>CM038670.1:331597348-331982348 GCA_021605145.1 Aegilops bicornis
AATTAATTAATGAGGAGTTATTTGAAAAAAGATCAAAACGGTATCCATGCTAACGTGGATTAGAGTGTGTGTCAAATAATTAGTTATTTGAATTAGAGTGTGTGTCACATAGCATCTCCAATTCTAACGTGGATTTCGCAGTTCACTGTATCCATGCTACTTTTTTAATACAAATTCATATGTATATGATGAACACCATGGTAGTGAGAATTTTTTTGGATGGATTCAAACATATGACCTACAAAATAGCACAACAAATCGAGTCAATGTCAACTTTACGAAACCTAGTATGCCACGAATTCAAAATAATTACCCATATCCATGGTCCTCAGTTCAAATCTTACAATGTACATTGAATTGAAACATCGATATTAAGGCTTGTACTATCTACATTCAAATGTTGTTTTTAGCCCCCCCTCCCTGCACACGCTACATACTTCCTGTATCGGTCAATCTTCCTCTCCTAACCACCTTAGGAAGCTACCGGTTTCCAACACACATCCATTCTTTCTCTCCATGTTTTGATCTCTAACTCTCTCAACTACACAACCCCCCTTTTCCACTCTGTTACGAAATGTATTTACCTCACACACCCGCCATTGCACCCCATGCCGAGCTCTCTCTCTCTCTCCCACTCCCTCTCACCCTCTTGCGCTAGATACATGCATTGCCTATCTAGCTCCCCAACCTCTCGTGCGCACGCACGCACGTTGTTTATCTAGGTCACTCCCTCGAGACTGTCTCACTCTTTCTTCCGCACGGCGGGCCACACTCGCTCAATCTCGCTCTCTTTATCTGAGTCTTGTTTAACCTCGTTTTCTTTCACACACAAATGATATATCTCCCTGTTCGGGCCTCGATCGACACACTCTATACTCTCTCACACAGATTGTCTATCTAGGTCAGTCCATCGAAGCCGCCCCTACTCTTTCGACCTCATGGCGGGCCATGCTCGCGCTCTCTCTCTCTCTCCCTCTCTCTCTCTCCCTCTCTCTCTCTCTGTATGTCTCGATTGACCTCCTCTTTGTCGGACAAAAAAGATATATCACCATGTTTGAGCCCAATTCGACTTATTCACATTGTATACTCTCTCACGCACATTGTCTATCTAGGTCACTCTCTCCAACCCATCTCACTCTTTCGATCGCACGATGACACTATGTGATCGATCGACCTTGCTTCCTCCCACGCACAAAATATATCTACACGTCTGTGACTGGATCATCTCTCAAGCTCTATCTTACAGCCCTCACCCTTGCCAAAAGCTCAATCGGACAATATCTCTCAAGAGCATATATATTCGTCCCATGAATGTCGGACCACACTCACTTTGTCTCTCTATCTATATGTCTCTCGATTGACCTCGCTTTCTCACGCTGTATCTTCCACACACTGAAGCTACCTCTCCATCCCTCGCAAAGCCGGAGCTATTAACATTGCGAGGGGCACTCCAACCTTGGATTAATTTGTGTAGGCATTTATTCCGGTCGGTTTAGATTATATTTTCGTAGCATTAGGCCCACAACTACTCGAAACACCGTTGCAACCCCCGCAACTCCCCTAGTTGATTTCCCTCTGGCTCGGTCATCGCTCTCTCGCACGTCCTTTCTCGGCTTCAACGTCGCACCATGGTATTATTGCAAAAAAACTCTGTTGTTCTCTTTAATTATTATAAATAAGCTACAAAACTACACACCGATAGTCCACTTGGAATGGAACAAATTTGGACCCACAAATTAAAGTGCTTAAAACTACACACCAAGGGGCCCACATGTCACAAAACAAATTTGGACCCATATATAAATTAAAAAATAAAGGACGAGGATCGTACATCCGACCAGGGCCTTCAAGCCGCACGTCAATAGGCAACATACGTAGAACAACAATGTTTGTTGTACCTCCCTTTGTTCACATAATGTTTTTTATATTACCACAGCCTATTTAATTGATAACATGTAATATTATTTTTAGTACTATTCGCCTTCACTTACTGGTGGGTTCCATGTGCGCTCTCTCTCTCTCTCCTCCCCTTCTGCGTTTAGACGCACGAGCATACACGAAGAACTCGCGGGCGATGTTGCCGTTGACCATATGTGGACGCACTCATAAGTTACGGCACCAGTTTCACGTGCTAGCAGCACTAGTCAGTGTGTATGTGCAATGCACGTTAATTTGGAAGTATATTAAGTGCATGCGGATATTAAGTTGGATATTATTTGCGTGTTATTTTGTGATTAGCACTATTTTTGGCATGAAATTAACTGCACGCTAAACGTGTTGAGTGCTCGACATTGAAACAGTCTAGGTCGTTGGATGACAAGGAATACATGTGGCTTGATGATGTTTTATATTTAATTTGATACGGCTCTAGCAGAACATTCAATCGATCAAACCATAGATTTCGTTCAGTCTGACTCCAACTTTAAATTATACGACGATCGATCTAAAATAAATGGAAATGGTAAATGTTTGGATTTTAAGCATGACAATCTGAACGTTTTTCATGGCAAATTTAGATTACGCGGCGGCTGCAGGGGCGTCTTGCGGTGGGAAGCGGCTCCTCTGCCGTGCTCTGTGTGTCGTCGGGCCACTGACCGATGGTGACGGCAGCGTCTTGCGCCGTTGTTGGCGTACTCGTGGACGTTGGCCATAGCTTCAAGGAAGGCCCAATGTTCTGGACTTCGGTCTCTAGGAGCGAGTCAACTAGCGGGAGGAGGCGACTGGCGTTGGTGTAAGGAAGCGGTCGACGACAGTCATCCATGCCGCTGAGGGGGGCACTGGCACCCGCGCGGACAAGCGCTGTCTACGGCGCGGCAGAGACATTCGTGTGCACAGCACGCACGGCGCGACGCTGCCAGACGCGCAGCGCATGCGCTGGCAGTGCACGGACATCGGCACGGGCATGCGTCGGTGCAGCCTGCAGCATGCGCTGGTAGGTGCACGGGCGCGTGAAAGTCGGCGGGGACCTCGTGGAACCCCGTGGCATCAAGCTTGGCGACAATGTGCGGCTCTCAGCCCATCAATGCCACAGGGATGGGTGCTGGCCCAGTCGAGGCAGCGGGAGCCAGAACGGGAGCGGGGAGAGGCGCGGCGCCTTCCTGCAAGGCCAGTTCAAGCTCGTCCCAAAGCGCCTTATGTTCTTGAGACTCTGGCTGGGTGTATTCCTCAGGAAACTGGAAGACTAAGGGCAGACCATCATGATGCAGCATGGCATACATTTAGGTTAGGCTGGTTGGAGGTAGACGACAGGAGAATCGGAGAGGAAGAGAGAAGATTGTAGCGATACTGGGTAGTGCGGGGTTGATTTTAAACTGTGGCGCCGGCGACATTAAAAGTGGGAGCAGTTGGGACGAAGGTGGGCGGCGGAGCCTGGTCAAAGGGCTCGCCTCCCGGTGAGCCTGCACAGTGGTCTGCTCGCACGCCTCCTTGTCAGCCGGTGCATCGGTCTGCTCGTACGCCTCCCGTCGACTCACACGCTAGCTCGGACGGCACCTGCCGATGAGAAGCGGGACTCGTGGCGGCATGTAAACGCCCACGGTTTCAATAGTGAAAGCGTTCGCCTTAACGTGACATGTCTTTGTTCCAAAATACCTTGGCTCTTCATTTGTGCAACTTGTCATAAGCAGCTTGTCTCAAATTGAAGAAAAAAATTACGAAGTAATATTTGTGCCATATCACGTGACCATGCTCAGTTTCAAGAATTTATGGTCATTTTTGGATTTTCAGAAATTTAAGATCCAGGATTTGAAACAATATCATAACCTGCATCATGCAATAAATTTTCAAGCCATACATCTATCCTGTTGTATTTCTTAAGAAAGGATTTGGTCAAACATTTTGCTTACTTAGACTTCAGACAAGTTATATATGTAGAGCAAAAGGATAATCCCTTCGTACCAGTGCATTGCCTAATATATTAACTCAAGTACTAGGCATGAACAAACGGGCTCAATTATGTGCTCATCCTGGTGTAGTAGTAGTAGTAGTACTAGGCAATGCAGTTGACGGGTGAACTTGGCGAGCGACAACCGAGGGAATTGAACCGTGCTCGGCACGGTAGGTAACGTTGTCTAGTTACTTTTTTTGAACACAATGTTGTTTAGTTACTAAAGCATCCCTCCGTTGTTCATCGGTAGTCATTATGGATCAGGGACATGAGGGGAATTTCCTAGGGTTGGAATTCTTGCCGCCAGATATTTCGACTCGAAACACGGAGGCTCGACTGGTTGGGGTTGCCTAATGTGCGTACCACGCACGCCACCAGAAGGACACGAGCCCGGTTTTTTTTAGGATCAACACGAGCCAATGTCTGGCTGGTACGCCGTTGGGTCCTACCATTCGAGAATACGAAAGGAACCTTTTAAGTTGCCGAACGAATCATTGTGTATTACAATGCCGGTATTTTCCTTGCAAATACTAATCTCAACGTGGTAATTGATTTATGATGAGTTGTTGAATTAGAGTGAGTTTGTGATATAGTGATCTCAACGTGGATTTCACATTTCATGGTATCCCTGCTATGTTTTTCAATGCAAATGACACCCACACATGAACACAACAACAATCCAATAAGTATAGTGCATCTATTTTTCCAAGCCATGCATGTATGACATGAATTCAAAAATACTCCTTCTGTTCCTAAACATTAGTCTTTTAGAGATTTCAACAAGCGACTACATACGGAGCAAAATGAGTGAATCTACACTCTAAAATATGTCTATATACATCCGTATGTGCGGTCCACTTGAAATCTCTAAAAAGACTAATATTTAGGAACGAAGGGAGTAAAATGTAAGACATGCATGGTCCTCAATTCAATATTTAAAACTAACATGAAACTGAAACATAAATATTAAGTCTAATACTACAGTACATGCAAATGTTGTGTTTAATTAGGCGGAGCTATGATTGTCGGGGGTCACCCCCTCGACCTTAGATAAAATTGTGAAGCTCTGTTTAGGGTTTTTTAGATTATATTTGTCCCCACCCTCCCAACCACCGATTGTTTGTGCACCCCCCACCCCTCCTCCCCGGGAGAATATCATGTGCCCCCATACCTTAGATCCTATATGCCGTCTGAGTTGCTTGGAGCTTGTAGATCTGAGATATAGCAGCTCATATGATGTCTTAATATTTTTACAGGAAACCTTGATGAGTTTGAGAATTGCACACAATTTGTAGAAAAACTACTCAACTGCCCTTGGATCCCATATCCAACGACCTCGAAGCTAGTATCATCGTAGCATCTAAGATGAAGGATGACATCATATTCTCCTGTATGTAAGAATATCATGTGCTACCACACCTTAGATGCTTTGGTGATACAAGCTCTTCGGAGCCGTTGGATTTGTGACCCAACGCCTCCTCGGTGGTTCGAATGGTTTTTGCAGAAAAGCCCCCAAAGAGTTCGGCCACTGCTTACAAGCACAAAGACTGCTCAGATGCCATTGGATCTCAGATCAAACGACCTCGAAGCTCGTATCACCGTAGCATCTAAGATGAAGGAGGACATCATATTATCCTATATGTAAGAATATCATGTGCTACCACACCTTAGATGCTTTGGTGGTGCAAGCTCTTCGGAGCCATTGGATTTGTGACCCAACGCCTCCTCGGTGGTTCGAATGGTTTTTTGCAGAAAAGCCCCCAAAGAGTTCAGCCACTGCTTACAAGCACAAAGACTGCTCAGATGCCATTGGATCTCAGATCAAACGACCTCGAAGCTCGTATCACCGTAGCATCCAAGCTGCGAGAGCACCTTATGTTTTCTCGCACGGGAGAATATGAGGTGCTCCTGCCGTAGATTCTAGGGTGATACGAGTTCACGGAGATCTAACGGCCCATGAGGAGGTTTCAATGTTTTTGCAATATCTGGTGAGAGAGTTTGGGAATTGCGCAGGAAGTACAAATCTGACGCATGTGCCATCGATCATGATCATACGACCTAGATGCTCATATCACCGTAGCGGGTAATTAAGCTACGGGGAGCACCTAATATGAGCAATGGGGAGCCGTTGGATCCAAGATGCAGCGGCACACACGAGGCCTGAATGTTTTATTTGCAAAAAGAACTTTGGAGAGTTTGGAAATTGCGCATAATTACAAAGACTACTCCCAAGCCATTGGATCTCACTTCCAATAGTGTAAAAATTCGTATCACCATAGCATCTAAGCTGCGGGGTGGATGTGATATTCTATGCCGCTGTCATTTTTGTTCGTAAACTGGCAAAATACGTGTAACTTGTGCCGTTACTTGTCTAACTGCGCAAAATGTTTGTTAAAAAACCATCCTACACTGAAATATCGGAACAACACACGGGGGTCCCACTTGTCATTAACCAAATTTGGACCTAAAACTAACAAATCTGAAAGATGAGATTTGAACTGGCAACCTAGATTACAAAGCGTAAGTCGATAGCCTGAAACAACAACGGTTGTTGGCTTTGTCCCATAACTTGATTTTATGCAGTATTACGTTGAGTAGAGTAGAGGGAGTGCCTTGTCTACACGTGCATGACCGTTGACTCACTTACTGGTGGGTCCCAGGTCTGCGATCTCTCACTTCTCTCCATCGTCTAACCTTTGCACGGGCACACACAAAGAGTGACGCTAGCTTGCCGTGGTGTTATTACAATTAAAAAAAGCTTGGAAAATAGAAGAATCGCCTAGAACAAGAGTCGTTGTGGTTGGTCGAGACGGAGCTAACCACACCTTTCCTCCGTGCCATGTTAGCATGATGAAGCTGTGTGGCTAGTGGTGTGTTTTCGACCGACTGGCTGTGTTCCGAGGTCGAACCATAGGTACTATGTGTGATACAGTAAATTTTTACACGCACATTTTTCCTCCGTGCCGAGACATGGCACGACGCGGTTTCGGGGTCCTTCCGGGTTGTGCATGCATATATTCTTCCTGATGTGGGACGCCCTATCGTGTGTTTTCGCCGAAGCAAGTAAATAAATAAGTCGTCAAATCGCGAAAGACCACTTTTCCCGCCGAGTACATCAGTGAAGCATGGTGGCTAGCTAGTTGGGCAAGTTCGACCGATTAGCTAGGCCGCCGCCACATTTGTTTTCACCCCTTTTTTTATCTACTTGCCAGCAGGTAAATTTAAACATCCACCGCGGTGTTGCTCTGGTGTTTGAGAGCGGTATGATTTTTAATTTTTTGATTGACGGGAGCAGGCCCGGCAGGATTTTTAATTTTTTGATTGACGGGAGCAGGCGCGACAGCAATTAGTCACGATGACTCCGCCTGTAAAACCCACTGCTCCCTGATGTGAGAAGTCATCGACTGGTGTTTTACCATGGTGAAAACCAAAAGATTCCCCGCTCCTCGGCTGGCTCCCTCCGCCTTCCCGTAGATTGCATTGCCTTTCAGCCGTTTCGCCCCCTGCATCACCAACGTCGTGCGCCTCGAGAAGCAGAGGGACTTCGGTGGTGTTTAGGCGCCCTCTGCATGGGCATGTCCATGTCGCGGCGCAACATGACCGTTGGATCAAACCCAAATGGTGCAGATCAGTCACTGTAGCACAAAGCGTGTGGGTGTGTTTGGTTGCATTCTCATCTCAATATAGTGTGTAAGTCACCTTACAAAAACAAAATAATCCCAAAACACTTAGGCACGGTACATTAACTCCCTCCCCGTTTCTTGTTTTGTGACATATCAACCAATAAGAGATGTGGGCCATGCATGCTTTCAATGACTTGAGACTAATAAACATGACATGCAGTGGTTAGTTCATTGCATGCAATGCTATTTGTTAGCAAAAAGACATTAAGTTTTCTCGTTTTCCTCTCCGCCTTGGTCGCAGTGCACAACGTAAGATGACTTACACACCTAGACGGAGTAGTTGTTTCCTCTTCGTGTATTTTTGTTAACCTACTAGTGTGGACTCATGCACCCTTCATGCACTCTGCCAAACACCCAAAAGTGGGTCGAGAAGGGAACTTTTGCTCCCATCCGGTGCACCCTTCATACACCCTGCCTAACAATATTCGTGCTTCATATGGTTCATGTTTAGGTGAGTCTTTGTAGCACCGTACTCTCCATGCGCTGTAGACCTAGTTCTGTTAACATTGATCTCACTGTTCATTCTCGACCGGACAGTCGAGAAAGCGGTACTATGTTACTCCATTACTGTTCATATAGTTGGCATGCGCACAACATCATTTGTAGTACTGACGTATGAACCAGTGCAGAAGCCTAGTAGTAGGAGCACTGTGTATGTTCAAGTGGCTGCCCTGTTTCGCACTCCTCCATCGTAAGAGTGGAAACGCTTGCTGTAATCATTTTTTTCTTCAGAAAAACAGTGGATATGCTCTACCGTGTGGATCCTCCTCCATCCATGCACTAAATTATTCACTTTCGCCGACGTGTGGGACAGCCAGCATTGGGGTCCACCAGCCATGCACTAAATTACTTCGTAGTAGAGTGATGGTAGACTACCCCGATCGAAGCGTCACAGTAATGCCCAATGAGCCGTCAAATCACAAAACCCCCTCCTTTCCAGCAGTAAGTTGGACGGATGAAGCAACCATCATTTCACTCTTCTCTCTCAGCTTCCTCTCTACCCAACCCTCGCTTCTCCCTCATCTTGTTCCTCATTTTTTCAAGAAAACCCCGACACCTTCTGCCATTGTTCTTCTCTCCCAAAGAAGGAAAGGTGAGCGCATCAATGGTGTTGATTATGGCCAAGGCCCGGTCTTGCAACCCCGAGACTGATCCTATAACTCCCTCTCTTTTCTTCTTTTGGGTTTGTGATTATGGTTTCTTTCCTTCTATTTTTATTTGACAGTTTCTTGATGGACGCTGGAGCACCGGCCGAAGTGATGTTTATGGCTCTAGCCAAAACCGTCGAGGCTCATGGTACAAAGAAGCACAAGCACCCCGCCGAGACTACCGCAGACAAGGTCAAAGCCATCACCCTATCCAAGCCCCCCTCTCCGGGATCCCTCATTAAGCAAGTCCAAGTAATATCTCTTCTTGACGATCTTTTCTCGATCTTGATCGTGTTTTTTCATCTAACACGCAGTACTAGTACTAGTAGTACAACTTTTACGGGTGATCTTGCATGTGATTTTGTGTGCCAAATAGCGGTTCTAAATTCCTCTTTTGACCAAAACATGCGAGAGGTTGACACTGATTTCTTATAGATTACTTTCAACTACTCCCTCTGTCCCAAATTTATTGTCTTAGATTTGTCTAGATACGGATGTATCTAATACTAAATTGTGACTTGATACATCCGTATCTAGACAAATCTAAGACAAGAATATTGGGATGGAGGGAGTACTTTATGAACATCAATGCTACCTTTGAAGAGGGAATATTTGCCTCAGTAACTTGTGCTATGGATATTGCAAGTAATCCCTCTAATCTCATGCCTTTGAAGACATGTTCTAGTGTCTTTGTTCACTCATTTCTGTGCGTATATGTAGTCATATATGGAGTATAATATGAAAAATCATCTTATATTTCTAAACGGAGGTAGTAATAAAATATGGTTGCTGTTTGAATTAGAACCAGGTCTGCGGTGGAGATGAAGTTCTCAAAGTCATGCCATGTGAACAGGAAGACCTGAGGATGAGTTCTACTGCTAAACTATCCAGCTGTTGTGTCCTTGTCGCCATGTGTCCTGAACTAGTGTTTTCCTGTAGCATTGTTGTCAAGCGTGTTCTTGAGTCTGTACTTGACCACAACAATTTCCTGGCTGTGCCTTCGATTACGAAGGGTGTGGTTCTTGTAAAGCTTCCCAACAAATCTGATGCGGCCTGTCTTCATGATCATGTTTATGAGTGGAAAGACCACTCTGTTAGGTTCTCCAAGGTTGACAAGATAGTGATGGTGCATGTAGACATCTCTCATGAAGTCCATGGCCTAGTCAGTTATGCGGGGTTCATCCTGTAGGTCGGTGGCAAGAATAGTCTGCAGAGTTTAATTAGTGCAACTTTGCTTGTCTGTAGTAACTACTATTGTTTAGTACTTGATTTGTGTTTGTGAACCCTGTATTGTTTGTTAGTACTGCCTCTTTTGGTGTGTGGTCAGTCCTGAGAATTGTCTATGTTAATGTCTGTCCACTCAATTCAGTCTGTATATTTTGAAGTATCCAGATCATCTTTTTTGTGAGGACAGTTTATCAATTAAGGTTACACTCCAATATCTGTATGCATTGCAGGGTTTATCGCACCCACCAGGATTTCAAGTCCCATGGATGTTCGGTCCATATGACTTGTCACGACCTTTGGACTGTCCTGCTTGTGGGAGTAGGCGGCGCACCTGCATGCCACCCGTAGTTGGACGATCAATCCTCTGTTTAGTACTTCAACATAGTGATTTCCTGGTAAGGATTCACTCGTGTGACATCAAGTAAATCTTATTGATTTACTGTCTAAATCTTATTGCTTTATTGTCATGTTTTCTTTCTTTTCCTACAATTTTATGATGCAGGTTTTGCCATGTGGCATTCATCACAAAATAAACCGTTTGGTTTGCTCTACGATGGCTATTTTTGCAGGTTTCACTTCTTATGTCGTGTCGATGCTTGAAGAGGCACCGTCCATCACTTACATTCTTTGGAAAAAATTGGATCGATCTGTTGTCACGAGTACAAGCTGAATCCCTATGATGAACTGCAGTTTGGTTTAACAAAAACGCCACAATTAGTCCTTCTCGCGTTTGAAAGAAATGAAGAACAAAACTGGATCACGGTCATGAAGCCTAGTCAAGTTAGAAAGCCGATCATACCAGACCAGACACGATCGCCGCTGTCTCGCACATTGGTACCACCTTCAGCAATGGATCGAGCACCGACAGTTACTCTAGCACTTACAGCGATAGCAGCTCAGTCTGATCCAGCTGAGGATTGGGCACCGACCGCGTCAGTGGATCAGGCTGATCTATCAGAGGATCGGGCATCGACACCGGCACCAGCTCTACAAGGAGCACCATCTCCGGTAGCAGCAGCACCTTCGACACCTGCACCAACACTTGCATTTGCATCTGCTCCGGCCCGTGCAGCGGCAACCAGACGAGCAGTTGCACCGGCAACAGACTGGGCTGCAATTCACACTTCATATACCAAAGTCCTTACAAAAACCGAAATGTCCACCTTCTTGGTAAGCATTGGCCGCCCAACTGTTTCGTTCTTTTTTATTTCCATGTTGTTTCGCATGATTTACTGTGTTGATCTAACTGTTTGGGTATGTCTTCTTGTTTGCAAATAGAGAATTCCTAGAGCAACGAGGGAGTCGTTCAACAATCCGGGCGACAGCGGCCAAGTTTCTCTTACCATGCGCAGCCTTGGTGTGAATGAACCTGCTCAATATACCGTAAGTACAAAGGATGGTCGCATGATGATTGATGCTAAAGGATGGTCAAGGTTCAAATCTAAATCATATTTTGCGGTACGGGATGATGTCAAAATCGAACTTTCTCGGCAAGGAGATCTGGTCCAAATCAACTTTGAAATTCTTCAGTACTGCCGAACTGATCTATCCGCTGAGAGATTTTGATGTAATACTCTAGCATGGTGAAACAAGTGTCCTGTGTGTATAAGTAGTACGATAGTATCGTTGATAGAATTGCAACTCTGATTGCTGGTTAGGAACTGTCGTTTGATTTCATTCCAACAACTGCTGTGCTTTATTCAATTTTGTGTATTCGCCTTGCGACAGCATCTAAAACCAGCGCCATACCAATCGCTTGCAATATTAAAAGCGCCGAGGTAGAACACATGGGCCCCCAAACATGCAGGCCCACCGGCCTATGGCCCAAAGTCTAGAACCGTGAGCTTGTCTGAGTATTTCTCAGCTAAACCCCCATAATGCCCGTGCGTTGCACGTAACATCAAGATGCATTTGTATGAGTATTTTATCTTGTGAGAGAAAAGGATGAACGAGGGAAGGCCTTATTTGCAAATGCGGAGAGGTGTGTGGGTACCTTTTTGCAAAATTGCCATAGTTTCCTTCCTATCAGTCAGATATAAATCGGACGGCCTATATTGCAGGATGACAAGCACACTATCATCACCAACTCGTGTATACCATGTTAAAAAAACTTTGTTTTTTATAATTATATATGTTATATATATTCGCCTTGATTTTTCTTATGTATAAAGTTAAGATATAAAAGATCTTTATATTTCTTTACAGAGGGAATATCTCTCTGTCAAAAATATATTTATGTGTAATAACTAGTTACTCCTGTCTTTCTACTTCCTTGCGCTGATATGTGGGGCATCCGGCAACGGGGTCCACATGCCATATGCACCAAATTAGAGTGCACAACTGCACGGTAGACACACCCCGGTCGTAGCGCCGCATTAATGCCCAATGAGCCGTCAAATCACAAAACCCCCACCTTTCCAGCTTTAGCAGTAAGCTGGACGGACGAAGCGGCAATATTTCACTTGGCCTGAATCCCTTCTCCCTTGTCTGCTTGTTCAAAGAAAACCCCCGCTCGGAAATTGCATAGGGTTTTCTCATGGAGAACTCCTAATGCAATTCTTCATCCATCCCCGATAAATCCAAGTCCCTTGGTCGCGGGTACTCCTAGGATGGCAGCCGCCGCGGTTGATGCATTTTTCTTCCTACTGAATCTAGCATGTTTCATTTGCAGTGCCCAAAGTGCGAGGACCCTTCAGGTTTCTGCGCCCTCGACGAGATGCCACACTTGTTCCTTCTCATCCTAACACAGGATTTTAAAGCGCACAAAGTATGTTCCTAGAATCCTCTTTTCTATCCGGGAGGGTGGGGTTTTTTGAACATAATGTCGACTAATTTGGAAATTTGGATTACTATATTTGGATAAAAGGTACTAGTACCATGGTCAACACTGACGTGAAGGAGGAAACTATTTCTAGATTTGGATATAGGGAATACATTGTGTTCTCATATTATTTTTCCTGCAGTGCATTCCTTGCTCTGCGAGAACACATGTACTCAAGATGCTCGGCCTTTCCATAACTGAATACACCAGTTTAATGGTAACAGTGAAGACAAGCCATGGATATAAGTTTTGAGTTGGGTTCATGAACAAAGAAGATCGCTGCTTTTTTTATGGCCGAACTTGGATAAACTTTCTCAAGTGTTACGGACTGAAAGTTGGCGCACGAATGTTGATGGAAATAGCAGAACCTGGTCTCATCTTCACTGCGATCTTCCACCCTGATGTTGTTCCAATTGTTCATCCATGTTAGTTTTGTATCTGGTTCTTGCTTGTTGCCTCGATTACATCTTAATCCACCTATTCTATCTAACTGATCACAATTTAACTTTAGATGTAGCAACGAATGTCTCACGAAGATGCTACTTCTAACTAATATTTTCTTATAATTGGTGGCACGTGTAGGTTTTTTCAGAGTTAAGCAGGCTGCTCGTTTGTTATTCTGTAACAACTCGGCTGTTACTGATGGCACTGAAGTTGACTGGGACGACATCCACAAGTTCCTACACTTTATTGATCGTCTTGAGGTCCTTGTGGGGCGTTTCAATGATGGAAGGCCACGTGGGATATATGTGCCACTGCTGCACTTGTTGAACAGGTCCAACTGTGTCGAGAAACTTATGGTACGAGCTATTTTCTTTTATATATGTTGTTCATAAACTATTGCTTATACACAGTTTTACAGCTGTGATCTTCTTGAAACAGAAACTGCCCAGTTCTATTGTTCATATACAGATGTCTGACCATGGTTGGGTCAGACTTGCGCTTGGTCACAACATGATGTTTATGTCGACCTAGTCCATTCCACATGGAGGTGAAAAGATACTTATTCATAGGTGGTCTCAAATAATGAAGGCCCGTCCATCTTGGAGAATAGGACAGAAGATTATGTTCCTGCTTTTCCATGGATCTAAAGCGAATATCCTATTTATTGACCACATTGCGAGATGAAGCCACATTCAGAAGGTTGTGGATGTGTGGGGTGGCGCCTGGGCCTTGTCCTGGGGCTTGGCGGCCTCACACTTGGTTAACTGTAGGCAAAGTAGCACTATTCGAGGCGTGCTTTGTACGGTTGAACCTGTATAGGTACTCATACTGCTTTCAGTTATGGTTGTTAAGTGCCCCTGTTGGTTTCAGTTAAGGTTGTTAAGTACTCCTGCTGCTTTTACAATCTGTCGTGTTTCTTCAGTCCTGTCTTCCTCCAGCCGCCAAAACCAAACCAGTGCCGGTGGTGTCAGATTTCGGGTTCCGGCAGACCCTTGAGGTTCAAACACTGGGGTGCGCGCGGAGATCTTTCCCCTACCAGCTCACGCGTGAATGGAATGCAAGGGATCTAAACTAGGAACGATGAACAACACAAGAGACACGAGGTTTATACTGGTTCAGGCCACCGTTGTGGGGTAATACCCTACTCCAGTGTGTGGTGTGCTGGATTGCCTCAGGGGCTGATGACGAACAATACAAAGGAAGAACAGCCTCGCGAGGGCTGTTCTTGAGCTGGTGCGATGAACTGCTTGGGTGAGTTCAGTCGCCTCTCTCTATCTCTCTGGTAGGTTCGACCTGTGTCTCGTCGATCGATCTCTCCTCATCGATCGGTCCCTCCTCGTCGATCGATCTCTCCTCCTACCTCTGTGGTGGCTAGCTCTATTTATAGTGGGAGGCCCTGGACCTCTTCCCAAATAATGAGCGGGAAGGGCGCCAACAATTGGCCATTTTGAAGGGGTACATCTAGTACACTTATCCTGACTAAAGTTGGTCTTCGGCTGCCGAAGGCTCTGACGGCGATGCCGTCCTGGGCTCCATGATGACTTCCTTCCTGCCGCTCTGCTGGTCTTGGTCTTGTTGCACCGAAGCGGTAACCTTTGCCTGATGCCTTGGCCTGTGCTTGCCTCCTTTGCACCAAAGGGGAGACAAGGACCTTTGCCTGTTGGCGCGCTGGCGCCCTTTCAGTCTCGATCGTCATGGCTTGCGTCACGGGGCACCCTTGTGAGGTACCCTGCCTTGATCTCTCCGCCTCTTCGCGAGCCTGCCTGAGGAGTCTGCTCCTGAGGAAGGTTCCTGCTGCCCGCCCGCGAGGCTTGGCCCCCCCTCGCGAGGGTCTTGAGCTTGAGTGATGAAGCTGGGCCACGCTGGGCCCCCACTTGAGCCACGCCAGGGGCAGGCGAGGCAAGTCTGGGGACCCCGTTCCCAGAACACCGACGATAGCCCACAGGTCCAAGGTGCGCCCGGACTTGGCTTAGCGAGAAGCGAAGGGGCAAGTCTGCGAAGTGCATGAGCCCCAACAACTGCTGACCTTGGGCGCCGCGTGGCGATTGGTTGGTTGTGGGCGGCTCTGCTTCCCCATGATGCCTCGGCAACCGCATGACTTGACAAGTCCCTGCACACAGAAATGGGTCATGATTACCTACGATCGTGGAGGCCGACGGTTGGCCTCCTCCGGCTATAAGTACGGAACGGCGCAAGCCCTTCCAGTCCATCTATTCTTGCTACTTCTTCCTCTCCATCCTTGCCCTTGCTCCACATTGCGACAATGGCTCCGATCCGCCGGTTTTCTGCAAAAGAGAAAGGAAATGCCCCCCCAGAGGGTCCTGATCCGCTTCCGCCAAAGAAACGGCTAGTCCTTTGCCGCCGGGATGAGGGTGCCCGGCAGGAGGTGTCGAGGCCCTGGTACGAGCGGCCACCGCTAGGGTTCCCGCTGCCCTTGTACGCCCGCATTGAGGGCCCTGAAGGAGTAGACGCCAAGCGCCACGGACGACGCCGACGTCAGCGCCGGCGGGTCACGGCGGGGCGCGTCGTTCCTCTTGGAGTCCATGCTGAGGGCTCCTCCCGAGAGCTTGTGCTCCACGCCGCCATGCCTCCTCAATCTTGGAGCTCTGGTTGCAGCACGCTGGCTGCAGCACCCCTGCGACCGGAGCGGAGGTTGCGGTCGTCGCTCCGGGCAAGGTCTACATGACCCGAGGCTGGGGCGAGATCGCCCGGGTCTGCCGGGACAAAGGCGCCCTCGTGATCCACACGGAATACGATGGCGCCTCCTTGATGTTCTTCAAGGTCTTGAGCGGAAGGGCCGGCTGGAATGCTGCCCAGAAGAGGCGGTCAGGCGTCATCGTGGCGAGGACTAGGCCCGCCGGTCGCTCCCTTGGCGGCTCCTCGGGCAGCAGCAAAGGGACCGGAGGGTCCAGCGCCTCCGCCGAGCTTCTGGAGACTCCAGAGACGAGCGACGACAGCTATGAGCCCCCGAGCTCACGCCGCGCCCAGAGCCAGGCGGGCGCTTCAGGCTACCGGCGCCGGTGATCTGGATGAGGTTGGCGCCGGCGCCTGGTGGCCCACTGCTGATGATGGCGTCTCCTGCGGAGGCATGCGTAGTCAGCGTTCCTTAGGATTAGCACCTTTTATTTCCTGCAAAGAATCGAAGTAGCACCCCGCGGGGGTATGTAAGGCGCTGGCCATGTTTTTGTGAATATTGTATCCTCATGATGAATAGGTGCGAGATGCTTGTTCTGCCCCAGCTCAACTCCCCCTTTCTTTCCTCACGAGGGCTTTGGTGCTCTGCGCTGACAGGTGTCACGCCCAATATGCGACCCTATCCAAAAGGAACTCGAAGGTCCCACCAAGGATAGACCCGTATATTGAAACGCTTTTGCAAGGTGGATTTCATTACATCAACATTACATAATAGATGGGGATACATACATAAGGCACAAATGCCACAAGAATACATCAACATCATATACAAGATCAACATCCGACTACGGATGAAACATAAACAGAAGCTCAAACGACATCCACCACCTTTAGCCCAGGCTGCCGACCTGGAACCTATCCCTGATTGAAGAAGCGGAAGAAGAACTCCAAAACAAGTAAACATCGCTCTCGCGTCATGATCATCGCATAACCTGTACACCTGTTGTTGGTGTAATGTCCTTGAGCCACGAGGACTCAGCAATCCCATTACCATGGGTATCAAGACTAGCAAAGCTTAATGGGAAATGAAGGGATAAAGTGGTGAGGTTGCAGCAGCGACTAAGCATATATGGTGGCTAACATCCGCAAATGAGAGCGAGAAGAGAAACAAAGGAACGGTCGTCAACTAGTAATGATCAAGAAGTGATCCTGAACTCCTACTTACGTCAGACATAACCCAGAAACCGTGTTCACTTCCCGGACTCCGCCGAAAAGAGACCATCACGGCTACACACGCGGTTGATGCATTTTAATTCGGATCTGGTGTCAAGTTATCTACAACCGGACGTTAACAAATTCCCATCTGCCACATAACCGCGGGCACGGCTTTGAAAGTTTATACCTGCGAGGGTGTCCCAACTTAGCCCATGATAAGCTCTCGCGATCAACGAAGGATATTCCTTCTCCCGGAAGACCTGATCAGTCTGAATCCGGCTACAAGACATTTCGACAATGGTAAAACAAGACCAGCAAAGCCGCCCGATGTGCCGACAAATCCCGATAGGAGCTGCACATATCTCGTTCTTAGGGCACACCGGATAGGTCAGCCTACGAGTAAAACCAGCCCTCGAGTTGCCCCGTGGTGGCCCCGCAGTCTGCCCGTTTCGGACCAACACTCGAAGGAGCACTGGCCCGGGGGGGCTAAAATAAAGAGGACCCTTGGGCTCCGGAAACCCAAGGGAGAAAAAAGGGCTAGGTGAGGCAAATGGTAAAACCAAGGTTGGGCCTTCTTTGGAGGAGTCTTATTCAAAGCGAACTGTCAAGGGGGTCCCATAAATCACCCAACCGCGTTAGGGACGCAAAATCCGGGAACATAATACCGATATACGGAAACTAGGGTGGCAAGAGTGGAACAAAACACCAGGCATAAGGCCGAGCCTTCCACTCTTTACCAAGTATATAGATGCATTAATAAAATAAGAGATATTGTGATATCCCAACATAATCCTGTTCACCATGGAGCAATCTTCAACTTCACCGCAACTAGCAACGCTATAAGAGGGGCTGAGCAAAAGCGGTAACATAGCCAAACAACGGTTTGCTAGGAAGGGTGACAAAGGTTAGAGGTTCATGGCAATTTGGGAGGCTTGAGCAGCAAGTGGTAGGTAATGCAGCATAGAGATAGAACGAAGCAACTAGCATAGCAATGATAGTAATGAGATCCAAGGTGACGGTCATCTTGCCTGAAATCCCGCTAGGAAGAAGAACGAGTCCATGAAGAAGATGAATGGGAGTAGTCGAACGAATACTCACAATCGCAACATTACCGGAACCGAGAAGCAACGCCGGAAAGAAACAAACAACATGGTAAATGCACAAGCATAAACATGGCATGATGCACAATCAAGTATGATGCATGTCCGGTTTAATGAGGCATGGCATGGCAAAGTGCAACAAACAATGCTACAAGTTAAGTGGAGCTCGATATGCAACGAGTTGCATATTGACAAAACACCACATAGACATATTTAGTTTAATCTCGTTTAAGCTACCAAACAATGTCAAATGTTGTTAAACATGGCAAAAGGTGAAACATATGAAAACTACCTATCTAGGCAAGTTTAAATGAGGCTGGAACAACAAACAACAATTCCGGAAAATCCTCATGCATATTTCGAATTTGGTACTGTTCTGCCCTAAACACAATTTTAATGTTGTTAAACAGCAAAATAAAGTGCACCATGTTAAACTAGGCATTTTCCACCCCATTTACATATAAAGTTTATTAAAATTGGAGCTACGGTTATTTAGTTATGAAATAAATCATTTTAACATGGCATTTAAGCAAATTTAAACAAACAGCATGTTAAACATTTTAAACATGGATGAAAGTGGCATATTATTAATCTACACAAAATTCTAAGCATTTTACATATATAAATTATTTTAATCCGATGCACGGTTGTTGAGTTATTAAATGCATGAACATGAGGGTGCAATCTGTAAATATGCAGTTTCTGAGTAATTTGACAAATTCGCAGCAGGGAAAAAAACATGGCATGGGCTGAATCTGATAGGCTGCTGGGGCGCTCACCATGGGCTTTGGCCCGGTCGGTGGAGCAGGAGGCTGGAGCCGGTGGCCGCTGGATCTGAAGCTCACCATGGGCTTGGCCCGGGTTGTGGAAGAGGCGGTGACGGAAGGCGAAGGAGCTGGGCCACGCCTCGCTGGCTGGAGAGGAGGTCGACCCGCTCGGGCGGGTTGACGATGTGGTCAACGCGTGCGCAGTTGCCTGGCCTCGCTCGACGCAGAGGAAGCAGACAGAGGGGCGAGACGCGGGCGGCTTCAGGTGATGCAGGGAAGCGGCGACGGCGAACTTGGCACGGAGGAGCGGGATGGCAAGGGCGGCGTGCTCGTCCCAGGTTCGACAGAAGCAGAGCTCGGCAGCAACAGAACTTGGCGAAGGACGGCGGCTTCGGGCGATGGCGCGGCGGAGCTCGGGCCCTGGGATGCTGGCGAGGTGGCCGTCTGGGCGAGAAGACGAGCGCGGGGTCGAGCGCTGCTGCGGGGTGCTCTTCTCCCGTGCTGCTCGGGCGTGGGGGGGTCAGGAGGTCGAGGAAGCAGGGGCGCGTCCGGGCGAGGACGGTGTTCTCCGGCGAGGTGGCGCACGGGACCTGACGAGCTGGTCAACAGAGCGATGCGGGAAGGCAGGGGCTCGGCGACTCGCGCGATGCAGGTGGCGCCACCGACGGGATGGACTTGGCGAAGCAAGCGAGTTCTGCCCGGTCGGGATCCCGCTGGAGATGCTATAGGGCGAGGTGCAGGCGAAGCTTGCGGGCACGAAGAAGGCCGTGGCGAGCGGCTGGAGGGTCGCAGGTGAGGTCCGAGACGAGGCAGATGCCAGATCCGGGGCGGAGGGACTCGTTCGGCAGCGACGGAGCTGCGGGCAACCATGGCGGCTCCTGGAACACAGAGGAGAGGCATGAGAACCGAGGGAGTGAACCAGAGAGAGGAGGGAAGGAGGAGAAGAAGAGGGGAAGGGGCGACGGGTTCCTGGTGGTGCTGCTGCTTGCAGCCGATGGCGAGCTGCTCGTGACCCCATTGGGATCGGCGAGGAGGAGGCTGGTGGATGGAGGGTCTGAAACCGAGGGAGATGGCGGAGACTGCTGGTGGAGGCCGAGAAATTTTGGATTGGGGGCTCGGGCATCTGGAGCGAGGAGGAGGGAGAGCGGCGATTGGCTTGCTTGTGATCCCGAGGGGAAAACGAAGAGGAGACAAGGTGGAGGTTTTTGCGGCGGCGGGGAGGAAATGATTGATGGGACGGCTAGTCTAGGGTTTGTCGGGTATATATATCGAGTGGATTTGGATAGGGTCATTTGGGTCCCTCCGATCGTGTCAGACGGCCGGAATAAATAGGTTAGGAAGTCCAATTAAGAAAAGCGGAGATGTTTTGTAGATGTTTGGGGATGATCCGAACTCAACGGTGATGACTGTCGTGTCGGGTTCGGGGAGTTTCAGACACGCTGCGAGGGGGCCATGAGCTGGCAAGAGAGGTTAGGTGGTCGGACAAGAGGGAAACGAAAACACGGTTGGTCTCGGGACGGCTACCGAACGCAACAGAGAGAAGCGAGGAGCGGCAACTATGAGCGGATGCAAGTTTTATGAAAACATGCAGATGCAATGCGCATGATGCTATGAGATGAGATGCATGACATGAACAAAATGCAAAACAAAAGACAAAAACCCAACCACGGAGAAAATAATATATCGCATCTCCGGAAAAGGCAAGAGTTGGAGTTTCAAATATGGAAAGTTGTATCCGGGGCGTTACAACAGGTCCCGGTGGGTATGACAGGTATGACAGGTCGCGATGCCGTGGGTCAAGGCCAGGAGGTGAGCGGCCCGAGGTCCAGTAAGAGCCCCTGAGTCGCGATGTTGTCGGATTTCGGGTTCCGGCAGACCCTTGAGGTTCGAACACTGGGGTGCGCGGGGAATCTCGCCCTCTACCTACCTGCACCCTGCCGCCTCGCTAGGATCTAAACTACAAAAGGAGCGGCACAAGAGACACATGGTTTATACTAGTTCGGGCCACCATTGTGGTGTAATACCCTACTCTAGTTTGTGGTGTGGTGGATTGCCACTTGGGCTGATGGTGATGAACAATACAAGGAAGAACAGCCTCGCGAGGGTCTGTTCTTGGCTGGTGCGATGAACTGCTAGGGGGAGTCCAGTCGCCTCTCTCTATCTCTCTCGTTTGTTCTCTTGCTATCTTCACTAAAATCTCTGATCCTGGGGCCCCTTACTATGGTGGCTAGCTCTACTTATAGGCGGAGGCCCTGGGCCTCTTCCCAAATATTGAGCGGGAAGGGCGCCAACAATTGGCCATTTTGAAGGGGAACATATGGTACACTTATCCTGACTAAAGTTGGTCCTCGCCTGTCAAAGGCTCTGGTGGTGACGCAGGCTTGGGCTCCACAATGACTTCCTTCCTGCCGTTGGACTGGTCTTTGTCTTGTTGCACCGAAATGGACGCCTTTGCTTGATGCTCTACGCTGCGCTTGCTCCCTTTGCACCAAAGAGGAAAGGAGGACATGCTGGCTGGCGCCCGCCTGGCGCCCTTGGTCGTCATGGCTTGCATCATGGGAACCTCGTGAGGTACCCCGCCTTGATTTCTCCGCCTCCTCGCGAGCCAGCCTGATGAGGCCGTGCCTGAGGAAGCTCCCTGTCGTCCGCCCCACGAGGCTTGGCCCCTCGCGAGGGTCTTGAGCTCGTGTTGACGAAGATGGGCCGTGCTGGCCACCCCTTTGAGCCACGCCGCAGGCCGCAGGCAGGCAAGTCTGGGGACCCCCGTTCCCAGAACACCGACAGTAACCCCCTGGCCCAAGGTGCACCCGGACTTGGCTGAGCAGAGAGGCGAAGGGGCAAGTCTGGCGCCGCTGGCCCTAATAGCTCTTGACCTTAGGCGCCAGCGTGGCGGTTGATTGGACGTGGGTGCCTCCACTTCCCCACGACGCCTCGGCAACTGCACGAATTGTCAAGTCCCTGCATGCCAAGCGGGTCCTGATTACCTGCGATCGTGGAGGTCGGCGGTTGGCCTCCTCTGGCCTTAAGTATGAAACGATGGGCGCTCCTCTGGTCCGCTTCTGCTTGCTTCTTCTTCTTCCCGGTTCTTGCTCCGTCTTGCTACAATGGCTCCAATCCGCCGGTTCTCCGCGGCAGAGAAGGGAAAGGCTCCTCGAGAGGGTCCTGACCCGCTCCCGAAGAAAGCAGCTAACCCTTTGCCATCGGGACGAGGGTGCCCACCAGGTGGTGCCGAGGCCACAGTGCGGCAGCCACCACCGGGGTTCCCGCTTCCCTTGTACGCCCAGATCGAAGGCTCTGAAGGGGTTGATGCCGAACGCCACAGGCGACGCCGCCGTCGGCGTCGGCAGGTCACGAAGGTGCGCGTCGTTCCTCCTGGATTCCACGCCGAGGGTTCCTCCCAGGAGTTCGTACTCCATGCCGCCATGCCTCCTAGGTCTTGGATTCGCCTTCCTCCCTTCTTCGCCTCCGCGATTCCGCGGGGAGGACCCCTAGAGCTCTGGCTGCAGCACGCCGGCTGCGGCACCCTCGCAACCGGGTTAGAGGTTGAGGTCGTTGCCCCGGGCGAGGTCTTCATGACTCGAGGCTGGGGTGAGATCGCTCGGTTCTGCAGGATAAGGGGCGATCTCGCGATCCACCTGGAGTACGACGGCGCTTCGGTCATGCTCTTCAAGGTCTTCGATGCGGAAGGGTGCCGGCTGGAGTGCTGCCCCGGGAGAGGTGTTCGAGGCCCTGCCGTGGCGAGGGCCAGGCCCGCTGGCCGCTCTCTCGGCAGTTCCTCAGGCGGTGGAGGCGTCGGAGGATGCAGCGACTCCGCCGAGCTCTTCGCGACTCCGGAGACGAGCGACGACAGCTACGAGCCCCCGAGCCTGTGCCGCTCTCGGAGCATGGCGGTCTCGGTAGGCCGTCGCCGCCCCTGATCTGGATGGGGTTGGTGCCGGTGTCCGACGTTCCGCTGTTGATGATGGCGTCTTTTGCAGGGGCGCGTGTTGTTAGCGTTCTTTAGGATCTACTCCCTGCGAGGAATCAAAAGCGCGCCCCGTGGGGGCTTGTAAGGTGCCTGTGGCCCTGTTTGTTAATATGATCCCTGTTGTGAATCAGGGTGAGTTGCTCATCCTGCCTTAGCTCAGTTCTCCCTTTCGAACCTCACGAGGGCTTGATGCTCTGCGCCAACAGGTCCGAGTCCCAAGGCAAGCTTCAGCCATCGCTGGTATGCCAGGTCGCGATGCCGTGGTCAAGGCCAGGAGGTGAGCGGCCCGGGGTCCGGTAAGAGACCCTGAGTCGCGATGCTCAGGAGGTCCCCCTTAGCGCCCAAGCGGCCATTGTTCGGTGAGAAAGGGGAGCTACGTTGCTAACTCGGGATTGCGTTTGGTGAGGGGACCGTGCCGTGTTAGTTAATGCTTCCGGAGGGTGACTTATCTCGAGAATCAGGAGTCGCTTCCTGGTGTGTTGCCGGGTCCTTGCATCGGCAGGCGAGGGGTCGATTGGCGAGGTCCTCACGTGTCCCTCCCCTCTCGCCTTTGCTCCCCTTTCTGCTCTACGTCCTCGGGTCCCGGCCCTCGAGCGAGTCTCAGCCGTCGCTGGTATGCCAGGTCGCGATGCCGTGGGTAAGGGCAGAGGGTGTGGGCTGGAGAGCCAGTAGGAGCCCTGAGTCGCGATGCTCAGGCACCCCCCCTTTAACGTGCAAGCTGTTCACGTGGGTGAGAGTGAAGGAGACACCGTGGGGGCCTCGCCTGACGCTGCTCCTTGAAGAAATCATGTGGGCTCATCACAGAAAAAACGAAAGTTCACCGTTACGACCGTCAGTCAGCCGTTGGTTGCCCGGAAGGGTAAAGAGGCACTGAAGGCTTGACGAGGTAGCGCTATGCGGGGCTGCCGCGGCTAGAGCTCAGCCATTCAGGTTTGTCGGTGTTGCGGGGACGGACCCACGCGCAAGTGCCATGCCGTTAGGGAGCAACTCCATCAGTTGGTGTCAGTCGAGCGGGCAACTAGGTCAAGCATGTTAATCACGAAGGAGCAAGTCCGTTTAGATAAGCGCAAGGAAGACGAACATCGCTCGGTCGGACCCGAGCGACTTGGGGATGATGCAGCCCGAGGGGCGCCCCTGATAAGTTAAGCTAGGAACAGGAAGTAAAAGGGATACACGCCGCAGGGACGGACCCACACGGCCTGGGAATAATGCAGCCCTGGGGGGGGGCGCTCCCAGCTGGAAATGAAACTTGAAAGATGTCACTTGGTAGCGTTGAAGACGAAAGGGTGTTGATGCAGCAGCTCGGTGGGCTGCGGGAGCCGATCCTCATGAGCCCCCAGGCTCAGGGGCCTCGGGAGGCTCCGGAGGCGCTGGTGGCTCCTCGTGGACCATCTCCATCTCCGCCAGGGCTGCGGAACGCCTGGCCTCTTGAGCCTCCAGGATGTCCTTCATGAGGCGCTGGTACGTGGCGGCTGCGTGAGGCCGTAAGGCATGCGAACGTAGCTGTGGGGTGGACCTTCGCAGCGCCCCACGCGAGAGGGCCAGAGGCGCTCCTGAGAGGCAGCTCGGTTGAGCCCTGGTATGTCGATGCAGACGCGCAGCCCACCATCCTCGCCTGGATGGGGAGCCACGGCAGGTAAGCGGCGGCTGCCACTCATGACTCTTGACTCTTGCAGCTCCAGAATGATCTTGCTGACAAACTCCTGAGGGTTTGGCCCTCCTTGCCTTGCTCCTTCTTGAGGGAAACGTGCTTCGAAACACGCCTCCAAGTGGTGCCCAAGCGCCTCCCTCGTGACCCTAGCAAGGTCGGTGGCCCTCCAGGGGGGAGCCCCCGAGCCCTCCCTGAGGAGGGCGCCGGGCACACTTTCCTATGCGATAGAAGGAGGTTCCCCCTGAGCAGGCGCGGACCCTGAGGGGCCTGCCTCCTGAGGGGCCGGGCCGGACGATGTCTTCTTCTTCTTGGGAGCGGTCTCGGGAGGCCTCCTGCTTCCGCGATCCGGGTCCTCCAGTGATGCGGCCTGAAAAGCTCGCTCCAGGGAGAACACTGCATCTTTCTCTTCGCAGGGCACCTGACGACTCCGCCACTTCCTGGCATCTTGAGGATGTTGTAGCCGTGGTGGGTTACGGCCATGAACTTGGCCAGCGCTGGGTACCCCAGGATGGCGTTATATGACAGGCGAATGTGGGCGACGTCGAAGTCGATGAGCTCGGTGCGGTATTTGTCTCGTGCGCCGAAGGTGACGGGGAGGCGAACCTGCCCGATCGGGACCGTGGGGCCGTCGGTGACCCCAGAGAAAGGCTTGGTCGGCTGGAGCTGATTGTAAGGCACTTGGAGATTGTTGAACGTTTCCACGGACAGGACGTTGAGCCCTGCCCCGCCATCGATGAGGGTCTTGGTGACTAGCACGTTGCTGATTATTGGGGAACAGAGCATCGGGAGGACTCCTACTGTAGCCGCACACTTGAGCTGATCCGCTGAGCTGAACGTGATGGTGCACGCCGACCACCTGAGGGGCCGTGTGGCTTCGAGCTTGGGGAGGACTGCATTCACTTCACGGGCGAACTGTGCGTTGAGAGGCTGGGGCTTGAGCTCCGCCCAGGATGCAGGCGATCGCGCGCGGCTCCTGGAAGCCCCCAGCCCCTAAATCTGATGATGGTCTTCATTTCTCCTTGGCTGCGGTGGCAGAGGAGGGAGGCCTGTGTTGCCTTGCGGGAGATCCTCACGAGGCTGATCCCTCCAGCCTCCTTCGCGAGGCGGGTCTTGCCAGCGATCCTCGCGAGGCTGGTCACGCCACCCTTGGCGTGGGCCGCGGTCTTCCCAGCGTCCTACGTTCCTTCCTCCTCCCCGGCCGTAGCCCCGGTCGCTGCGGTCGGGACGTCGGCCGATCCTCCCTTCTCGCACGGCTCGGAGTTCTTGACATTCATTGGTGTTGTGGGAGTGGAAGTCGTGGTACACACAGTACCGGCTGCCCTTGGAGGACTCGGGCTGATCTCTGCCCCGCTTGGTGTCCGGATTACGCCATGAGCACGACAGCCCCCTTGCGCTTCACGTCCTTGGCCTTGAGTTTCTTCTCTTCTGGGTCTGCGGCTGGCAGCTCGAGGAGGGAGAGGCGCCCTTCCTCGGCCCTGGCGCACTTGGTCGCCAAGTTGAACAGCTCCAAGGAAGTGCACAGATCTTCATGCATTGCCAGCTCCTCCTTTATCTTGACGTCGCGCACACCGTCGGAGAAGGCGGAGATGATGGCCTCCTCGGTCACCTTGGGAATCTTGAGGCGTGCGTTGTTGGAAGCGCCATTTGGATGTACTTCGCGGGGTCTCTCCCGGTTGTCGCTTGATGCGGCGCATGTCGCTCAAAGGCGGGTGGCGATCGCGAGTACCTTGGAAGTTGGCAATGAAGCGGTACGCATCTCGTCCCAGGAGGAGATCGTGCTCGGGGCCAGGTTCAGAGCCAAAAGCGAGCCCGTCTTTGAGCGCCATGGGAAACCAGTTCGCCATGACCTTCTCGTCTCCGTTGGCGGCCGATGCCCAGCTCGTAGAGCTAGAGGAACTTCTGCGGGTCGGCCCGTACCGTTGTAGCGAGGGGCAGGTCCGGCTTGAACTTGCCACGCGACCTTCTTGCGCCTTTCGGGGTGAAGGCTCGGCAGCCTGCTGGCCACGGGAGGCCTTGGATGACGAAGAGCTTGGTCTTATGGGTCCCCGTCTTGGCAAATTTGGGAGCAGCGAGGTCTTGACGCGTCTTGGGAGCAGGAGCGTGGTCGCGACGAGCTGGAGCGGTGAGCACTCGGGCAGCTTCTTGCGGGCGAGGGACCTCCTGGCAGCTCTGCTCTTGCCGCGCTGGCGCGAGATGGAGCAGGTTCCGCCCAGGGACCACGCACCTTGGGGCCAGGGCGCCTTCTTGGGGGGGAGGCGGCCGAGGCGCCCCGGGAGCGTCGTCGCCCGCGCAGGACGGGGTTCGGTGCAGCGGGACAGACGGTGCGGGGGAGCCCCCTGCTGCGCGGACGAGCCCGGCGACTCGGTCGAGCCACTCTTCGTAGACGTCGTCGACGGGACGGTAGCGCAGGAGCTTGTTTGCCGCGATGAGCAGAGCTCGAGCCTCCATGGGCGCGCGGAACGCGCGAGACGAAGAACCAGCCGGGGCGAGTGAGGGGGTAGCAGTGCGGCCGTCTTGCCTCACGGAGGGATGCTGGGATGATGCTTGCTGCTCGTTCCCCGCCGGGCCGGTGGCGGCGTTGACGGCAGGCGACGGGGAACGACGAGGGCGCCCGCCGACGGGAGCCGTCTGGGCGACGCGGGAAGCGAGAGCGGCTCGGCGCTCGGCACGGGCCCGACGAGCGTCAGACATGGATGCGGTGGTCGACGGAGAACAGGGCGACGAAAGACGAATCACGGCGCACCCCTACCTGGCGCGCCAAATGTTGGATTTCGGGTTCCGGCAGACCCTTGAGGTTCGAACACTGGGGTGCACGCGGAATCTCGCCCTTTACCTACCTGCACTCCGCCGCCTCGCTAGGATCTAAACTATGACAGAACGGCACAAGAGACACGAGTTTTATACTAGTTCGGGCCACCATTGTGGTGTAATACCCTACTCTAGTTTGTGGTGTGGTGGATTGCCTCTTGGGCTGATGGTGATGAACAATACAAGGAAGAACAGCCTCGCGAGGGTCTGTTCTTGGCTGGTGTGATGAACTGCTAGGGGGAGTTCAGTCGCCTCTCTCTATCTCTCTCGTTTGTTCTCTTGCTATCTTCCCTAAAATCTCTGATCCCGGGGCCCCTTACTATGGTGGCTAGCTCTACTTATAGGCGGAGGCCCTGGGCCTCTTCCCAAATATTGAGCGGGAAGGGCGCCAACAATTGGCCATTTTGAAGGGGAACATATGGTACACTTATCCTGACTAAAGTTGGTCGTCACCTGTCAAAGGCTCTGGTGGTGACGCCGGCTTGGGCTCCACAATGACTTCCTTCCTGCCGTTGGACTGGTCTTGGTCTTGTTGCACCGAAATGGACGCCTTTGCTTGACGCTCTCGCCTGCGCTTGCTCCCTTCGCACCAAAGAGGAAAGGAGGACACTGCGCGGGCTGGCGCCCGCCTGGCGCCCTTGGTCGTCATGGATTGCGTCATGGGCACCTCGTGAGGTACCCCGCCTTGATCTCTCCGCCTCCTCGCAAGCCAGCCTGATGAGGCCGTGCCTGAGGAAGCTCCCTGTCGTCCGCCCCGTGAGGCTTGGCCCCTCGCGAGGGTCTTGAGCTCGTGTTGACGAAGATGGGCCATGATGGGCCCCCCTTTGAGCCACGCCGCAGGCAGGCAAGTCTGGGGACCCCCGTTCCTAGAACGCCGACAGATGCTCAGGAGGTCCCCTTTAGCGCTCAAGCAGCCTCCGTTGGGCAAGAAAGGTAGCCAGCTTTGCCGTGACAGAGCAGCAATAGGCGTGGATTTAGTGCTGAGTCGGATCAGTTTTTGCGTGACTTATCTTGCGGTTTTGGAGCGGCGCTCGATGAGGTGCCGTGTCTGCGCGACGGCAACTGAGGTGTTGCTGGGTTGGGTCCTCGCGAGCTTCTTCCCTCTCCCCCGCACTTTCCTTAATGATCTACGTCCTCGGGTCCCGGCCCTCGAGCGAGCTTAGCCGCCGCTGGTATGACAGGTCGCGATGTCGTGGGTCAAGGCCAGGGGGTGAGGGCTGGAGAGTCAGTAAGAGGCCATGAGTCGCGATGCTCAGGTACCCCCCTTTTAACATGCAAGAGGATCGCGCCGGAGAGGAGGAGAGAAGGCTCGTGATGCCGCCAGCATTAATCCTGGAGCAGGTCCTGCATGCCAACCATGAGGGGAAACAAGGTTCGTCGTTACGGTTGCCAGCCAACCATTGGTCGCTCCGAGGGAGTGATCGGGGGCACTGAGGGCTTGGTGAGGTGGCGCCTTGCGGGGCTGCCACGGCCAGAGCTCTGCCACTCAGATTTATTAGCGTTGCATGGACGGACCCGTGCGCAAGCACCGTGCCGGAGCCAGCGGCTCCAAAGGTAGGTGTCAATCGAGCAGGCGATTAGGTCAAGCATGTTATGTATGAATAAGCAAATCCATCTAGATAGGTGCGGAGAAAGCATACGCCATTGGGTCTGGCCCGAGCAGCTTGGGGATAATGCAGCCCGAGGGGCGCTACCAACAAGGTAAGTAAAGAACATAAGCCAAACGGATACATGCCGCAGGGACGGACCCACGCAGCCTGGGAATGATGCAGCCCGAGGGGTGCTCCCAGCTGAAAACGGAACTTGGAAAGGTGTCACCTGATATGGTCGGAGATTGCGGGGTGTTGAGGTAGCGGATGACGCGTGATGAGGAAGCCGGCCCTCATGAGCCCTCCGGACCTAGAGCCTCGTGAGGCTCCGGGGGTACGGGGGGTTCCTCAAGAGCCATCTCCATCTCTGCCAGGATCGCACGCTGCTTGACCTCCTGAGCCTCCAGAGCGCACCTCAGCAGGCGTTGATGGGCAACAACCCCGTTCGGCAGGCTGAAAGGCATGCGCACGTAGCTGTGAGGTGGACCCTCGCAATGACCAACGCGTGAGGGCTAGAGGCGCTCCTGAGACGCGGCCCGGTTGAGCCCTGGTATGTTGATGCAGATTCGCAACCCAGCATCCTCGCCTGGATGTGGGACCACGGCGGGCAGGCGGCGACAACCGCGCAAGACTCTTAACTCGTATAGCTCCTTGGTGCTCCTTGTGATGAACTCCTGAGGGTTCGGCCCTCCTTGCCTCATACCTTCCTAAGGGAAGCGTGCCTTGAAGCACGCCTCCAAGTGGTGACCGAGCGCCTCCCTCGTGACTCCGGCTAGGTCGGTGGCTCGCCATGAAAGAGCCCCCGAGCCCCACCTGAGGAGGGTGCCGGGCGTGCCTTCCTATGCGTCAAAGGGTGGAGCCCCTTGAACGGGCGCAGGTCCTGTTGCCACGCCTCCAGAGGTGCCTACCCCATGAGGGCTTGGACCAGGCGAAGCCTTCTTCTTCTTGGGGATCGCCTCGGGAAGTCTCCCGCTCCTGTGATCTGGGTCTTCGATTGCTGCTGCTTGGAAGGCACGCTCAAGAGCACACTGCATCCCTTTCCTCACAAGGCACCGTGATGACTCCTCCGCTTCACAGCATCTTGAGGACATTGTAGCCATGGTGAGTCACTGCCATAAACTTGGGCAAAGCTGGGTACCCGAGGATGGCATTGTACGGCAGGCGAATGTGGGCAACGTCGAAGTCGATGAGCTCGGTGCGATAGTTGTTGCGCTGTCCGAAGGTGACGGGAAGACGAACTTGCCCTATCGGGATGGTGGAGCCATCGGTGACTCCTGAGAAAGGCTTGGTATGCTGAAGCTGATTTTATGGCACTTGGAGATTGTTGAATGTCTCGACAGATAGGACTTTGAGCCCTGCTCCGCCGTCGATGAGGGTCCTGGTGACTTGCACGTTGCTGATGACTGGTGAGCAAAGCATGGGGAGGACTCCAGCCGTTGCCGCACACTTGAGCTGATCCGCTGAACTGAACGTGATAGCGCACGACGACCACCTGAGAGGGCGTGTGGCCTCAGGCTTGGGGAGGACTGCATTCACCTCGCGAGCAAACTGCTTGAAGGTGCGCTGAGAGGTTGGGGCCTGAGCGCTACCGAGGATGCAAGCGATCGCGCGTGGCTCCTGGAAGCCCCCAGCCCCCTCGTCCTGATGATTGTCTTCGTACCTCCTTGGCGGCTGAGGCAGAGGTGGGAGCCCAGCGTTGCCTTCAGGGCGGTCCTCACGAGGCTGGTCCCTCCAACCTCCCTCACGAGGTTGGTCCTGCCAGCGGTCCTCGCGAGGTCTGTCACGCCATCCTTGGCGAGGGCCACGGTCTTCCCAGCGTCATGCGCCTCTTCCTCCTCCTCTGTCGTAGCCTCGATCACTGCGCTCGGGGCGTCGGCCGATACGCCCTTCTCGCACGGCCCTGAGCTCCTGGCATTCGTTGGTGTTGTGGGTGTGGAGGTCGTGGTACACGCAGTACCGGCTGCCTTTGGATGACTCGGGCTGATCCCTGCCTTGCTTGGTGTCTGGTCCTGCCGCGAGCACGACAGCCCCCTTGCGCTTCACGTCCTTGGCCTTGGGCTTCTTCTCTTCTGGATCGGCAGCTGGAAGCTCGAGGAGGGAGAGGCGCCCTTCCTCAGCCCTGGCGCATTTGGTCGCCAAGTTGAACAGCTCCAGGGATGTGCACATGTCTTCATGCATTGCTAGCTCCTCTTTCATCTTGACGTCACGCACGCCATCGGAGAAGGCTGAGATGATGGCCTCCTCAGTCACCTTGGGAATCTTGAGGCGGGCGTTGTTAAAGCGGCTGGATGTACTTCTGCAGGGTCTCTCCTGGCTGCTGCTTGATGCGGCGCATGTCACTCAAGGCCAGAGGCCGATCACGAGTGCCTTGGAAGTTCGCGATGAAGCAGGTGCGCATCTCGTCCCAGGAGGAGATCATGCCGGGAGCCAGGTTCAGGAGCCAGGTTCGGGTCCCGTCCTTCAGCGCCATGGGGAACCAATTCGCCATGACCTTTTCATCCCCATTGGCAGCTTCGATGCCCAGCTCGTAGAGCTGAAGGAACTCCGCGGGGTCGGCTGTGCCGTCGTAGCGAGGAGGCAGGTCCAGCTTGAACTTGCCGGGCCACGCGACGCTATGTAGCTCGGCGATGAAGGCGCGGCAGCCTGCAGTGGCCACTGGAGCTCTCTGATGATGCGGGGCTTTCTCTTGTGGGTTCCCGCGCACCGCTGCCTGGAGCAGCGCGGGGTCTTGACGTGGTGGCGCTGGAGCGTGATCGCGGCGCTCCAGTGCTGGAACCACGCGAGCACCTTCTTGGGGATGAGGGATCTCCTGGTAGCTCCTTTCTTGTTGCGCGGGCGCCGGACGCGGAGGGTCTCGGCCTGGGACCACGCGCCTTGGAGCCAGGGCGCTTTCTTGAGGAGGAGGTGGCGGGGGCACCTCCGGCTTCGTGCCTCCCGCGCGGGGTGAAGGGCGAGGCAGCGAGAGGGACGGCGCGGGGAGCCCCCTGCGACGCGGACGAGCACGGTGACGCGGTCGAGCCACTCCTCGTAGACGTCATCGACAGGGCGGTAGCGCAGGATCTCGTTTGCCGCGATGAGCGCGGCTCTAGCCTCCATGGGCGCGCGGTGCGCGCGGGACGAAGAACCAGCAGGGGCGAGCGAAGGAGTGGCGGTGCGGCCTTCTCGCCTCACCGATGGATGCAGGGACGAGGCCTGCTGCTCGTTCCCCGCCGGGACGGTGGCGGCGTTGGCGGCAGGCAACGGGGAACGACGGGGGTGTCCATCGACGGGAGCCGTCTGGGCGACTCGAGCGGCGCGAGCAGCCCGGTGCTCGGCGCGGGCTCGGCGAGCGTCAGCCATGGACATGACGGAAGATCACACGTGACCAGCGGAATAAAGATTCTGGCGCACCCCTAACTGGTGCGCCAAATGTCGGATTTCGGGTTCCGGCAGACCCTTGAGGTTCGAACACTGGGGTGCGCGCAGAGATCTTTCCCCTACCAGCTCACGCGTGAATGGATTGCAAGGGATCTAAACTAGGAATGATGAACAACACAAGAGACACGAGGTTTATACTGGTTCGTGCCACCGTTGTGGTGTAATACCCTACACCAGTGTGTGGTGTGGTGGATTGCCTCAGGGGCTGATGATGAACAATACAAAGGAAGAACAGCCTCGCGAGGGCTGTTCTTGAGCTGGTGCGATGAACTACTTGGGTGAGTTCAGTTGCCTCTCTCTATATCTCTGGTAGGTTCGACCTGTGTCTCGTCAATCGATCCCTCCTCGTCGATCAATCTCTCCTCCTACCTCTGTGGTGGCTAGCTCTATGTATAGTGGGAGGCCCTGGACCTCTTCCCAAATAATGAGCGGGAAGGGCGCCAACAATTGGCCATTTTGAAGGGGAACATCTAGTACACTTATCCTGACTAAAGTTGGTCTTCGGCTGCCAAAGGCTCTGACGGTGATGCCGTCCTGGGCTCCACGATGACCTCCTTCCTGCCGCTCTGCTGGTCTTGGTCTTGTTGCACCGAAGCGGTAACCTTTGCCTGATGCCTTGGCCTGTGTTTGCCTCCTTTGCACCAAAGGGGAAACGAGAACACTGCACAAGCTGGCGCCCGCCTGGTCCCGATCGTCATGGCTTGCGTCACGAGGCACCCTCGTGAGGTACCCTGCCTTGATCTCTCCGCCTCCTCATGAGCACACTGTGAGGCTGCTCCTGAGGAAGGTTCCTGTCGTCCACCCCACGAGGCTTGGCCCCTCGCGAGGGTCTTGAGCTTGAGATGATGAAGCTGGGCCACGCTGGGCCCCCACTTGAGCCACTCCGCAGGCCGCGGGTGGGCAAGTCTGGGGACCCCCGTTCCCAGAACACCGACAGGCGGGGCCGCCTGCTTCCACCTCCCATGGCTGGCTGCGCCTCAGCGCACGCATCACCGCCCCACCATCTCCTAAATCGTTAACACCGATGTCCGAGGCCTCGCAGTCGTCCTCCGCGCGCTTTGGTGCGCTCGCTGCAGCGTCGCCCTCTCGCGTTGTCAACATGGTCAACAAACAACAGGAATCGGCAGAAGTACGTGGAGAGGATGACATTAGGGCCCACCATGTCAGCGTATGGAAAAATAAAAATGCCTCCTCCTTGTGTTTTCCTGACATCTGGGACCCACGACATTGTGAGCGTATATAGTCAATAGACAATAGAACAACACAAGATCGGTGACACACAGGACGTAGCAGCTCGAGCGGTATTTTTTTGTTATTGTTGAGACGGAGCAGGGTTTTAACTGGGCTGTGGCCCGTCTAGCGCAGGCTTAGATTTTATGTTCACCATGTGACCAGCCCAGCTATTTTTTCTTTGTGAAAATGAGCCCAGTTTATTTTTTCTGAAGAATACCCAATTCAGGCCTACTTATTTTTCTACGCCCTGATGGGCTGCAACTCTTTCAAGACGCCTGCAAATCTTGAAAGTAATATGAAATGGGTTGTAAATATAAAAACAGATGACAAATTGGCAATTACTTTATAATTTCTGAATTTTTTCACATTTTCAGTTTCCTGTTTCACTGGGCATTAACCTAATTTAAATATATCTTCAAAGTACTTTAAATCTGGCTCGACATTTTGGTATTAGAGATAGTATGGAACCCACAAAAATATGCGAAATTGGCCCTGGCCAACCAAAAAAAACGGAATGCAATAAATTGCATAAGAAGTCGCAATGAGCTATATATAAATTATTAAAAAAGAGGGAATGGTCTGACTTATGGGCCTATTAAGTTGACGCGTATGCAAGATTTTTTTAGTTATTATATACGTCAACAAACGATTCTAGCAGACGTAACCATTGGATGTCAATCCAACGAAAGTCGTGTTTCTTCAATCTCTGATCTTCTTGCTATAGCTGCCAAATCCAGCGCCGACTGGACCGCCTGCTCTCGCCTCCCGTGCAGGCCTCACCTCTGGTCTTCTTGCTCCAGCTCCCCAAACCAGCACCGGTCGTGCCTCGTGCTCCTGCCTCCCGTGGCCGGCTGCGATGCGGCGGAGGTCTCATCGCCCCTACTACTCCCACCGCTGGCCGTGCCATCCCTCTACTCACCCACACCCCTGTTATTCTCTGCGGCGACGGCAGCCTCACACCGCAGCGAACGGTGAACCTCGTACTCCTCTACGCTGGGCATTCACTGCCGCGTCTTCCCCGGCTCCGCGTCGTCCCCTTCCTAGGCCTCGCCGTCGTCCACAGCCCTGGTGCTCTCGGCGCGGCGTGGTCAACGTGGTCAAGGAACGACTTCCATCGGAAGAGTACTGTACGTGGAGAGGCTGACAGCTGGGTCCACGGCAGCCGCAAGGAAGTGCCTCCTTATTACGTGGAAAATAATTATTCCTCCACCTGACAGCAGGGACCCACCGGACGGGCAACTGTATTTCGTGAAAAAAACATTTCCCCCTGACTGCTGGGACCTACCAGCTACATCTTCGCACGCAAGGAAGTGCATCCGGGCAAAAAAACGATTCGCCCCCTGACTGCTGGGACCCACTAGCTACATCTTCGCACTCAAGGAAGTGCCTGACAGTCGGGACCCACGTGGTCGAAGCGTACGTAGCATTGTCGTTCTGGTCGCGAATGTGTACGTGGTCGATGTGGAGGCGCGCACATGTCGTAGTAGAGGCGCGCACGTAGCATGTACACGTACGTACAATGGCCAGTGTGCAAGAAAGAAAATACAGCCACGTACGTACATACGGGCAGGGTCTCGAATGCCTACCGCGCATACGTACGGCCAGGGCTCGTGTACATGGTTGGGTCGGAACGGAGAAACATCGTCGTCGTCGTGTTCATGGGGAGCCAACCGGCTGGGTCAGAACGGAATGCATCGTCGTGTTCATCGGGAGGGCTTGGACGGAACAACTGATGGAAACGAGGCCTGGCGTACTGCAGAACGAAGGAAACGACTTTGTGTTCGACCGACCATGTTCGAAACGGGATCTTGTTCATCGGGAGGGGTCTGGCGTACCGCAAAACGGAGGAAATGGACCTCCTACGGTCGAAACGGGGGTCCTGTTGATCGAGAGGGGTGTGGCGTAACACAAAACGAAGGAAACGGACTTGTGTTGGACCGCTACGGTCAAAACGGGGGTCCTGTTCATCGGGAGGGGTGTGGCGTACCGCAAAACTGGACTCCACGGGATACTGTTCATCTCCACCGTCGACCCCCTCCAGCCTCCACGGGCTACTGTTCATCCACCGTCGACCTCCTACAGCCTCCACCTACGACTGTTCATCAACGGGCTCCTGTTCATCCAGCCTCCACCGCGCGCTACTCCACCGGCTACTGTTCAACCAGCGCTCTCCACGGGCTCCTGTTCAACCACCCCTCCACGGGCTAATGTTCATCCTGCCCTCCACCGTCTACTGTTCATCCTGCCCTCCACGGGGTGGTCCTGTTCATCCTGCCCTCCACGGGGGTCCTGTTCATCCAGCCCCAACCGGCTTGAACGATTGGGGTCCTGTTCATCCACCCCCACTGGGAACTGTTCATCCAAACCCCCCAGCAATGCTCACTATTCATCCAGAGGCAACACCACGGGGTCCTGTTCATCCACCCCCACCGGGAAATGGTCATCCAACCCCCCCCCCCACCCGAAACGTTCACTATTCATCCAGAGGCAGCATCGATCAGCTTCAGTTAGCAGCAGTAGCGAAGGAATCGCTCAATCGGGTTCAGTTAACAGCCATCGATCGATCGCTCTGGTTCAGTAACGCGTAGCCTGCAGTGCAATTGCTCAGGTTCAGTTAGAGCCCAACGCCTCGCTCGTGTTCAGTTAGAGCCCAACGGCTCGCACACACGCGCGTACGTACGAGAGAAACGTGCATCGCTCGGCCCCCGACCACCCACCATAACCGGGGACTCCCCGATATTTTCCGCGCTCACTTCTACCACGGTTTTTTCCGTCATGGACGGCCCAAAGAATGTCATGCAGCTGCATCTCCGGCCCGCCCAGGACGAAAAGCCCATTTTCTGTCATGATTTTTTGTCATAGAAGTAGGACCCCACCACATCTATGATGATACCGGGTTTTGTCACAATTATTGTCATAGCAGTGTCATAAGTATGACAGAAAAGATTTTCGTTCGGCTCAAAATGTCACGGATGTGTCTTTTTTTTGTAGTGTCAAGGGTGGCGCTGATAGTGAAAGTACCATCAACGCCAGCCAGCCCTGCCGGGACCTTCTTTACTTGGGGTGCAGTAACCTTGGATCTCTTTCTTGCTGTTGGAACACTCCGGCACGTCATTAATGGGTGTCATGCACTCGGAGGGGGCATGCTTCCCGGACTCCTTGCCGGAGGTCCTACAATCCCTCTTCTTTCCTTTGCTTTCCTTGGCGGGAGCCGCCGCTGCCGCAGCCTCTGCTACGACTGCATCCTGGTACATCTTGTCCACGCAGATAATTAAATCCTTCTCATCTGATGGGATAGTGATGACTCCCTGTGGCCCAGGCATCTTCAAAGTGTTGTAAGCATAGTGGGATGCTGCCATAAAGTTAGCCAGGGCCGGGCGTCCCAGAATCCCATTGTACGGCAGCGGGAGATCAACCACGTCAAACACAATCTTCTCAGTCTGATAGTTCAGTTCTCCCCCAAACGTCATCGGCAATGTAATCTTCCCCTTAGGATGGCTCTTGCCGGGATTGACTCCTTGAAATGTGCCGGCAACTTCTAGCTCTTCTTCTACTATCTGAAGGTTGTTGATGACAGCTGGGGAAATCAGATTCAACCCGTCCCCGCCGTCCACTAACATCTTTGTGACCTTGAGGTTGCGAATTGTTGGGGAGACCAACAATGGCAAACACCCTACCGCAGTGGTGCGGCCAGGGTGATCCTCCTCATCAAAGATGATGGGCGTGCGGGACCACTTGAGCGGCTTCCGGGCCTCCGGCGCTGGTTCCACATCATTGACCTCTCATGCCCATCTCTTGAGTTGGCGATGAGAGGTGTGCAAAGATAAACCTCCATCAATGCATAGGGTGTCAGTGGCCTTCTGACATTCCTCCTCACTAGTTTCCTCTTCATTCCCTTCATCACTCACATCATCACAGATTTTCTTCCCTTGGCCCCTGGCGGGTTTTCCTTGGTTCCGAAAGGGTTTGCCAGGGTGATTTACTTCATCGCCTCGGCCCTTACCGCCAGCAGCATTCTGACCTTTTTCCTTATCACGCTTATCATACTATGCCCTCTGTTTCTTGACAAGCTGCTCAGCCTGATAACACTCCTGAAGGTCGTGGCCTTTGGTCCGGTGGATCTTGCTGTATGGCCATCACCTTTCCCAACTTTTTCTGCGGCAGCGGCTTCCGGCAGGCAGCGCATGCGGCAGCTTCCTTGCCGGGGGCTTCAGCCTTGGCCTTCTTGCCGGTACTAGGTGTGCCCGAACCTTCTACAGTCATCACTACCTTATCTCTTGGCTTCTTACTGCGCTTCTAGCCCTTTCTATGATTGGTTGATTCATCTTCATCCTCTAAATCAACATTGATGCAATCCGCCTCTCTGGGCGACTTCCTTCCTTCCTCCATTTGAGCACACTTATCCACCAGTGTGTATAGCTCCTTCACAGTCTTGTGCAACCGCACATTCATCTTAGAACGAATGCGACAGTTGCGCACATTGGACTGTAATGCTGCTATAATGGCTGCCAGATGGATATTGGTATATTTCTATCAACTTTACTGAATCTCTGTAAATACTTACGGAGGGTTTCTCCTTCCTTCTGCTGGAGAAGCTGCAGGTCACTCGGTCTGCCGGGCTCTTGGCTGCCATCGGTGAAGGCACCGTTGAACTCGTGGCACAAATCTGCCCATGACGAAATGGATTTCTCCGGCATGTGCATCAGCCAAGACCTCACATTGGACTTGAGGGCTAAAGGGAAGTAGTTGGCGAACACCTTCTCGTCTCTTCCCCCGGCAGCCTGAACAACGATGGTGTAGATGCTTAGGAACTCTCCCGGGTTTAGCCTCCCGTCGTATTTCTCAGGTATCTTTGGCTTGAACGTACGAACGGACGACCAACGGACTTGCCGCAGCTCTCGTGTAAATGCAGGGCAACCAACCTCAAAAGGTAGGCGTCTGCCAACACCGAGCGCAAGCTCGTTGACGTTGTGGCCGCCGCACCTGTCGGTTTAGCGGAAGTCGTCATGGCGCCGATCCATGACGACGCTTGCATCTCCCCGCCGCCTATCCTCCGGGGATCGACGTTGGCCTGGACGTGCTTGAGGGTCGGAAGAGGCCATCGAGACGTCGTCGGGGTCTTGATTCAGCTGCGCCCGCATCAGCTACCGTGGTGGGGACTGCACGGTGGGGACGGCCTTCGTCCAACTCTTCAATGGTGGCGACAAGGTGTGTGATAGGTGGGGTAACAATTTCCCTACTGTCAGGCCTGAGCCCGATCTGTTCGTAAACCGAGGGCTGGCCGCTAGAGAGCCCCATGGCCCGAATCTGGTCTAGTAGGCTATTTAATGACGAAAGATTCGTGGGATCCATGTTCCTCACATATTTGGCATTGACACGTAGGATTGGCTCCCGGTCTTTGTATGCCGAGGAAGCATGCATGATGGCTCGAAGCTAGATTTGAAGAGGGGAGGGGAGTTCGGCCAGGTATGACTCTCGGTCTTCGGACACAACGGCCGTACTAGGGATTGACGCCAGGTGCAAGTTAAGGGCCGATCCGGGGATCAGATCAGAGAAGGGTACCAGAGTTGAAGCTCCCGGGGCTTCGGGCGTTTCGGACAAAGCAGAGAAGCCGGTGAAGGTCAAATCGCCTCGAGCATCGATAATGTAATTCAGGTTGTAGAACCTGAGCTAGTGCTCAGGGGCGAAGTCGTCGACTCGATCAAGGTGGCCGGACGGTTGGCATGCAGAACGATGCTGCCAAACGCGAAAAGCTGGCCGGGGACAAAGATGTCCCCTGCGTCGATGTCTTCTCCGAAGATCAGGCGAGCCTTCGATCCTTCAGCCACTCAACAACGGAATTCTCCGCACCAATGTCGGTGTCAAAACCGGCAGATCTTGGGTAGGGGGTCCCGAACTTTGGATCATGGATCGATGGGGAACAAGGGATGTGGGACACGATATTTACCTAGGTTCGGGCCCTCTCTAAGAGGTAATATCCTATGTCCTGCTAGAATGTATTGCTTGTGTATATGGGGATTACAGAGTTGATCTACCACGAGATCAGATGAACTAAACCCTAAACTAGTAGGATGGTGATTGTTTTCTAGCCCCTACGGACTAAGTCCCCTGGTTTATATAGACACCTGGGTGTTAGGGTTACACGTAGTCGGTTACAACAAGGGAACAGGCATGCCGAATCTTCCATCTTGACTTGGAGCGTACACCAAGGCACAAAAGATCTCCCGTCTGGATACAAAACTGGTCCATATTTTGGTCCACCACCAGCCATAGTGCGTCCCAACTGTCCAGCCTAGTCCAGGACTCCCTCAGTATCACAAGGGCTCATATTTTGATCTAGCTAGATTTTCTGATTCTGGTTATGCCGGAGATCGTGTGGATCACAAGTCAACATCAGGCACATGCCATTTGCTCAGATGACCTCTTAATTGTTTCTCCTCAAAGAAGCAGACTAGCGTGGCTCTTTCCACAGCTGGGGCTGAATACATTGCCGCTGGTGCTTGCTGCTCACATTTACTATGGATGAAGAAAACCCTCAAGGACTATGGCTGAAGAAAGTCCCTCTCTTCTGCGACCATGAGAGTGCTATCAAGATTGCCCACAACCCAGTGTAACATTGCTATATGAAGCATATTCAGATTCGTCAGTATTTTCTTCGTGATCATGTGCTGAAGGTAGGCATCATCATTGACCTTGTGAAGGCTCAAGACCAGCTTGCCGATATCTTCACTAAGCCCTTGGATGAAAAGAGATTCTGCAAGTTGCGGTGTGAGCTAAACATTCTAGAATCTTCGAATGTCCTCCGAAGTGGACACACACCCTAACGCTGATAAATATTTTATGAATTTGATGCACAACACATGAAGTAATGTTTTTCTTCAATCAATGAAGACTAATCCTCTAAGTATGAAGAAATTAATGAAGAACTTGACTCTTAGAACCCTACGATAATTGTACACGGTGTCTGAAGTCACCATAATTCTTATACGGTGTGTAAGGCCACCACTTCCCTATGACATTCATCAAATTTGTGTTTTTGGTCATTTGCAATTTCGTCGAACTTTTCAAGTTCATCATTTGAGGTTATTCTTCACTGCTTATTAAATATGTATTTATTCGAGCTTTTCATGTCCTCAACAGCATACACATATTGCTAATTCTTCAATTTGATTTCATCATCTATGTGGATGTGATTGGACCCGCTCCCATCTATTCTAAGCACCACCCACTCCATTCACAAATTCTTCATATGCGTTCTGCTTGCACCGTTCAAAGTATTCACTGTGTGCTTGACAACTGAAGAAATTGCGCGCACATTTTAAAACTCTCAAAGTTTTTTTCTAGCGGTTGCCACAGTAACTTCATCCCGCGCTTTACATGCGTGGATAAGTGCGAAAATGCATGTGTGACATGTGTCACAAAGATGCGAATGGTTAGGCGCTTATCCGCCCAAAAATTTCGGACCCCTTAGTTTTCACTGCGGCTATAAATAGCCTTGACCTTGTCAACATTAGTTCACTTCGCCTCATTGCTCCTTTCGCTCTCAGTCCTCAAACCCAAGCGCCGCCGCAGGATCTCATCGCCGCAGGAGAAGAAGAGCTTCGCTGCCTTGACTTCTTTGTCGACGTACTCATGCCAGACAAGGATTTCTTCACCTCCATTGCCGCTGTAGACATCTTTCGTCACCAAGTTAGGGTGCGGAAGATCTGAGCTAATGATTTCCATCAACTTGTCGTCTAGTTCATCGTGTTCATCACTAGGGTAAATTAAATGCTTATTTGCTGCCCCACTTTGATCCTCACTCTACTTTAAAATCTTCAAGTGATGCTTTTACCACTCTTTCAATTCTTCAGCACTTCCTTTTGGCCAGTCTTGTGTATTTCATCATTGATATGCTTAACAAATAGATTCCTCAATTGTGCAATTATATTTCTTTAGGATGATAAGGGTCAATTTCCTCAACTGGTTATTTTTGAAAATCTCTGAGAACGCATGTCACTCTTCCCTATTTCCTCACAATTATATTCTGTTCATAGGTGCAATGTCTGCCGACGAATCTCTAGGTTCTCATCAGCTTAATTCATTTGCAGCACAGCTTGAGGAAAAACTTCAAACCTCATCAGAGTCCTCACGAGTTCAAAAAACTCAGTTGATGAAAATGGTTGAAGGAAAATGGCCTCAGAAAGGAGGCAAGAGGAAGGAAAACAAACAACTTTTGAAATCCCTGATGACTTATGGTACAACACACATGATGAAGATGTTCATGGCAAGGAAACAAATGAATAACGCAAAACTTGCATGCAGAAAATCAAGAGATACTGGACGTATCATTGGAGGGCTTAGGAATATGTCACTCCAAAATATATGAAGAATTTTGCTGTGAAGCCTCTATGCAATAGGCCACCACTTGCTGAAGGACAACATGCTGATCCCGCAAGTGTCAGAAGGGGTGAAGCATTCCCCAAGTAATGGGAAAGGCATCTAGCCAAATTGGCAAAACAAGTCAAGAAGGTTGTTGAAGAATTTAACAGGGCTGCAAAGGATTCAGCTGAAGCCAGTGGCAGTGCTAGCGCACCAAACAAGGCTATGCAAAAGAAGCCTACACACAAGCCAAGGCCATTTGATCCGATGCCCTCAGTGGCCTAGCCAGCTGCTTCAAAAATTTCAGCACCTAAGATTTCAAAATCTTCAGTGCCTCCTCTTGCATCAAATTCCTCAATTGCGGCAGCAAGAGCTTCAACACCGGTCGTGCTCGCATCTTGCGAGCACACAGAGGGCTTTCCAATAGCCTTGATTGCTACATCAAGTGCCTCAGCTAGTGGGCAACCATCTGCCACAACCCCCAAGCTGAAGCAAAAAGCAACTGCTGGCCGTGGAACTAGGGCAAATCCTAAGGGCAAGGCATTGTGCCTAAGGTTGATGAACACGGGCTGGCAGATGAGTACCTCAGACGGAGGCAAGAGCAAGCTGCTATTTCCAAGAACTCGTCAGTTACAATGTTGTTGGACCCGAAGAAATTGCTTGATTTCACTGATATCTGGTGCACAAACCCATAAATGCCTCTAGATGACCTCAATTCACCACCTGGTCCAGGCCACATGATTTCTTCATTCATCTTGAATGAGAAATACTAGATTGCTCAAGGAAAGCTGGTGAAGAGACAGCAAATCCAAAAGGAAAAGGAACTGAGGAAGAACATGTTATCCATATCTCCTCAGCAGCTTGTGCAATTACAATCTTAAATCCATCAATTGTCTGAAGAATATGAGAGACAAGCTAGTCATTGTTGTGGCATGAAAGAAAGATTCATCACTGCCTCAACAAAGGTTGTTTAAGACCACAACAAGCGCGAAGCCACCAAGTGTGGTATGGCTCCCCCATGAAGTTCCTCGGCTCCACCACCAATAGCACAGGCCGGTGTGACTACGCCTCCATCACCTCAGCGGACTGCCAGGGAAAATGAAGAAGTTGCGCCTGAAGAAACTGAAAGGACAACTGACAATGTTGCATCTGAAGAAATTTCGAGGGTGACTGCAAGTGTCGTGCCAGAAGAACCTGCCAGGGTGACTGCATCAGTCACGCCTGATGAAACTACTCCAACCAGTTCCTCATCATCAACTCCAACAATGACTTCATCTTTGAAACTTATCACCCTTCCTTCTGCATCAGAAGTGAAGAAGACCAAAGCTGCTGAGAGAGAAGTTAAGAACAGAAAGACATCAGCTCCACCTGTGCCTGAATCTATGTATTGAACATGGCAACACTATCTTAAATTGTCATTCCTATTGACGCAATTCCAATCTCATCAGCGCCCCCTGCTCACAATCTTCAAAATCTTCAAGTGGTTCCATATGGGGTGGGTTATCAAATCCCTCAGGCTGATGAAGATGATGAATAAGGTACCCATTCTACTGCTACCACAGAGCAAAAGGATGAAGAGATTGAGGTTGATGCTGATGTATCTATGCCTCATGAAATTGTACAGACTGCTTCGCAAGAATCAATGGATGAAGAAAATGAAGAGGAAGTGGCTATTGATGGCGAGGTAACCCCTTCAATTCATGACGAATATCAGGAAGCAGCCCACCCAAATTCACCCCTCACCACTCCCCTCACAAGAGAGCCTCAGTCGCCTGCGCGCACTAAAGAAATACATACTGGCTCTAAAGAACAACAACCATCGCTCAAAAGCATTCCTGAAGAAATTCCAACAGCAGCAGCTGATGATATTGCTCATGATGACCCTGATGTTGATGTCATCAATACGTATCCTCCACGTGCTGATTGACTACCCTTAGCAGACACTGAGACAGTTCCAACTGCCACACCTGAGGAAATTTCTCGAGCTCTTGTAGTGATAGATCCCAATGACTCAAGTGGGTCTCCATGACCAATACTTGATGTCAGAACTAAGAGGAAAAATCTTCAACCTATTCCCGTGATTCCCAAGATTAGCAAAGGCCTCAAGCGGCCATAGTTTGATAGCGCTTCGAAGAATTTCTTCATTATCGAGTCACCCTATGACTCGAGCAAACTCAGGCATTTGAGGTTCTGGACTAGAACGTAGATGAATTTCTATGCCTCGCTGTTGTTTGACAAGAAGAAAGTATTCCAGCATCGCCACATTCCTCATGTGGATATGGAGTCAATTCCCTGCTTTTAGCATGATGCCGGTCTACTGAATTTCTGCACTGACGTTTGCCATTGGAATGAAGAACTCATTATTAAATTCTATGCAACTGTACATTTCTCTGGCAATGCTGACGACACTGCAACTTGGGCTCTGGACTGGATGAGTGAAGACACTCACTACAAAGCACCAATTGATGAATTGCTTCATGGATCCACCCCAAGAAGGAGCAAAGAAAATATATGATGAACCTGAGCTGCCAAATCATCTGATGCAAGTGCTGATGAAGCCTATGGCTGAAGAAAATGCTCCAAGGATGACCTTCCTGTTGAAGGATTTACTCTATGTGTCGAAGACTGTTTATCACATTCTATCGAAGACCCTCAGTTCGATCAAAGGTCACAATTCCAACATCAAGAAGTTATGGGGTTATGAAGAACCTGCTGCTGCATATCATTCATGGAACTCCCATCAACATTCATGATTTCTTCCTGAGGACTTTGGTCACTATCTCTTAGTCCCCTTTTGAATTGAAGCCGTACGCACCATGGATTATTAGATTCCTCAGATCCCAGTGTTGGTGTCAAAACCAGCGGATCTCGGGTAGGGGGTCCCGAACTGTGCGTCTAAGGTCGATGGTAACAGGAGACAGGGGACACGATGTTTACCCAGGTTCGGGCCCTCTCTATGGAGGTAATACCCTACTTCCTGCTTGATTGATGTTGATGAATATGAGTATTACAAGGGTTGATCTACCGTGAGATCATAATGGCTAAACCCTAAAATTCTAGCATGTATGACTATGGTAATGAGTCCCTCACCTCTAGACTAAGTCCTCCGATTTATATAGACACCGGGAGGATCTAGGGTTAGACAAGGTCGGTTACAAAGAAAGGAATCTACACATTTGATCGCCAAGCTTGCCTTCCACGCCAAGGAGAGTCCCATCCAGACACAGGTAAAGTCTTTGGTCTTTGTATCTTCACAACCCATCCGTCCGACCCATGGCTAACAGGCCGGACGCCCGAGGACCTCTTAGTCCAGGACTCCCTCAGTAGCCCCTGAACCTGGCCTCAATGACGAGGTATCCGACTCGCAGATTTGTCTTCGGCATTGCAAGGCAGGTTCCTCCTTTCAAACTCCAAGATAGTCTTCGGACGTGTTGATCGTCTCCGGACCTGTAACACACACACCACACACAACCGCAAAGAATATAATATTCCACGGGTTCAATCCGCTGACAACTTTTTGCAACATGACATCACGTCTGCCCGGTCATAATTTCGAACCGTTTTTCGTTAGCCGCTCCAGGTTTTGAGATGTCGTTGCCATTGGCACGTCTTGTCGAAGCAGAGATCATGTCCCCTCATTGCGGGATTCTCGTCAATACGGGCGTGGGTAGCCCAACCGTGCAGTTTACACAGCCCTTGGGAACAGGCGAGTATTACGGCGAGTGGGGAGGCGTTCAATATTCACTGCCTTTATAAGGAGACAAGGATTCCCTTTCTTCACCCACGCCTTCTCTTCCTCTCTTTCCTTCCATTCTCGAGCTCCAGCACCCAAGTTCCCATCTTCTCCTTCTCAAGGAAGCACTCAGTCATGTCCGGATCCGGAGGCCAAGGCAAGTGGATGTTCTCCTCCGTCAAGGAGAAGGACATCACCCAGCTCCGGGTGGCCGGGTATCTATCGAAAGGAATCACCCACCGTCTTCCTACCAAGGGGCTGCATCGTAAGTGCCAAGACTCGTACATACCCATATATCCAGCCGCTCCTCTTCATCGTACTGACATGGTTAATTATGCTATTGCAGTCCGTCTCACGATAGCTCCCAGCGATCCTCATCAAGGGGTTTGCTGGACTCGAGGGAGATGGCCAGCGAGTCACCGCCGTCCGGTTACTCTCCCAAGGCCAAGGGTGATGCTGAGGTACTGTCCCGAAGGACCTTCCCAGGCCAGGGGGAGGTTTGGGAGGCGCCGGAAGGCGAAACCTCCGTCACCGGACACCAAGGGGAGAAAATCCCCATGGAGACAGGTGACGAGGGCCGTATTCAGTTCGGCCCTTAGCCGAATACGATTCCGGAGACCAATACGGCTCCAGAATCTGATGTGCAACCTCCTTCGAAAGAGGGCGGGTATGCCCGTTCCGCCGCTGACCCCTGTCTAACCAGGGGCACCGGATAATCTGCTGGAAGCGCTGCGAGGTGCTTCCATTGTGGATGAGCACCGTGTTCTTATGGGCACGATAATTGAAAGGGTTCAGTCCACCAAGAGCGGACTAATCGAAGCCTGCAGCAGCCTGCTGACAGGTTTTGAGGTAAGCGATGCAAAAAAAGAAGATCCCAATACAGACAGTAGCCCCTGAGACACTGTCCGGTGTTCGAAAAAAGAAACCAGACAGAGGATCAATCCCTTATTGCAGGAAACTAACTAAATATGTCTGAAATGAATACACAGGCGCTGCTGGCCGTGGCCTCGCAAACTGCCGAAGTCTCCGGACTAAAGCAGAGACTGGAGCAGGCTAAGGAGGAGATCGGCTAGGTGAGTAGGCAGCTTTAGGAGAAGCAAGGTATGTAATAACCCGTTATATATTCGAAAAGAGTAAAATGATATATATTGACCGAAGTGTCATGATATGTATAGGAGCGACGACCGAGGTCGAGGCCCTAAAAAAGGCCCTGGCCGAAGCCGAGGGGAAGGCTGTCAAGGAGCAGGCCGCCCGTAAGAAGCTCAAGCTCAGGTCAACGAGGTCCAACAAGAGCTCCAGGACGCGGTGAGGAAGTGCGAGACCTTGAAGCGCAATGCATCAGTTCAAGAGATCGAACTCGCCAAGGCTCGTCACAGCGCAGAGACGGCCCGGAATGAGGCCCAGTGCGCCCTCCAGGAGATCCAGGAGGCCAGGAAGATCGCGGCAGGTAAGGCATTTAGTATGCAAAGCAAGTATGTGAAGAGGAAGTATCTTTTACTAACCCGGATTCGGAGTTCTCCAGGGGCTTTTGCTGATCTGCCACGTAGTTTGTCCGACACCGCGGAGTTCTTCCGAGCCAAAGAAGGGAGCTCCACGGAGAAGCTGTTCTGGTGGCAATATCTTGTGCCAGATCATCCGGTGCCCTTCAGCGATCAGCTAAAACAGCTGGTCGAGCTGCACAGGGTGGCCGAACTGGCCATGAAGGATTTAATAATCCGGCTGTGGCCAGCCGAAGCTATACCCAGCAGTTACTTCGGCCTCGTGAAGCGGCTGGTGGATGCCTGTCCTCGGCTGGATGCCGTCAAGCGGTCCGTCTGCATCGAGGGCGCGCGTATGGCCTTCGCCCGCGTCAAGGTCTGGTGGGCGAAGATGGACACCGTCAAGATTGTGACCGAGGGGCCACTCGAGGGCAAGGAGCACCAGACACTCGAGCGGTATTTTGGAGACGTCTTGGAGGGGTCTCGTATTGTAGCGACATAGTGTTCGCAAGACATTATCTTTGAATGAATGCATTTGAGTTGCCTCTACCTTGTATGATAAATCAAGGTGGGTTTGTAATATAATGTTTGTTATGTTAAAAACTTTACCTCCTGTGGTGCCGTGTTGTATCGAATCTGAGGGTTGGCCAGTCGTCGGCTTCTGCTCCCACGTAGGTAGTACGGAGGTGTTCGGGATGGAATCTAAACACGCTTGATCCAATTATATGGTCCTTGAAGGAGTTGTTTAGCGCACGAACCAGGCAATCAGACTATGCGGCTTTAACGCCCTCACTTAGCCATAGGAGTTTGACAATAAAAATGTTGGCGCAGCCCCTAATATCCGAACTAGAGTGCTATAAGCACCTGATCGGGAAGTACCGATCCTTCGCGTAATGCAAAAACATCTCCAATGATTTGCAACCTCCGAAGAGCTGACCGACTCTCGCTGCATCATGACAGTCAGTTTCCGAAGAGCACAGGAGCCGGGCAACCCAACTTTTGACCAAAGACATGATTCCGAGCCAATGCATATAGTGCTAAATTCGGGGTGCCGAACTATACTATAACAAGTGTTCGGACTTTTGTTGCCATAGTGCGGGTTGCTATGAATCCCCTGGCAAATATGAATCGTACCAAAGTGTACGGGTGCTACCTGATAAGGTTGCCCACAGGAGAAAAGAAAAAAAAGAAAACAGAAAGGGTGCAAAGGTGATAGGCTGGGGCCCTAAAGCTCGGGCCGCGAACTGTTTCCATTGTAATTTGATTAATACGTCAAGGCGCATTGATACAAGTAGTGCGATAAGCAACATGCTATTTAACATGCTAAAAACGGGATAGCCGCATGTGGGTCCTGAAAAATAGGTAGATTGATCGCTAACGAAACCACCTTGAAAATCCCCCATATGTCTGTGTTTCTTGCCATCTTGGTGTGTTTATCCTTCAATAGGACCGGTAATCAGGCCATCAGATGGGGCTTGCGGGATTGAAACCTGAAAAGGAAACAAATAAAAGTGAAAGTATGTGTGTATCCGGTGCGAGTTGAGCCGTACTGTGGATCACAAGCTAGCTATGCCTCCGTCGATGCCCATGGAATTTTGGGTGTGTAGTTATGTACGCGCGGTGAGAATGCCACCACTTGACCAGGACTGAGACGGAGGCCAAATTGCTAGTCTAGCTCCTGACGAGCCGAGTTGTCCTGCTGCAGGGTAGTTTGGACCCTCTTAACAGTGTTCGTGGGCTCGGCAGCCGAATTAAGGTTCTGCTTGAGAAGGCCGCTCTGTACTTCTGCTGCTAAGGCGGTTGTGTGCTCTTCTATATGGAGGGAGCGTTCCATATTTCCATTGACCGTTATGACGCCACGTGGACCGGGCATCTTGAGCTTGAGATAAGCATAGTGTGGCACTGCATTGAATCGAGCGAATGCGGTCCGTCCGAGCAGTGCATGATAGCCACGGCAAAAGGGGATGATGTCAAAGATTAACTCCTCGCTTCGGAAATTGTCCGGAGATCCGAAGACAACGTCTAGTGTGATTGAGCCCGTACAACAGGCCTCTACACCTGGTATGACTCCTTTGAAGGTAGTCTTTGTGGTCTTGATCCGTGATCGATTAATGCCCATTTTCGCACTGTATCCTGATAGAGCAGATTGAGGCTGCTACCTCCGTCCATAAGGACGCGCGTCAGGTGAAATCCATCAATGATTGGCTCGAGGACTAGCACGGCTGAACCTCCATGACGGATACTAGTCGGATGATCCCGACGATCAAAGGTGATCGGGATTGACGACCATGGATTGAATTTTGGGGCGACTGGCTCTATCGCGTAGACGTCCCTGAGTGCGCGCTTGTGCTCCCTTTTGGGGATGTGTGTGGCATATATCATGTTCACTGTTTTGACTTGAGGGGGAAACTTCTTCTGTCCCCCTGTGTTCAGTTGCCGGGGCTCCTCGTCATCGTCCTCGCTTTGTGATCCCTTTTCCTTGTTCTCGGCTTTTAGTTTGTCGGCCTGTTTAAAAACCCAACAATCTCTGTTGGTATGATTGGCTGGTTTGTCTGGGGTGCTATGTATCTGGCACGGGCGATCGAGTATGCGGTCCAGGCTGGATGGTCCCTGATTGTTTCTCTTGTACGGTTTCTTCCGCTGGCTGGACTTGGAGCCGCTATATCCGGCGCTGACTGTAGTGTCGTCGGTATTATCACCATTGCTTCGGCGTTTGTGTCAGTTACGTCGGAGCTTGCCGTTGCTGTTTTTGACCTTGGAGGGGCCTGCCTCACTGGCTGTGTTTTTACTACGAGCCAGCCAACTATGCGCGGGTCATGAGTGCCGTAAGGGCTTCCATAGATTTTGGATTTTCTTGGTCGACGTGGTGGGCGAGCCATTCGTCGCGGATGCTATGTTTAAAGGCCGCTAGGCCTTCAGCATCCGGACAGTCAACGATCTGGTTATTTTTGGTTAGGAACCTAGTCCAGAATTTCCTGGCTGACTCTCCAGGCTGTTGAACTATGTGGCTTAAGTCATCGGCGTCTGGTGGCCGGACATATGTACCTTGGAAGTTGTCGAGGAAGGCTTCTTCCAAGTCCTCCCAGCTGCCGATAGAATTTTTAGGCAGGCTGTTTAACTAGTGCCGAGCTGGTCCTTTAAGCTATAGTGGGAGGTATTTGATAGCGTGGAGGTCATCTCTGCGGGCCATGTGGATGTGGAGGATAAAGACCTCGATCCATACCGCGGGATCAGTTGTCCCATCGTATGATTCAATATTCATGGGTTTGAACCCTTCGGGGAATTCATGATCCATTACTTCATCAGTGAAGCAAAGAGGGTGTGCGGCGCCTCAATATCTGGCCGCACCGCAACATAGCTCCGATGGAGTCCGTCTGCGGTTGTCGGCCTGGGCGTGACTAGGTTTGTCACGTCCGAATAGGTAGCCATTATCACCTGTCGAGGAACGTCCTCGCGATCCATAAATCGATCTGGTATATCCTGCTCTACTATCCAGGTCCTGCTGAAGGTCGTATGTATGACCCCGAACTATATTGTCTCTATTTTTACATGGCGGTGGGGAGGGCTGATGTTCGGCCTGGGTTGCCGCTCTATCCCGACCACGTGGTGGTCGGTCGGCCGCACTATCCCGACCGCGTAGTGGTTGATCGACCGCATTACGCGAGGGAGGTATGGGCTCTGATGCCTCTTCATCGAACTGAGGTAGCAATCTACGCTTAGGGTAACTCTTGGCTGGGCGTCTGATGCCGTATTCCTCGGCTGCCAGGACATCAGTCCACCTGTCGATGAGCAGATCTTGGTCAGCTAGAAGCTGCTGCTGCTGCTGCTTCTTTTTCAGGCTCCTTGCGATGGCTATTAGCTGGCGCTTGAAGCGCTCCTGCTCGAGAGGTTCCTCAGGCACGATGAAATCCTCATTGCCGAGGCTTTCCTCATCCTCAGAGAGCGGGCGATAACTACTGGCCTCCAAGACGTTGGGCATGGCCTGTTCATCGGGGATAACCTACCTGTTTTCTTGTTCCTCCTGTTTAGATGTTACCTCAACAGGGTCTTCATTGTTTTCGGCATCGTCCGGAGTACTATTTTCTCTGGTGCCAGTATTGCTGTCTTTTGAACGACGTGACTTAGAGCGGCGCCGAGGACGCCGACATTTGTGCTGTGTCTCAGGAGATTTATTATCAACTGGATTTTCTTTGTCATCATCGTTGGTAGCTTTGGGTGTAGCCACCATGTACACATCGTACGAAGAAGTGGTCGTCCAGCGTCCATTAAATGGCGGGTTTTGGTTTTGCTCCTCATCGGCATCGTCGTCCATACCGTCGATGTCTTCGGAGCCATAATCAAGCGTGTCGGTTAAGTCCTCGACAGTGGCTATGAAGTGGGTGGCGGGTGGGAAGAAAAATTCTCCATGATCACCCCCTAGTTTGAATTGGACATAGTTCGGCTGTGAGTCCCCCGCCAAGGACATGTGTCGGTGTCAAAACCGGCGGATCTCGGGTAGGTAGTCCCGAACTGTGCCTCTAGGCGGATGGTAACAAGAGACAAGGGACACGATGTTTTTACCCAGGTTCGGGCCCTCTCGATGGAGGTAAAACCCTACTCCTGCTTGATTAATATTGATGATATGGGTAGTACAAGAGTGGATCTACCACGAGATCAGAGAGGCTAAACCCTAGAGGCTAGCCTATGGTATGATTGTTGTTCGTCCTATGGACTAAAACCCTCCGGTTTATATAGACACCGGATAGGGTTATGGTTACACGTAGTCGGTTACAATGGTAGGAGATCTACATATCCAGACGCCAAGCTTGCCTTCCATGCCAAGGAAAGTCCCATCCGGACACGGGACGAAGTCTTCAATCTTGTATCTTCATAGTCCAGAGTCCGCCAACGGTGATAGTTCAGCTATCCGGACACCCCTAATCCAGGACTCCCTCAAGAGCCCTCGAACCAGGCTTCAATGACGCATTTAATCCGGGCGTGCATATTGTCTTCGGCATTGCAAGGCGGGTTCCTCCTCCGAATACTTCATAGAAGATTTTGAACACAAGGATAGTGTCCGCTCGCAAAACAAGTTCCACATACCACCGTAGAGAGAATAACCTTTGCACAGATCTGCCGACGTATCCCATGCGCGTGACATAACACCACGGTCGAGCCTTTATACGAATCGCTTTTACTGTCCCACCTCGGTCGCGTTTAGCGAGGCGGTTTCTTCGGCACGTCTTATCAGAGCGGAGATCGTGCCCCCCTTATTCTGGGATCCTCATCAATACGAGCGTGGATAACCCAATCGTGCCCGTTGGCACGCCTCCTCCATCGAAGGAGAGTCCCGAACGGTCACGGGGAGGGCTCTTGGTATTCAACCTCTTTATAACGAGACCAAGGCCCGCTCCTTTCTTTCAATCTCAATCGAATCCGCCCCCTCCTCGAGTTCCAACACCCAAAGCTCCAGATTTTGGCGCTTCGGACCTTCAACGATGTCCGGCTCCGACCTGCACGGCCGGTGGATCTCTTCCTCCGTCACGGAAGAAGATGTGCTAAAGCTGAGAGACGCCAGGTATCTAACCGGCGAAATTTCGCATAGGCTGCCTGCCCAAGGGCAGGTTATTCCCACTCCCGAGCCTGGTGAGAGCGTGGTATTCGTGTCTCACTTCCTTCGGGTTTAGGCTTCCCAGCGGACCCCTTTGTGAGGGGCTCATGTTTTATTATGGGCTGCAGTTCCATGACTTGGATCCGGAGTCCATCCTCCACATCTCGTCGTTCATTGTTGTATGTGAAGCCTTCCTCTGCATTACCCCTCACTTCGGATTGTGGCTCAACACCTTCAAAGTGGAGCCGAAGATGATCAATGGGCATCAGGCAGAGTGCAGAGGGGCTGTTATAAGCAAGAATGCGGACGCTCCATGGCCCGAGGGCTCTTTTCAAGAGGAGCTCAATTTATGGCAACAGGAGTGGTTTTATATCACCGCTCCCAGGGGCACCAAATGGGCGGCGCCACCTGCCTTCCGCTGGGTCCTCCATCACAAGCGGGCGCGTCATGGGTCAATAAAGGGCTCGGCGGGGACCGCCCAAGGACGCACCTCTATTGCAGGGCCGTATTCGAGACCTCCGAGAGAGAGATCAATCTGGTCGTAGTAGCGCAGTCATGCTGATTCGTCGCACCTTGCTCCTGCAAACGCCGCCCCTCCGCTTTGTGGGAGTTTAATCCGGAGGGACCACGAGCTCTCCAACATTTTATGGGCGTAACGCCCGTGGAGATGTACCAACTGTTCTTCGGATCACAAGCAATGTGCCCGGACTTAACCGAGGACGCAGGTCTGAGCTGCAATTGCCCGGAGTAGTCCTGTACCCGGACATGCTATCTGCATATTTATCATAAACTTGCCCTTAAAAGAGCTATCCTTTAAGCAGGAGTGGATAGCAAAAGCAAAACTGATCAGGTGTCCGGCCCCCCTCCCTGAGACCACGCCGGATCCTGTATTAACCAAGATGCTAGAGGTTGTGCCCTTTGAAGAAGGCGAAGGGGTGAACAAGGGAACTACTACCTCCGTCAAGGAGGCTATCAAGAAAGGGGGATCGGGAATCCCTCCCTCCAAGGGGAGAAGAGGACCGCTTCTGAAGATCCGGAGACCAAAGCCTCGAAGCGGGGGAAGAAATCTTCACCAGAGGGTCCTGCGGCGGGAGATGCCCTGGCCGCACTATTTCCCCAAGGAGATCAGCCCTCCAGCGAGCCGTAAGTAAAGGGGGCGTTTTTTTCAAAAGAGAGACATCCCCGTTTTATTTCTGAAGGTAATCGAAAGTTTACCTTGTAGTTCGGATCTCAGCCCTTCACAGCAGAGCTCGTCTTCAGGGGATCTTGGTCCGGAGATGATGTAGAGCGAAACGCCTCTGCCTGCCGTACCGTTATCACGAGGTGGGCGACCACGAGGTGTCATCGCGGAGGGCGTCTCGAATCCGGCGGGGCCGTAAGGCAGCCTTATGTCCCTCAAAGCCCTCCGTGCCGGGCTTGAAAAAGGCCACCGGACGAGTCCGCACCAACGGGTGTACGGTCGGAGGAGCTGAAGGATCTGCTCGGGCGGCGTCTATCTCGGAAGATCACCGTGACGTTAATGGGTACGGTGATTGAAAGATTTCATCCGCCGAGAGCGGATTGCATGAAGCCGTCGTAAGTTCTTGGCGGGTTTTGAGGTACATAAAATGATGTACCTTCCGACACTTTTGCATATAAAATGCGCCCTGTATAGATAGTAGCCCCGAGACTTGGTGCGGTGTCAAAAATGACGCGCCGAGGATCATAACCCCAAGTATAATATGCGCTCTTCCTATGTAGGTGGCGGAGCGTCCGGTGGCTAGCCGGGCTGATGAATTTGCCGAACTGAAGTGGCAACTTGACGTGGCGGATGCGGACATCACGCTTGTTAATAAGCAGCTTGACGAGTCACAAGGTATGCAACTTCTCTGCGGACACCTGGTAAGGGAGCTTAACGCCCATGCCTTACAACATGTATGCCTAATGCAGATGGTGCCGCTGCTACGGAGAACCTTCGGGCGGAGCTCGCCCGAGCCAAGGAGCAAGCCAGAAAAAGTGATGCGGCTGCCTTGAAGGCGGCCGTAGAGCTAAAAGCCGAACAGGCTGCTCACTGCCGAAGCAAGAAAGAAATGGTCGAGATGGCCGTGAAATTGAAGGATGCTACTGACCGTTGCGAGCTTCATGAAAAAGAAGATCGAGCGAAACAAGAGGACCTGAAAAAGGCCGCCACCGAGGCCAAGGATACTCGCTCTGCGATGAGAGCTATGAAGGAGGAGCTACGTCAGGCCGAAGATATTGCGGCTGGGAAGCCCTTTCTGATGCGGAGGAAATTCACGGATCCTAAGTACACTCAATTGGACCGGCTGTGGGGTGCGGAGGATGCTTATCTGGACTTGGCGGCGAGTGCCGCAGACGCGGCCGAACACTTCCGAGGTCAAAAGGATCACGGAATGGAAGAGCTTTTTTGGTCGCGGTTCCATTGTCCGGACCGTCCACTTTCATTAACCTATCGTTTGGCCGAATGGGTTGAGCTGAATAGGTTGTCCGGACTTGCCATGAAGGCTGTCGTGACTCACTTGTGGCCGAAAAGGCCCGAGCCGAAGAGTTATTTTGGCTTGGTGCAATAGCCTTGGTGCGGTGCCGCATATCGATGCAATGAAGCGGTCAAGATGCATAGAGGGTGCGCGGATGGCTCTTGCCCGTGTCAAGACATACCGGGCGGAGATGAAGGCCACCGACGTTGCATCCCAAGATTCGGACGAAGTTTGTGTACCGCCGAGCACTATTTTGAGGAAGTCCTGCAGGGCGCTCGTTTAATAGAGACACAGTGCTCGAAGGATATTATGTTTTAATGACATGTATGATTTGTGAAAACAATGTTTCAATATAATATAAGAGCTTTTTATACTTGTGCGTTCAAGTATTAGAACACCTCCTGTGCGGCCGTTGATGTATATGTGTATATAACCTGAAAGATGGCAGTCTTCGGCTTCAGCCCCCATGCACATAGTGCGGGGGTGTTAGCAAAAAGGCGCATTTTCACACTTAATCCAACGCCTTGGTCTTGTAAAGGAGGTGATAGCGTAGCAAACTAGGCAAACGGACTATAATGCTTTATCACTTTCACTTAGCCATAGGAGTTCGATGGTGGGGCTACTATATAGCCCCTAGGGGCACCGCACTCTCCCGAATTCGGGGCGCGTATGTGCCTGACCGGGAAACGGTCCTTCGTTAATGCGGGGGAATTCTAAACATTCCGGTGGGTCATCGAGTGGTTGACCAGTCTCACGCTATATCATGACAATCAGTTTTCGGCTTTCTCTCTTTGAGGTGCTCACCGCCGAGTCGAGGCACAATCGCGATAGTTCTCCACGGTGCCACGTTAGCCGATAGAAGCGGAACGTAAGGCAGCAAAACACGAGCCGCCAAACCCAACATTTGACCAAAGACATGATTCGAGCTGATGCATATAAGGCCTAACTTTCGAGACGCCGAACACTCCCTAAGGTATTCGGTCTTTATGAAAGCGGGCAGAATAATGCCCTAAGCCCTCAGTGTCCGTGCACGCAGCATAAAAATTCTGGTGCGGCCCGATGCCAAAACGCCAGCCTCCTCCTCGGTTATAGCAAGAAACCGGGGATGTGTATCAACAAGAGACAAGTAAAAAAGGTTTACGCAGGGTCTTAATCTGAAAAGAATCCTTGCAACGGGTCCCTACTGCACGTCTGCGCCTGTGTCTCCGTTGTGCCGTATCTTGGACGGGTGTAGCACAGTGTTCATCTGTAAAAGAGAAGAACTTAGTTGAAAAAGAAAAAAAAAGATCGTGCGAAAAAAGTACTTTATATTAAATAAACAGAGTACGGTTCGAAAAGTGAATAAAATTGAGCTTTATTGTCTCTTGTCGTACGTGCGTGCAGCCCCTTGCACAGGGGTATGCCGCTAGTAGGCGTTTATATGTTTACGCCGGACTCGTCTAGCCATGTCCGGGGTTCGAATGACCTATTCAGGTGCTTTGATTAGCGGAGCCAGATTAGTGTGGGGCTGTCAAGGCAGTCTCACGTTCTTCTGTGCTCGAGTAAAACTTGATACTCCCTTTTAATGAGATGGTGCCGCGTGGACCGGGCATTTTAAGTGTAAGAGATGCATAATGCGGTATTGCGTTAAAGCGGGCGAAAGCTTCACGTCCCAGTAGTGCTTGATAGCTACTTTCGAATGGGGCAATGTGGAAGGTTAACTTTTCGCGGCGGAAGTTGTCGGATGACCCGAACACAACTTCTAGCAGTAGGGAGCCCATACAATGGGCATATAGGCCTGGCATTACCGCTTTGAAGTAGGTGTTGCTATGGCGAATTTTGGTTGGGTCTATCCCCATTTTGCGGATTGTGTCCTGATATAGCAGGTTTAGATCGCTACCTCCGTCCATTAGGACCTGTATAAATTGGAGTCTGTCGATTATAGGATCTAATATCAAGGCAGTCCATCCTGCGTTCCGGATACTTCCGGAATAGTCCTGATGATCGAAGGTGATTGGTTTTGACAACCATCGTTGGGACTCTGCTGGGATAGACCGTGCGGCGCGTGTTTCTATGGGCGCCGCTCTGTTTTTCCCTTTTGTCACTTGAAGTGAGTTCACTGTTTTGACTTTTTGTGGGAAATACTTTTGTTTTCCAATTGCTTTCGCTTGTGGGGTTCGCCATCGTCCTCGCTTGGTGTGTCGAGCCCCTTGTGTTCGGCATTGAGTTTGCTTGGATCGCTTGAAGACCCAACAATCTCTGTGGGTATGGTTTGCAGGCTTCCCTGAGTACTGTGGATTTGGTATATTTTGTCCAAGATTTTGTTTAGGTTGGATAGCTCGTCGCTGTTGTCCTAGAGGGGCAGTTTTTTATGATTCTGCCGGGAGCTTCTGAGTCCGGCGTTGACTGCCGTGCTCTTCGGGCTGTTTCCATTTGTCCAGCGCAGGTCCTTGCTGCGTCGTGGTTTTCCATTTCCATCCCTGACTTCAGATGTACTTGGGTCGCTGGTACTGCATCTTGCCAGCTAACTATCCTCTCCCGCGCAAACATGGGTCATGCGGCTTGTTTATGCAGCCATTGTTCTCGGCTTCTCCTGGCCGAGGTGTCTGGCGAGCCATTCGTCTCGGACGTTGTGTTTGAAAGCTGCTAAGGCTTCGGCGTCCGGACAGTCCACTATTTGGTTCTTTTTAATGAGGAACCTATTCCAGAATTTGCGGGCTGACTCTCCGGGTTGCTGAGTTATGTGACTTAAATCGTCTGCATCCGGAGGACGGACATAAGTCCCTTGAAATTTTTCCCGAAAAGCATCCTCGAGCTCTTCCCAACTTCCAATGGTATTTTCAGGGAGGCTTTTGAGCTAATGCCGGGCTGGCCCTTTGAGCTTGAGGGGTAAGTATTTTATGGCGTGGAGATCATCTCCTCTAGCCATGTGTATGTGGAGGATGTAATCCTCAATCCAGACTCCAGGGTCTGTTGTTCCGTCGTATGCCTCTATGTTTACGGGTTTGAATCCCGTTGGGAATTCGTGATCCAGCACCTCATCGGTGAAACACAGGGGGTGTGCGGCACCCCTATACTTGGGTGTGTCATGATGTTCGGATATTTGGCGTGTTGCATTGCTTGGAGGAGCTTGTTTTCTCGGCCCATAGATGGACCTAACTGGCCCATCCTTTTGATGTGAATCCTTATGCAGATCGCATGCTGGCTTGTGTGCGGCACCGTTTGCCGCTCCATGTTTGCCATGTGGTCGTCTATCTGACCGAGCGGCCTCTTTGTTCTTTGATTGCGGGGGCTCTACGGCCTCCTCATCGAATTCGGGCAGTAATTTGCGCTTCGGGTAGCTCTTTGTCTGGCGACTGTCGCCGTATTTCTCTGCTGTGTTGAGTAGTTTGCTCCATCTGATTCTGAGTGCATCTTCCGCTGTTTTGAGCTTCCGCTTCTGCTTTTTCAGGCTACATGCAGTGGCGACGAGCCTTTTGTGGAGGTTCTTCTGCTCCAACAATTTGTCCGGCGTGAGATCGTCCGGATCATATCTTCGCCGGGGACGGGTTGTTTATCCAAGTTGTCCTGTTCGACGGTTGCTTTCGATAGCATGTTCGTCAGTCCACCGGTTATCGCCCTGCTCTATGGCTGGGTCTGTGTGGCTGCCGTCTTTGTCGAGGCGGGACTTCGTGCGGCGTTTACGTTGCCGTTTTGACTGCTTTCCGAGGGATTTATCCTTCGTAGTGTCCCGTTGTTCCTCGTCGTCACTTCCTTTAGGTGTATCCACCATGTAAACATCGTGGGATGAACTGGCTGTCCAGTATCCTATAGGTGCTGGTTCATGGTTGTCTCCTACATCGCCGTCCATACCGTCGGTGTCTTGAGTCGAAATCGAGCACGCCGTTTAAGTTTTCGGCCGATGGCTACAAAGTGGGCTGTGGGTGGGCGTTGAATTTCTTCGTCGTCCGCATCTCAACCTTCCCGACCGTAGTCCGCCAGGGCTCTCTTGATAAAGAGAGAGACTTTAGTGAATTCAGGATGTCGCCAAAGGGCGAGTGTGAAGATGTCCGCGGCAGTGAACTCCATAACCGGCACCCAATTGGATTCGATTGGCAGGGGCGCGGAGGGTTCGGAGTCCGAAGAGGAGTCCGGCACCTTGGAGTCACGGTCTTCGCAATGGACAGGGATGGAGTTCGGCTCAATCGCCATAGAGATCGTAGCCCCCGAGGCGGTGTCCAACCACTCATCCTCGATCGGAGGAGTCGGCTCCGAGCTAAGGGTCAGAGCGGACGCTGGTGCGGCCTCCAGGGCACTGTTCGGCGGCAGAGCTAGATTGTGCCCATCGAGACAGTGCGGCGCGCTTGGCTGTGGCTCGAATCCATCGAAGATTAAGTCTCCGCAGATGTCAGCCGTGTAGTTCAAACTCCCAAATCTGACCTGATGGCCAGGAGCGTAGCTTTCGATCGGCTCTAGATGGCCAAGTGAATTGGCCCACAGTGCAAAGCCGCTGAATACGAAGATCTGTCCGGGGAGAAAAGTCTCACCCTGGACCGCGTTGTTGTTGATGATCGAAGGAGCCATCGGGCCTAAGGATGACGACACAGAGGAACTCTCAATGAAAGCAAAAATGTCAGTGTCAAAACCGGCGGATCTCGGGTAGGGGGTCCCAAACTGTGCGTCTAGGCGGATGGTAACAGGAGACAAGGGGCACGATGTTTTTACCCAGGTTCGGGCCCTCTCGATGGAGGTAGAACCCTACTCCTACTTGATTAATATTGATGATATGGGTAGTACAAGAGTGGATCTACCACGAGATCAGAGATGCTAAACCCTAGAAGCTAGCCTATGGTATGATTGTTATTCGTCCTATGGACTAAAACCCTCCGGTTTATATAGACACTTGATAGGGTTAGGGTTACACAGAGTCGGTTACAATGGCAGGAGATCTACATATCCGTATCACCAAGCTTGCCTTCCACGCCAAGGAAAGTCCCATCCGGACACGGGACGAAGTCTTCAATCTTGTATCTTCATAGTCCAGGAGTCCGGCCAACGGTGATAGTTCGGCTATCCGGACACCCCCTAATCCAGGACTCCCTCAACAGGTTTTTAATGAGTTTAGCACATCGCAAAAGGGCGAGTGCTGGAAGGTGTCTGCGGCGCTGAATTCGAAGATCAATAACTGATCAAGCTTGGCGTCCGCGGATGCACATGGTTCAGAACTTATAGCTGGAGACGAGTCCGGAGTTAAGTCTATGTGCGGCTCCAACGCCACGGAATCTGTAACCTCCATGGCGGGGTTGAGCTTCCCGTCCTCGGATGGCGCGCCTTGCTCCGGATCTAGAGCCAGAGCAGTTACCGAGGCTATCTCCTGGATGCGGACTGAAGACAGATTTATGTCATGTTCATCGGGGCGACAAGGAGCGATCGCCGCGGTCTCAAATCCGTCAAAGATCAAGTCTCCACGGATGTCTGTGACATAGTTCAAGTTTCCAAATCTGACCTGATGGACAGGGGCATAGCTATCGATCTGCTCTAGATGGCCAAGCGAGTTGGCCCGCAGTGTGAAGCCGCCGAACACGAAGATCTGTCCAGGGAGGAAGGTTTTTCCTTGGACAGCATCATTGTTGATGAATGAAGGGGCCATCAAACCTTTTGGGGACAACACAGTGGAACTCTCAATGAAAGCACAAATGTCGGTGTCAAAACCGGTGGATCTCAGGTAGGGGGTCCCGAATTGTGTGTCTAAAGGTCGATGGTAACAGGAGACAGGGGACACGATGTTTACCCAGGTTCAGGCCCTCTCTATGGAGGTAATACCCTACTTCCTGCTTGATTGATCTTGATGAATATGAGTATTACAAGAGTTGATCTACCGCGAGATCGTAATGGCTATACCCTAAATGTCTAGCCTGTATGACTATGGTAATGAGTCTCTCCCCTCCGGACTAAGTCCTCCGGTTTATATAGACACCGGGAGGATCTAGGGTTACTCAAGGTCGGTTACAAAGAAAGGAATCTACACATTTGATCACCAAGCTTGCCTTCCATGCCAAGGAGAGTCCCATCCGGACACGGGTAAAGTCTTTGGTCTTTGTATCTTCACAGACCATCAGTCCGGCCCATGGCTAACAGGCCGGACGCCCGAGGACCCCTTTGTCCAGGACTCCCTCAAGGGGTCCTGCTACTTCTTGAGCTTGCGTTGGCTTTTCCATTGAAGAGGAAAGGGTGATGCAGCATAGTAGAGATAAGTATCTCCCTCAGTTAAGAACCAAGGTATCAATCTAGTAGGAGAAATGCGCAAGTCACCAATAGATGCACCTGCACAAACAATCAAACACTTGCACAAACGCGATGAAGGGGTTGTCAATCCCTTCAGATCACTTGCAAAGGTGAGATCTGATAGACATAGATAAAACTAAACAAAAGATAAAATATTTTTGGGTTTTTCGGTTTATAGATCTGAAAATAAAAGATTGCAAAATATTAGATCAGAAACTAATATGATGGAAAATAGACTCGGGGCCATAGGTTTCACTAGAGGCTTCTCTCATGAAGGAAAATAATACGGTGGGTGAACAAATTACTGTCGAGCAAGTGATAGAAAGGCACGAAGTTATGACGATATCCAAGGCAATGATTATGCAATATGGGTTCCTGCAAAATTCGCACGAGTTAAATGACCTCCGCGATGACTCCACCCCGGCGATCTCCTCGGCATTCTATGATCTACACTCCCATACCCATCTTTCATGGGTTCCATTGATGGATCCACCCTTGGCTTGGACTTCTCCAAGGGTTTGGTTTTTGCAGATAAGGTTTTTCAGTCTACGGGCTTCTCGGTGCACCCCATGGATGACACAGGCTTCTTTACCATGGTGGTCTCTTTTGGTTGTCATGACTTTCGTTTTGATAAAGATTCAGTGGCGGCAGCGCTTGAGGACGCCATTGGTGGCTCGGCCATTGAGTTTATGGTTTTCTTGATCAAGGATAAGGTTTTTGGCTTTGAAGTGTCTTGCAAGGCCGTACCTATGATCATTCTCAGTCTTCGATCGTTCTCGTGTGATCATTTTAAATGTTATTTTATCTTTGGGGGAATGGTGGCCCAAATTGGGGCCGTGAGTTCAAGATTTGGAAATTGGAATGTGATGTTGAATGGATCATCGTTAGTCCTTCTAAACAGCATGCTGCCCTTGGTTTGTTGGCTATGCACTCCAATTCATCAAAGTCCTCGGTAAGATCTTCTCATTCCAATGCCTAGAAGCTTTCTTTTTCAGTATTTCAGAACTATCCTGCTTGTCGTGGTTATCATTATCCGGCCACACAAAAGTGCATTTAAACTGTTGAAGATGTGGGGTACACACTTCCTGCACATGAGAGGGTGGTCATTCATCCCTTGCCACCAGCTGAACTCCAGTGGACGTCGATGAGGACTTCCATATCATTTGGCACGGTTCAAGATCTGCTTGCTCTGGCGGATCGGACGCCGTCTTTCTCGGGCGGGAATCTTGGTTCTTTGAATGTGGACATGTCAGTCGGTGTTGGGCCGTCAACTGCACGTGCCACGGTCTAGGACAAGCCGGTGAACTCTACTGGGCCTTCTGATATTCCTTCATCTCAGCAAGCCAAGGACGATTATGATATTTTGGATTCGGATATGGTTCAGGAAATTTTTACGTGTCAAAAGTGCTTGATAAAGGGACATTTTGCTGCAGCATGCACGTCCAAGCACTGGTGTAATGCTTGTCTGCGGGTGGGGCATGTCAAAAAAGATTGTAAAAGGTTTGCACGAATCTTGGGTCTGGTTTGGCAACCAAAACCCGGTAATGTTGCAACTTTCAAAGATCGCTCAGCTCCTACCGAGAATATCTCTCTGACACAGCTTTTACCAAACTTGGACCTCCCTTGCACTTCTGCTTTTACTCCATCTCCAGTTCCATCAGCCCCGGTCCCAAGACACCTTCGACCGTGCCGCCTGAAACCCCTCCTCCGCTGGAGTACTCGCCGTCTGCGGTGAGCCCTGGGTGCTTTTCTTCGATGGCCAACTTCGACATTGAACCTTTGCTGTATGTGCCGGCGGGTCATCACATTGTGGATGGAGGCGAAGCTCGTGTGCCTTGGACTTTTGTGACACCACATACCCCAATTGTGCGGCGCCATGAGGAGTTCATGTTAGTTGAGGTAATGCCCATCGGTGCTACTAGGGAAGAAGTGGTCCAATGGCTTCAACCTCATGGGGTTTTGGTGAGGTCTGCTCAGCCTTGGATTCGGTCTGTTGGTCTTTTTGAGCTTCGAGATGCAGTAGTCAGATTTTCGCTTCTGCAGTTGCCACCCCAACCCCTTGGCAATGATCGCTTTGTTCGATTCATGAAGCATGATGAGGGCAAGTCTTTCCGGGGTGCTCAGGGTTTCCGTCAGGGTCTGCTTATGTTCTTGGGGATTCCGCTTGATCTCCTCAACACTGAGTGTATCAGGGCAGCTGTCAATACCTTTGGGAAATTTCATCATTGGAATAGTGAGGACCCTTACCTTGTTCGAACTCTAGTGTTTGCTTCCTTTTCAGAGGATATTCTAGTGCCCAGGGATGTGGTGTTTATGGATTTTGCTGCTTGGGGAGGGGTTAGGATTTCTTGGACGTCACCTCTTTATATCCTTGGTGCAAATTTTGTGGAGCAAATGCCCCAAGATGAGGATTGGATGCCCATCAATGGCAACCCTCTCCCAGTTCCTAGTGTTCCCTTCCCAGAGATGCCACCGTTTATTTTGCATCCATACCCTGCTCTAGGTTGGAACCATGTGCCACCCCCTCCGCCTGAACCTGCACATAATGAAGTGGAAGATGACAATTGGGGTAACTGGAGTGAGCCTGACGACCAACCTGCTGTCCAAGATCAAGAATCAATGGTGGTTGACCTCTCTGCTCAACCCAGTTCTGATTTGCAGCAACAAGTGCGTCCTGCTCCTGTCATTATCATTGATGAGGTCCAACCTGAAAATCAAGATGATCCTATGGTGATCGAACAGTCTATGGTGGATGTTAACAATTGGGCAATTGTGGTTTATCAACCTCCTGTGATTGAGGTTGAAGCTGTGGAGTTACCTATTGTTGCAGTTCCCTTTGGGCCGTCACTGCCCCCTGAGATGATTTGGAGACGTTCTTTTGAAAATCTTCTAAATGCACCTGCTATTTTTAAGGTGCCTAAGCCCTTGCTGCCTAAGCCTCTATCTCCTGCAATTTTATCAAAGAGGAACTGGGACTTTGCCTTCAGGCAAGATGATCTTCCTCTGCTTACGTGCAAGGAGCAGGATCCTGCTCGGCCTGTTGCTCGAGCCCTATTCATTGATGATGCTGAGAGGGATGCACCCAATGATGTTCCCTCTCCCGCTGTGCGCTCAAAAGCAAGGAGGCCCCGCAAAACATTGGCGCCAACTTCTCTTGTAGAAACTTTAGTTCGAAGATGCACCAGAAGCTCGGCCCATCGGGATGGGTTTAAGCCCACTTTCCATGATCTTGCTCTACATCCCAAGAGGAAGAAGCCCAAGGCCAAGCCTCTCTCTGCAGAGATGCCTGACGACCCTGCACATGCAGATGTTCCTCCACCTACTCCGGTCAGTCGTTTGTAGGCAATTGGTAAGGAGCTGGAAATCGATGCCAAGCTGCTATCTATGGATGCACTTATGGTTGATCCTGCTCATGCTGAAAATGCGGCCACTAATGATTAGTGTGCTTATGTTATGCTGGGTTTTGCAAGCCCCTAAATATGCTCTCTGCTTTTGGTTTTTATGTCCTGGTAATCTGCAATGTAATAATGTTGGTTCAGACTTGTTTGTGCATTTTGGACATATGGCATTGTGTGTCATATGGTTTGTGGATCTTTTAAAGATCTCTATTTATGAGTACTTCATGTGGAAACTGGAATGTTCTTGGTTGGAATGTCAGGGGATTAAATTCTGAGAATAGGCAAAGAGTTGTTAGACAAAAAATTGATGAAAGCCATTGTGACATTGCTTGCTTACAACAAACTAAATGCACCTCGTTTGATTCTAGAACAATCAAAAGTTTGTGTCCTAAGAGATTTGACAGTTTTGCCTACTCTCCTTCGTTGGGTGCCTCTGGTGGAATTCTTGTAGTATGGAATTCTTCTGTCTTTGCTGGGACTTTATTGGAAGTCCAGCAATTTGATTTGGTGATTGAGTTTGTCTCCAGGCAAAACAATGAGAGATGGACTTTGGTGGTGGTCTATGGACCTTGTCAGGGGGAAGCCAGGGATAATTTTGTCACCTGGCTGTATCATCTGAATATTCATGTGGAAGAAAATTGGTTGCTGCTAGGGGATTTTAGTTTCTGAGATCCATGGATAATAGAAACTTACCTGGTGGTGATTTGAATGACATGTTCATCTTCAATGACATAATTGGGCACTTGGGCCTCTTGGAATTACCTATCAAAGGTAGATCTTATACATGGTCAAACATGCAAGATATTCCTCTACTTGAGCAGCTGGACCTGTGTCAGCGTTATGGGAACGGGGGTCCCCAGACTTGCCTGCCTGCGGCCCATGGCATGGCTCTGCGAGCAGGCCCGTACGACCCATCTTCACCAACAAGCACTCAAGACACTCGCGAGGGGCCAAGCCTCGAGAGGCGGATGACACAAGACCTCCTCGGGAGCGGCCTCACTAGGATGGCTCATGAGGGGCGGAGAGATCAAGGCAAGGGGTACCTCGTGAGGTTCCCCGTGACGTAAGCCATGATGACCAAGGCCTGTCGGGCGCCAGGCGAGCGCCAGCGCGCATAGTGTCCTCGTTTCCTCTTTGGTGCTAAGGAGGCAGGCACATGCAAAGAATACCGAGGCATCAGGCAAAGGTTTCCATATCGGTGCAGCAAGACCAAGACCAGCAGGACGGTAGGACGGAGGTCACCGTGGAGCCCAAGACGGCGTCACCACCAGAGCCTTTGGTAGGCGAAGACTACTTTTGTCAGGATAAGTTGTACCATCTGTCCCCCTTCAAACTCGGCCGTTGTGGTATCCCTTCCCGCTCAATATTTGGGAAGAGGACCAGGGCCTCCATAAATAGGACTAGTCATCACCATAGGAGGCAGGTCATCTCGAGCAATCCTCACCGGCACACCAGCTCATCAAGCACAAGAACACCTCTCCTCTGGAGGCTGTTCTTCCTTTGTACTGTTCATCCTCAGCCCAAGAGGCAATCCACCACACCACACTTGTAACGCCCCGGATTCGATGCGCCAGGTGTCTTCCAGTTATTTGCCGTCCTTGCCATGTCATGTGCTTGCGTGTTGCACTTTGCCATGTCATCATCTGCATTTCATATCATGTCATTATGTGCATCGCATTGGCATACGTGTTCGTCTCATGCATCCGAGAATTCCATGTAGATCATCGTGGTGCATCTTAACTTGCTATTTAACAACTTGAACATAAGGTTTATTCAGATCTGGACCAATTTCGAAATTTGCATATGAGGACTTACCGGAATTGTTCTATGTCGTTTCCGGCCTCATTTAAAGTTGCTTTGATGTGTTGGTCTTGTATGCATCATCTTTTGCCGTGAGTAGCCTCATCTAGCGTTGTCATGCATCATGCTTGTTGTGCATCATGTCTTGTTCATGTGTGGTGTGTTTACCTATGTTGTGTGCTTCTTCTTGTTAGTTACTGTTTCGTTGCGATCGTGAGGATTCGTTCGTCTACGCTTAGTTCGTCTTCGTGGCTTCATCTTCTTCATGGACTCGTTCTTCTTCCTTGCGGGATTTCAGGCAAGATGACCGCTACCATGGATCTCATTACTATCATTGCTATGCTAGTTGCTTCGTTCTTTCGCTATGCTGCGCTACCTATCTTTTGCTCTTCAAGCCTCCGAAATTGCCATGAACCTCTAACCATTGTCACCCTTCCTAGCAAACCGTTGTTTGGCTATGTTACCGCTTTGCTCAGCCCTCTTATAGCGTTGCTAGTTGCAGGTGAAGTTGAAGATTGCTCCATGGTGGACATGATTTTTGTTGGGATATCACAATATCTCTTATCTAATTAATGCATCTATATATTTGGTAAAGGGTGGAAGGCTCGGCCTTATGCCTGGTGTTTTGTTCCACTCTTGCCGCCCTAGTTTCCGTCATATCGGTATTATGTTCCTAGATTTTGCGTCCCTAACGCGGTCGGGTGATTTATGGGACCCCCTTGACAGTTCGCTTTGAATAAGACTCCTCCAGCAAGGCCCAACCTTGGTTTTACCATTTGCCTCACCACCACCTACTTTCCCTTGGGAGTAATTAACCCAAGGGTCATCTTTATTACAGCCCCCCCCGGGACAATGCTTGTCTAAGTGTTGGTCCAAACTAGAGCACCGTGCGGGGCCATCCCTTGGCAACTTGGGTTACGTCGGTTCCTGTACGCTTCGCTCATCCGGTGTGCCCTGAGAACGAGATATGTGCAGCTCCTATCGGGATTGTCGGCGCATCGGGCGGCTTTGCTGGTCTTGTTTTATTGCTGTCGAAATGTCTTGTAGCCGGGATTCCGAGACTGATCGGGTCTTCCCGGGAGAAGGAATATCCTTCGTTGATCGCGAGAGCTTATCATGGGCTAAGTTGGGACATCCCTGCAGGGTATAAACTTTCGAGAGCCGTGCCCGCGGTTATGTGACAGATGGGAATTTGTTAATATCCGGTTGTAGTAAACTTGAAGTAAACTCTTCTAAAATACACCAACCGTGTGTGTAACCGTGAGTGTCTCTTTTCGAGGTTGATCGAGAGGAGAACACGGTTTCTGGGTTATGTCTGACGTAAGTAGGAGTTCGTGATCACTTCTTGATCATTACTAGTTGACGACTGCCTTTGTTTCTCTTCTCGCTCTCATTTGCGTATGTTAGCCACCATATCATGCTTAGTCGCTGCTGCAACCTCACCACTTTACCCCTTCCTTTCCCTTTTAGCTTTGCTAGTCTTGATACCCATGGTAATGGGATTGCTGAGTCCTCGTGGCTCACAGATTACTACACCAATAGTTGCAGGTACAGGTTTGCGATGATCATGACGCGAGAGCGATGTTTGCTTGTCTTGAGTTCTTCTTCTTCTTCTTGATCGTGGATAGGTTCCAGGTCGGCAGCCTGGGCTAGCAGGGTGGATATTGTTTGAGTTTCTGTTTATGTTTCATCCGTAGTCGGATGTTGATCTTGTATATGATGTTGATGTATTCTTCTAGCATTTGTGCCTTATGTATGTATCCCCACTATTATGTAATGTTGATGTAATGATATCCACCTTGCAAAAGCGTTTCAATATGCGGGTCTATCCTTGGTGGGACCTTCGAGTTCCTTTTGGATAGGGTCGCATATTGGGCGTGACAAAACTGGAGTAGGGTATTACACCACAACGGTGGCCCGAGCCAGTATAAATCTTGTGTCTCTTGTGTTGTGAGTTCGTCAAGCTAAGCTTAGAGATCCCGGTGAGGCTGAGGGCGTGATTTGGTATGGGGAGATCTTCTTGCGTACCCAGTGTTCGAACCTTGAGGGTTTTGCCGGAACCCGAAATCCGACATTTGGTGCACCATGTAGGGGGGTGCACCGGAGCTTTCCTTCTATTGATCTGCGCTCCACCATCTACGCACATGTTCCCCATGGCCGGCGTTGTTCTTCCGACCAGATCTGCGGACGCCCACGCGGCGCCCGGGGGCTCCGAGCCCTTGCTCCCGCCTTGCGGCAGGTGAAGTGGCCACCCAAGTTCAAGCTGGAGACGCCACCGCGCTACGACGGCGCGGCGGACCCGTCGGCTTTCCTGCTGGCGTATGAGGAGGCCGTCCTTAAGGCCGGGGGCGACGACGAGGTCATGGCTAACTGGCTCCCCATGGCCCTCACTGGCACACCGCGCGCCTGGCTGCTCAACCTCCCCAGATCCACGATGGCATCTTGGGAGGAGCTGTGCTTTCTCGTCACCGCACGCTTCGCGGCACCGGCGGACCACGCGGCCGTGGCCCTCCTCGGTAGCTCACAAGCACCGCCCTCGGATCGCCACATCAATCAGTTCCTTCGCCAGATCGGCGCCGCTTCCAAGCACCCGCAGGCTCCCCCGGGTTGGGCGGCGCCCGAGGCCGACCTCACCTTCGACTCAGGGGATCATCCCGTCACCACCATCGGCTCGGGTGTGCTCCCAATGCTTTGCACGCCCACCATCTGCAACATGTACGTCACCAAGACGCTCATCGACGGCGGCGCTGGCCTCAACATGCTCTCCGTGGAAGCCTTCAGCCTTCTTCACATACCGCTCGAGCGGCTCCACCCCAGCAAGCCTTTCTCAGGGGTTGGTGGAGGCTCCGCCTCCCTGGGGCTGATCCGGCGCCCTGTAACCTTCAGCACGCGCGACAACTACCGCACCGAGCTGGTCGACTACGACATCGCCCACATCGGCCTCCCATACAACGCCATCCTCGGGTACCCGGCCCTGGCTCAGTTCATGGTGGCGACCCATCCGGCCTACAACCTCATGAAGATGCCCATGAGCAAGGGCGTCCTCGCGGTAGTTGGGGTTACCAAGGAGTCTCTAACGACACTCAAGCTTGCCTTCAAAACCGCTGCGACAGTGCAGCCCGCTGACGCGGACACCTCCAAGGCCAAGGAAGCCGCACCAACCAAGAAGAAGTAGTTGTTCACTCAAGACAAGGCAGAAACCAAGCAGGTGCCAGTCGAGGAGGACGGGTCCTCGGGGGCAACCTTTGCCATAGGCGCCAACCTCGAGCCTGATCAGGTGGAGGCATTGGTGAAGTTCTTGCGTGCAAACAAGGAAGTGTTTGCTTGGGAGCCCGATCAGCTGGTAGGGGTCCCAAGAGGGGTGATTGAGCATCACTTGAAGGTGTGCCCCAACGTACGCCCCGTAAAGCAGAGGGTGAGGCGGCATTCCACGGAGAAGCAAGCTTTCATTGTCCAAGGGACCCGCAAGTTGGAGGCTCCAGGTGTCATTCGCGAGGTTCGGTACCCCGAGTGGCTGGCGAACTCCGTCGTCGTGCCAAAGAAAGGCAGGAAGGAGCGTATGTGCGTCGACTTCACCAACCACAACAAGGCTTGCCACCAAGATCCGTTCCCGCTTCCACGCATCGACCAGATCATCGACTCCACCGCCGAGTGCGACTTGCTATGCTTCCTGGATGCTTTTCCAGGATATCACCAGATCATGGCGGTAGAAGATGTGGAGAAGACAGCCTTCCTGACCCCGTGTGGGGTGTACTGCCACACTTGCATACCGTTCGGGCTGCGCAACGCAGGCACAACCTTCCAACGGCTGATGCACACCGCCTTGGGTCGGCAGCTTGGGAGAAACGCTGAAGCTTACGTCGACGACATCGTGGTGAAGTCTCGGGAGGCGAGAACTTTGATGCAGGACCTGGAGGAAACCTTCGCGAGCCTCCTCCAGGTGGACTTGCGACTCAATCCGGAGAAGTGTGTGTTTGGCGTCCCTTCCGGCAAGCTACTGGGCTTCCTTGTGTCCCACAGGGGGATCGAGGCCATCCTAGAGAAGGTCAAGGCCATCGAAGACATGAGTCCACCGCAAACCCTCAAGGAAATGCAGAAGCTTGTTGGACGGGTGACTGCATTGGGACGCTTCATTTCCAAGCTGGGGAGCGCGCCCTACCCTTCTTCAAGCTGATGAAGAAGAAGGGCCCATTCGAGTGGGCCCCGGAGGCTGACCAAGCATTTCAAGACCTCAAGATATTTCTGACCAGCCCTCGAGTGATGGTGGCGCCACGACCTCTCAAGCCCCTAGTGCTTTAACTTGCCGCCACTCCATACTCCGCTAGCGTGGCTCTAGTGGCGGTTCGGGAAGAACACCAAGCCAAGGGCGCATCACGCCGAGCTACGCCCCCAGCAGGGACGATGCAAGACCAGGAGGGCGCCGCAAAGGCCGCAGCTGCGGCAGCAGAGGATCAAGCTCAGCAGGACGACGCCCCCGAGCCTGCAGGGACCCTGACAAGCGATCAGGCGTTGGGGGCTCCACCACCTCAGGAGGCGCCCCAACTTCTGGAAGGCGCAAGCCTCATCAGTGCACCCGCACTCGTCGAGCACCTAGTATATTTCATCAGCACGGTGTTACGGGATGCAAGGGTACGGTACCCCATGCCTCAGAAGCTCTTACTCGCGCTCTTGGTGGCCTCGCGTAAGCTGCGGCATTACTTTCAAGGTCACCCCATGAAGGTCGTCTCGGCCTACCCATTGGAGAGGGTGCTCAGGAGCCCGAACTCTGCCAGGAGGGTTGCCGAGTGGAACATCGAGCTGCAGGCATTCCAGTTGGAGTTCAGCACCACCAGGGTCATCAAGGGAGCCGCGCTCGCCGATTTCGTGGCAGAATGGACGGACGCCCTGGCGCTTGAAATAGGCGAGGATCGGTCCCTCTCGCTGGGAAGTGAGGCGCCCGACGGCTGGGTCATGTATTTCGATAGTGCCTTCGCGCGCCAGGGCGCAGGGGCTGGAGCAGTGCTCCTCTCACCCACTCAGGACAAGCTCTACTACGCTGTGCACCTTTGCTTCCAGCAGGGCGAGAAGGTCTCCAACAACATTGTAGAGTACGAAGGCCTCATAGCCGGCCTAAAGTCTGCAGCGCCCTGGGGGTGAAGCATCTCACCATCAGGGGCTACTCGCAGCTCCTCATCAATTTCTCCAACAATGTATACGAGCCAAAGGACGAACACATGGAGGCATACCTCGCAGAGGTGCGCAAGATGGAGAAGCAGTTCCTCGGCCTGGAGTTGCAGCACGTGCCCCGTGGCACCAACAAGGAAGCCGACGACATCGCTAGAAGGGAATCCAAACGACAGCCCCAAGAGCCTGGCGTCTTCGAGGAGCTGCTCTTCAAGCCATCGGCAACAACACAACTTTCAAGGACAGCGCAGCCTCGGGAGCCCCAGCCTATGGCCCGACCTCGGAAGCGCGTCTACTCTTGGCACTCGAGCCCCAGGAGGGATGCTGGATCAAGGAATTCAAGGAATACTTGACGCAAGGGACTTTGCCAGAGAAGGAGGAGGATGCGGAGCGTGTGGCCCGGCAAGCCAGGGCATACTGCATCCAGGATGGTGAGTTGTACAGGAAGCGGCCAAATGACGTTTATCTGCGTTGCATCTCCAGGGAACAGGGGAAAGAGCTGCTAGCCGACATACACGGTGTCAGGACCGGGTTTTCGAGATGTTAATTTCCAGAAAATGGTCCTTGTGCTCACCAGCCCCAGGATTTCTGTTAGCTGATGAGGCACTAACTTGATACAGAAGCTCTAAGAAAAATACATAATATGTAGTACAAGGCCATTCTGGCCTATGAGTACACCAAAAGGTGTCTAGTGGTTGATGGCGGGAGCGGTTTGTGGTTCATCAGTGGCCATGGGACTCCATTTCCCACAGGAACAGCTGACCAGGTTAACTCCTATCTTCGCGAGGCTGTTATCACCATTGCTTAGGTTCCGGGGCTGTCATCGCAGCGTTCCTCTCCAAGCAGGAAATCTGGCCAAGACAATAGCCAGGGACAAGCCAGTGAGTACTTTGAATGTACTCGCAAACATTATGAACAAGGATATAATATAACAAATGATAATCATGCTCTGAAATATTTTATGATCACAACGTCAGCCATAAAAATAAAATCCCTGATGCATGCAAGCAGGTTGTTCATATAAAATATGGATATGCAATCCGAGAATAAAAATAGAATGCACCGATCGGGTGTCTGAACGACACCTCGAAAGGACAATAACAGAAAGCGTGCCTCAATCGGGCGTCTGAGCCACACCGCATAAAGGGCTTATAAGTGAAATAAGTAACAAACATGCCACAGTCGGGCGTCTGTGCGACACCACATAAAGGGCTTATAAAGTAATCAAATAACAAGCATGCCACAGTCGGGCGTCTGAGCGACACCCCATAAAGGGCTTATAAAGTAAACAAATAACAAGCATGTTACGGTTAAGGCCCGAGCGACACCACATAAAGGGCTTATAAGAAAATAATCACAATGAATATCCAGGAGGTAGAACCGTCCCAGGGATACTCAATAATTCAAATAATATAAAGGGTTAGTCCATAATAATAATAATAATCACAATCATCATAAGTCACAAGTCATGATCCATGTTCTGGTTTAGTAGTTTCTCCTCTGAAGACCGACACTAAGACCGACACTTGACCCATCCCAAACTGTAGTCCTTACCCATGGACACGACTATTCGAATAGATTTAACCTCTCTAGAGGGTGTACTCTTTACCCACAAGTAACGGATTCCTTTATTCCATCAGGACTAATTCCATTTACGGTCTTTTAATTGAAAACACACCTGGCCGCACACACCAGCTTAACTTACCGGTGTCTGGAATCACCCTCGACACCCGTTAAGCAAAACTCTAAGTGGGGAGGCTACAACCTCGCGTAGCATGGGATCAAATTTATATCGCGCGCTCTAAGGGGTGCCCCCTCTCGGTCCCAACCAGAAACACCCATGCCCCCGGACCAGGTGGCATGCCTACCAGATGCATCCGGTATATTCCACCATGGCCTCTCTGTACGATGTGTGCTAGGAAGGGGTTGAAAACTTACTGAACCGTACACTACCCGCAGCAGGGACAAGTGGTAGCACGAAACAAGTATGGGGGTTAATGGAACAAGACTCAATCTACGGCCGACTCAGGAGGTTTAAGTATTCCCTGCATGATTAGCATAACAAATATATTTCAATCAACAGATAGAATCACCACTCATCATACTTCATCATGCCATACCGGACACACTCGTCTCGACGAGGAACTAGGGACAAGCTCGTGTCTACCCAAGACAGAGACTTTCCCGGCTTCCTTCCGGTATGCATGAAAAGCATACAAGGGTGACTACTATCACAACATATCAAATTTCGGTAGCACGGAATCATCAATCTGCACTTATGAGTATGTTCATATCGTCACATAAAATAACGGAAACTCTGAGATAAGGAGTGTTGTAACCGTATTCAAACGACACACAAAAATATTATGCCAGAGTTCAGACTGCTTGCCTTCAAATTGTGGGGATGTAGGGTGCGTTCCAAAACTTTTTGAAAGTTTTCTTCCCTCTCCAAAATTCCTATTTTAAAAATTTGAATTAATACATAGTTTCAAAACAGTACAAAAAAGTTGTCTGAATTTTTTTAAATAAATCTGAAAATAAACTAGACAATATTTGAGAGAGGTAGGGAAAAGAATCAACTCATTTGGAGTTATATTTAAAAAGTTATAGCCAGTCAAAGTTTAGTCAACTGTCTATTTTTTAAATAAAACAGAAAAAGAAAAACGTTTCGAATTGAATACACGTCGAAGACGTACTTTGCGTTTACGCCTCCACTTACGCCAGCGTGGACCAGTCCAGGGGGCCCACCGGTCGCCCCCGCCTCCTTCCTCCTCTGGCCGAACAGAGGCGGGGCTCCGGCGATCGTCGCCGGCGATTGGCGGCTCCTCGCGGGGTTCTGAGCGCGGGGATGGATCCGCCAGTCCGGGGCGGTCCTCCCGGTGGTCATTAGGTTGGAGGGGGTGGACGGAGTCGCCGGCGGCGAGCTCCGCGGCGGACGGCATCTTCGGGTGGATTGGGGCTTTGGGCTACGGTGGTTCCCCGTCGCAGCTGAGGGTTTGGTCGGCTCCGCAAGATCGAGGGGGAGGGGATGGTGGCACTGGTTGGACGGGAGAGGCTCTGGTTGCGACGAGCGGAGCCGGAGAGTGGCGGCGGCCGAACCTGCCGGAGATGGGGAAGAAAGCTTCCCTCCGTCGATTGCTGGCCAGGGGAGCTCTAGGGTGTTGGCTTGAAGGTTGCCTGAGGGCCTGGCGAGCTCGGGGGTCCTTAAATAGGCGGCCGGGGTCGGTTCCGATGGCGGCCGTGGATAAGAACGGCGAACCGCCATTCTGTAGCCAAGGGGCGCATGGCGATGGTTGGCGGGGTCTGGCAGGGTGAGTGGATGAGCTTGAGCTGCTCCAGGGGCGAGATGGCGCGCAGGAGTAGCTCGGGCGGCGCCGTCCATGGCAGAGGCTGCTGCGGCCTCCCGCTCGCTGCCATGGCTGACCTGACGGCGGCGCTGTAGGGCGCCAGGGGGGGCTTGGATGGTTCTGGCGAGCGGATGAGGATGGGCGTGGCTCTGCGGGCGAGCAAAGGCCAGGGGCGCGGGGCGAGTGAACGCGGCGGCTCGGTTGCACGCGCACGTGCAAAACGTGCGCTCTGGGCACGCCCAGAGCACGCACGCTACATGCTCGACATAATGCCAGCGCGTGCTAGAGGGCTAGGATGAGGCTGGGGCTTAGCAGGCCTGGGTTAGGGTTAGCTAGGAGCTCAGTGGACATGGTGGCTCGGTCAGGAGATCAAATCCATAATGCAAACTAAAAACCAAGCCAGAACTGGCCATGCACACAAAGTGCTTGACAGAATGCCAGGGGCATCTAGGCATTTCTTGGGGTGGCCAAAAGCTCTAGATCCTAGTCTCTTTAGATGAAAAGGAGGGTGGCAAGGTTAGTTGGGCAAAACCAGAAACTTGATAGTGCAAGTTTTTGGGAAAACCATTTCTGGACAGAAAGAAAAGGGCATAGTTTTATGGACCAAAAATACTCCAATGGGTCCATTCTCCTGGACTTAAGGGTTTTGTAGGGTGGTCTATAAGCAGGAAAAAGAATCATGGGCAACAGAGCAAAATAAAATAGGGTTGCAGTAGAAAGTGCCAAACTAGACCAGAGAGCAAAAGAGGATGATTTGCTCAAATTTTTCAAAGAACATTAGTGGGTTTTTGCACAAAGATTAATAATATACTCCTACTAACATCCCCTAATTTTGCTGGAAGTTTTAAAGAAATCTTTAAATAGGTTGTAGTGCAAAAGTGCAACTGGACCAGATTTAAAAACGTGTGGTAAAACTCAAAATCTCCAAATGACTAAAGGATATTTTTACATAAAAGTGATTTGGGGACATCATATGCCATCCCCAATTTTTGGTGGGATTTTAAAATAAGTTTATCAAAGGGTTGCAGTGCAAATGGGACCCTAAATCTTATGAAAAATCATTTTAAAAGAAATAGAGCTAAGGGAAAATAATTATATAAATAATTCCACTGATAAGAGAAATATTTTTCTTGAGAGGGTAAACATGTCCAATAATAATCGAATAGTTTTTACTTGGGGTGAAAACTCCACAACTCAGAAGAAAAGAGAAGTTCTGAAATCAAAATCTAAACCCAGAAAAATAAAATTTTAATTTCCTGGCAAAAATTTAATAAACAAAACATGGTTAAATTTTTGGGGTGCTACACACGGCAGGGACTGCGGGCACCACTCGTCGTCACGAACCCTCGTCGGCAAGGCATTCTTCAGCGGATTCTACTGGCCTACGGTGCTCAATGACGCAGCTTAGCTGGTGAAGTCCTGCGAGGCCTGACAATTCCACACCAAGCAAATCCATCAGCCAGCTCAGGGCCTCCAGACTCTTCTCTCGTGGCCGTTTGCAGTATGGGGACTGGATATCCTGGTCCCGTTCCCTTGAGCGCCTGGGGGCTACCGATACCTCTACGTCGCCATCGACAAGTTCACCAAGTGGGCGGAGGTGGAAGCCGTCCGCACCATCCCAGTTGGCTCTGCGGTCAAGTTCATCAAGGGCCTCGTGAGCCGTTTTGGGGTCCCCAACCGCATTGATACGTCTCTGACGTATCTATAATTTCTGATTATTCCATGCTATTATATTACCCCGTTTGGATGTTTATGGGCTTTATTTTACACATTTATATCATTTTTGGGACTAACCTACTAACCGGAGGCCCAACCCATATTGTTGTTTTTTGCCTATTTCAGTATTTCGAAGAAAAGGAATATCAAACGGAGTCCAAACGGAATGAAACCTTCGGGAGCGTGATTTTTGGAACAAACGTGATCCAGAGGACTTGGAGTGCAAGTCAAGAAGCAGCCGAGGCCTCCACGAGATAGGAGGGCGCGCCCCCCTGTCTCGTGGGCCCCTCGGGCGGCCACCGACGTACTTCTTCTTCCTATATATACCTACGTACCCCGAAAACATCCAGGGGCACCACGAAACACAATTTCCACCGCCAGAATCCTTCTCAGATCCGCGAGATCTCATCTTGGAGCCTTCGCAAGACTCACTGGAGGGGGAATCAACCACGGAGGGCTTCTACATCAACATCCTTGCCCCTCCGATGAGTTGTGAGTAGTTTACCACAGACTCCACGGGTCCATAGTTATTAGCTAGATGGCTTCTTCTCTCTTTTGGATCTCAATACAATGTTCTCCCTCTCTTGTGGAGATCTATTCGATGTAATCTATTTTTGCGGTGTGTTTGTCGAGATCCAATGAATTGTGAGTTTATGATCAAGTTTATCTATGAATAATATTTGAATCTTCTCTGAATTCTTTTATGTATGATTAAGTTATCTTTGCAAGTCTCTTTGAATTATCAGTTTGGTTTGGCCTACTAGATTGATCTTTCTTGCCATGGGAGAAGTGCTTAGCTTTGGGTTCAATCTTGCGGTGTCCTTACCCAATGACAGAAAGGGTTGCAAGGCACGTATTGTATTGTTGCCATCGAGGATAACAAGATGGGGTTTATATCATATTGCATGATTTTATCCCTCTACATCATGTCATCTTGCTTAAAGCGTTACTCTGTTCTTATGAACTTAATACTCTAGATGCATGCTGGATAGCGGTCGATGTGTGGAGTAATAGTAGTAGATGCAGGTAGGAGTCGGTCTACTTGTTATGGATGTGATGCCTATATACATGATCATGCCTAGATAATCTCATAACTATGCGCTTTTCTATCAATTGCTCGACAAAGAATTTGTTCACCCACCGTAATACTTATGCTATCTTGAGAGAAGCCACTAGTGAAACCTATGGCCCTGTGGTCTATCTCTTATCATATTTGCTTCCAATCTACTTTTATTTGCATCTTTACTTTTTCCATCTATATTATAAAATACCAAAAATATATTTATCTTATCATACTATCTTTATTAGATCTCACTTTCATGAAGTGGCCGTGAAGGGATTGACAACCCCTTTATTGCATTGGTTGCGAAGTTCTCGCTTGTTTGTGTAGGTGCGTGGGACTTTTGAGAAGCCTCCTACTGGATTGATACCTTGGTTCTCAAAACTGAGGGAAATACTTATGCTACACTTGCTGCATCACCCTCTCCTCTTCGAGGAAAACCAACGCAAGCTCAAGACGTAGCACACATCATCACCGATAATAGCTCACAATTCACCAGTAATATCTTCAAAACATACTGTGCTAACCTTGGAATGCGGATCTGCTACGCTTCAGTGGCGTACCGCTGGAGCAATGGTCAAGCCGAACGCGCCAACGTGGAGGTCCTGAGAGGGCTCAAGACCAGGACCTTCAAGAAGAAGCTCGAAGCCTGCGGCAGGGGCTGGCACAACGAGATCTAGTCCGTGTTGTGGTCCATCCGCACCACCTCCACCAAGCCTACCGGAGAGACCCCATTCTTCCTCATCTACGGAGCAAAAGAGATTCTCCCTCACGAGGTCAAGCATCGCTCTGCACGGGTCCTGGCGTTTGATGAGACACAGCAAGACGCCACGCGGGGGATGGACCTCGTGCTGGGGGAGGAACGCCGCCGTGAAGCTGCACTTCGGGCGGCAAGATACCCGGCGGCCATGGCGATACCACGCCGCAGCGTCCGCTTCCAGACGCCGAGGTGGGTGACCTCGTCCTGAGGCGGGTGCTCTCCAGGGAAGGGCTACATAAGGTCTCACCCATGTGGGGGGGGCCCGTTCAAGGTTGTCCATGTTTCCAAGCCTGGCACCGCGCGCCTGGAGATGCAGGACGGGGTACCCATCCAGAACGCCTGGAGCATCCAGCACCTCCGGAAGTTCTACCCATGAAGAAAGGACAGGCGCCTGTGAAGAAGGCCCGATGCCTATGAAGGTCTCTGCTCGTGACAGTCTCACGTAATAATGAGTGGGGCTGTACACGGCCCGGAGTCTCAGGAGTGCCGCCCTCGGGCCTCGGGGGCTCCCTCCCACGTCCTAGTGGCAGCACTTAGCTCCGCGCTGGTGAGAAGACATGAAGACTAGACTAGGTGTCGGATGCGGCTTTTCATTTTCTTTCCGTAGTTGGCTCGCCCCTCTTTAATTGAAGTTTGCTTCTCGTGTTCTTTGATGATTTGGTTCCGTCGCCTTCTGCCTCTGTTTCCGTCTTCAGTTTAGCCTGTACTCTCTCTTGCATACCTTGCGAGGGGGCTGGACAGGTGCCCTCGTGAGCATTTTTCCTTTTTCTGCTTTTCGCGAGGCACCCTCGTACGAGCTCGCAAGCTGGCGCGCCTCTCCTAATCCATGCCCCTTGGGTACCGCGATATGAAGCGCTGGGTCAAGGCCAGTGGCGCCTGCGACCAAGGCTCGGGTAAACGATAAGCCTCCTAACGAGTTTTTTGCAGTTCCTAAGCGCCTACCAGGCCAAGGAGGCCTCGACAGGCACCAGGAAGCAAGCACCTCGTGAAGAGGAGACTACTCCGAACACATCAAGCTAAGTTATGTCTACATAAAATGACGATGTTGTGACACAACACAGGAACGATAAACATAAGAACAATAACTGGGAAATCATAGTTTTGTTGCACGCCCCCCCCCCCCGGGGCCCCATACTCGTCTCTCTCTTGATGCAGCAAGGATAGGAAGAATGAAACAAAAGTAGCCATGCCCCCATAGCGGCCCGTGAGGACAGGTCCCTGGCATCGTCCCGAGCTCAGCTAGACCCCTCCTCGTGCTTCACGGAAGCGTGGCGACAAGACGACTCACTGCCACTCTCGACGCGGGCGTGGCGGCGCGGCGGCTGGTCATAACTACCGCTGCTGGAGCTGTCGCCGGAGGAAGAGCCGCCGTAGTTGGACGAGACGTGGTCGGCACCAAGGGCGGGTTCGCCTTCATCCTCGTCGACGACCATCGCCAAGGCCGGGCACCTCGTCGCCTTGGTTGACCTCGGGGCAGCACTCGGCACGGCAACCATCTTCCCAAACACCCTCACATAGAGGGTCGTGTCGACGTCATACTTCAAATGAAGGGTGCACCGCCTGCCCAGGCCGCACGCGCGGGCAAATGTCTGCCAACCGCGGGCCAGGGCTATGTTGCCTGCGACGGAGACCTCAACCGTGACCCAGGAAGCCCTACTGCAGCAGCCGTCCGCCTGGAGCCAGAGCCCGCCTGGACCTGCGGCCAGCAGCTCATTGGCGAAGAAGCGCGGGACCTAAGCCAGTTGCCGGCCAGATTCTCCGACCAGACGACGAACATTGACAGCACCTCCGCCGGGTGGAAGCGCGTCCGGGGAGGCCGCGCGACCACGACATGTCTCCCTTCACCGACAGGGCTTCCACGACCGGGGCGACCCCCACCACGAGAAGCGGCACCGCCGCGGCTGCGGGGGGCAGTGGCGGGGGTCGCGGTGTGCTTGCGGAGATGGCCGCGTCCATGCTTGGGCACCGGAGAGCCGGGCCCCTCTTGACGGGCCTTCCCCTTCGTGATACGTCTCCGTCGTATCTACTTTTCCAAACACTTTTGCCCTTGTTTTGGACTCTAACTTGCATGATTTGAATGGAACTAACCCCGACTGACGTTGTTTTCAGCAGACTTTCCATGGTGTTATTTATGTGCAGAAACAAAAGTTCTCGGAATGACCTGAAACTCCACGGAACGTCTATTTGTAAATAGTAAAAAATCCTTGCAAAAGATGAAGACCAGGGGCCCACACTGTCCACGAGGGTGGGGGCGCGCCTCCCCAGGGCACGCCCCCCTACCTCGTGGGCCCCCTGGAGCTCCTCAGACCTCAACTCCAACTCTATATATTTGCTTTCGGGGAGAAAAAAACCAAGGAGAAGAATTCATCGCGTTTTACGATACAGAGCCGCCGCCAAGCCCTAAAACCTCTCGGGAGGGCTTATCTGGAGTCCGCTCGGGCTCCGTGAGAGGGGATTCGTCGCTGTCGTCATCATCAACCATCCTCCATCACCAATTTCATGATGCTCACCGCCATGCGTGAGTAATTCCATCGTAGGCTTGCTGGACGGTGATGGGTTGGATGAGATCTATCATGTAATCGAGTTAGTTTTGTTTGGGTTTGATCCCTAGTATCCACTATGTTCTGAGATTGATGTTGCTATGACTTTGCTATGCTTAATGCTTGTCACTAGGGCTCGAGTGCTATGATTTCAGATCTGAACCTATTATGTTTTCATGAATATATGTGAGTTCTTGATGCTATCTTGCAAGTATATAGTCACCTACTATGTGTTATGATCCGACAACCCCGAAGTGACAATAATCGACCACTCCCGGTGATGACCATAGTTTGAGGAGTTCATGTATTCACTATGTGCTAATGCTTTGTTCCGGTACTCTATTAAAAGGAGGCCTTAATATCCCTTAGTTTCCGCTAGCACCCCGCTGCCACGGGAGGGTAGGACAAAAGATGTCATGCAAGTTCTTTTCCATAAGCACGTATGACTATATTCGGAATACATGCCTACATTACATTGATGAATTGGAGCTAGTTCCGTGTCACCCTATGTTATGATTGTTACATGATGAACCACATCCGGCATAATTCTCCATCACTGATCCAATGCCTATGAGCTTTTCATATATTGTTCTTCGCTTATTTACTTTTCCATTGCTACTGTTACAATCACTACAAAGCACCAAAAATATTACTTTTGCTACCGTTACTTTTGTTACCGTTACCTCTACTATCATATTACTTTGCTACTAAATACTTTGCGGCAGATATTAAGTTATCCAGGTGTGGCTGAATGGACAACTCAGTTGCTAATACTTGAGAATATTCTTTGGCTCCCCTTGTGTCGAATCAATAAATTTGGGTTGAATACTCTACCCTCGAAAACTGTTGCGATCCCCTACACTTGTGGGTTATCAAGACTATTTTCTGGCGCCGTTGCCGGGGAGCATAGCTCTATTCTGTGAGTCACTTGGGATTTATATCTGCTGGTCACTATGAGGAACTTGATAGACGCTAAGACAACAATTTATCCGTCAACTACGAGGGGAGGTAAGGAACTGCCATCTAGCTCTGCACTTGATTCAACTTCTGTTTTGAGTAAGCTTGCGACACCTAAACCTGCTTCTGCTATTCGTTCTGATATGTTGCATGTTATTGATGATGCCACTTCGCTATGCATGATACTTATGATGAAACTACTTCTATGCTTGATACTACTGTGCCCTTAGTGAATTTCTTGATGAACAAATTGCTAGGGCTAGAGAGAAAGAAATTATTGAAACTGATTATATTGATGAAAGTGATGATGAAGACTTGCCTGTTATTCCTGAGGGTTATGTTTTTGATAAAGAAGCTTCTTTAGCTATTTTAGCTTGCAAAGATAGATATGAACTCAAGAGGTTATTAGCTAAATGGAATCAGCAATAATCTCTTAATGATAGAATGAGACCTCACCCTGCTTTTGCAACTTCACCTATCTGTGTCACCGATAAGGATTATGAATTCTCTATTGATCCTGATATAATTACTTTGGTTGAATCTGATCCTTTTTATGGCTATGAATCTGAAACTGTTGTGGCACATCTTACTAAATTAAATGATATAGCCACCTTGTTCACAAATGATGAGAGATATCGCTACTTTTATATCCTTAAAATATTTCCGTTCTCATTAAAGGGTGATGCTAAGATATGATTTAATTCTCTTGATCCTGGTTGTGTGCGTAGTCCCCAGGATATGATTTATTGCTTCTCTGCTAAATATTTCCCTGCTCATAAGAAATAAGCTGCTTTAAGGGAAATATACAACTTCGTGCAAATTGAAGAAGAGAGTCTCCCACAAGCTTGGGGGAGGCTTCTGAAGTTACTTAATGCTTTGCCTGATCATCCTCTCAAGAAAAATGAAATACTTGATATCTTTTATAATGGACTAAGCGATGCTTCCAAAGATTACCTGGATAGTTGTGCTGGTTCTGTTTTCAGGGAAAGAACACCGGATGGAGCTGAAATTCTATTGAATAATATGTTGATAATTGAAAATAATTGGACACTTCCTGAGCCTATTCCTAAACCAACTCCGAAGAAGAGAGGTGTTCTATTTCTCAGTCCTGAAGATATGCAAGAGGCAAAGACATCTATGAAAGAAAAAGGTGTTAAAGCTAAAGATGTTAAGAATTTACCTCCAATTGAAGAGATACATGGTCTTAATTTACCGCCTGTTGAAGAAACATATGATCTTAATCCATTACCTATTGAAGAAACTCATGGTCTTGATAACCCGACACAGGTAGTAAAGGTAAATTCTCTCTATAGATATGATAGAGCTGAAATTCCTCACTATAAGTCTGCTAGACAATGCTTACAAGAGTTTGATAATTTTATTGTCAAACAAGAAAACTTCAATGCTTATTTTGGTAGACAATTGAAATACAATTCCGATAGGCTTGAACACTTGGGTGATTATATGTCTAGAGTTAAAGGTGAACTTAAACTCATTACTAAACATGCTTCTATGGTTACCACTCAAGTAGAACAAGTAATTAAGGCTCAAAATGATTTGCTCAATGAAATGAATAGTAAGAAAAATGATTATGCTGTTAGAGTGGCTACTAGAACTGGTAGAATGACTCAGCAACCTTTGTATCCTGAAGGCCACCCTAAGAGAATTGAGCAAGATTCTCAGAGAAATGATGCACCTAGTTCTTCTAAAAAGAAGAAAAAGAAAAATGACAGGACTTTGCATGCTTCTAGTGAACCTGTTGCTGAACCACCTGAGAATCCAAATGATATCTCTATTTATGATGCTGAAACACAATCTGGTAATGAACATGAACCTAGTGAAAATGTTAATGATGATGTTAATGAAGATGCTCAACCTAGTAATGATAATGATGTAGAAATTGAACCTGCTATTGATCTTGATAACCCACAATCAAAGAATCAACGTTATGATAAGAGAGACTTTGTTGCTAGGAAACATGGTAAAGAAAGAGAACCATGGGTACAGAAACCCATGCCTTTTCCTCCCAAACCATCCAAGAAAAAGGATGATGAGGATTTTGAGCGCTTTGCTGAAATGATTAGACCTACCTTTTTGTGTATGCGATTAACTGATATGCTCAAAACAAATCCTTATACTAAGTATATGAAGGATATTGTCACAAATAAGAGAAAGATTCCGGAAGCTGAGGTTTCCACCATGCTTGCTAATTATACTTTTAAGGGTGGAATACCAAAGAAACTTGGAGATCCGGGAGTACCTACTATACCATGCTCCATTAAAAGAAATTATGTTAAAACTTCTTTATGTGATCTTGGAGCCGGTGTTAGTGTTATGCCTCTCTCTTTATATCGTAGACTTGATTTGAATAAGTTGACACCTACTGAAATATCTTTGCAAATGGCTGATAAATCAACTGCTATACCTGTCGGTATTTGTGAGGATGTGCCTGTTGTGGTTGCAAACGTTACTATTTTAACGGACTTTGTTATTCTCGATATTCTCGAGGATGATAGTATGTCTATTATTCTTGGAAGACCTTTTTTGAAGACTGCAGGGGCTATTATTGATTGTAACAAAGGCAATGTCACCTTTCATGTTAATGGTAATGAGCATACGGTACACTTTCCGAGTAAACAACCTCAAGTTCATAGTATCAATTCTATTGGAAAAATTCCATCGATTATATTTGGAGGTTTTGAATTTCGTCTTCCTACTGTCAAGAAGAAATATGATATTCTTATTATTGGGGATGTGCATATCCCCATTGAGGTAACATAGTGTTATTCGAAATCTCTTCGGTTCCATGTTATTCGGAATGAGTTTGTTAACAAGACCTTATCAACCTTGTTAGTGGATTCCTTTTGATGAGCATGAGATGGATGAAACTAGAAGGCACAACCTTCTGTACCCTCCTTCTACTTTCTGTTATTTAGTTGAAATAAAGTAAAAATAGTATTTTTCTGTCTATTTTCTGATTTATCTGTGCAATATAAAAAATACTCCGACAATAAAAGTTCTTCAAATGCCCTGAAAATGGAATATGATTTTTCTGGAATATTTGAGAATATCTGGCACTGAGAACACAGCAGGAGGGGCAAGCACCTGGCCACGAGGGTGGAGGGTGTGCCCCCTGCCTCGTGGGCCCACAGTGGCCCTCCTCCACTTATTCCTGCACCCATACACTCCTTCTTCCTCCCACAAACACCAATATCCAGCTCAAGCACGAGTTCTAGCTCATTTTGTTGCGATTTTCGATCTCCTTGTTCAAAGCACCTCTCACAAAACTGCTTGGGGAGATTGTTCCGTGGTATGTGACTCCTGCATTGGTCCAATTAGTTTTTGTTCTAGTGCTTTATTAATTGCAAATTTGTGCTGCCTTGGTGACCATGTTCTTGAGCTTGCATGTCAAATTTATATGGTTCCAAGTAGTTCTAATGCGTGATATAGGCTCTAGGCATTTGTAGGAGTAGTTGCTATCAATTTTATTGAGGTTGGTTCACTTTTGTTTGAAGTTACTAAAAAATTCAGAATATTTCAGAAAATAATGAAGAGATTTTTGAGGGGCTCGTCGAGCCGAAGCTCGAAGGAAAAGCAAAATGAAGAAGCACAGAGGCCCAATTTGCCTCGCACCGCGGAAGTCCGGCCGTGTGAATGGCCCTCCGATGATTTCTTGAGAAAAGCCGGGATTTATGATGATTTCTATTCATTGGCTGAGAATGCTGGCCTCACCGACTTCCTCTGCGACCAACGTCATCAGTATCTCTTAATCACCAATACTTTTGTGCAAAACTTCTACTATTTTCCTAAGGAATCACCTCCTTCAGTAGAGTTTCATTTATATGATGTTGTTAAGAAGATGCCACTGGATGAATTTGCGAGGTTTGCAAAATACCCTTCGAGGGTACCTTAGATGAACCACATCGCAAATATGTGGACGGGTTTATTGACACCATTACTGTGGGGGAAACCAGGAAGGTTTCCGATGCAAGAATCACTAGCATACATTTTCCTGTTTTACGCTACTTTGCCATATTTGCTAGTCGCTGCTTGATTGGTCGTGGAAACTGTGGAAACCTTAGTGTTCCTGATATTATCATTTTTCTCCATGGTTTATATTCCGATAACACTATTAGTATGGGCGGTATTATTGCTAAACGGTTAAGTCTGAACTGTACTAAGGGTCCCATCTTTGGAGGTATTTATGCTTCATGCCTAGTTGTGCATTATAACATACCTATTAGGCTCTATGAGAAAGAAGAATAATTGTTGCCCAATGCTTATTTACATTATAAGAGTATGTTAGCGCATGATTTTATTGTTAAGAATAGGGAAGGGGAGCTTAAATATAAATTTTTCTTTGATAAACATCACCCTGAGACTATTACCTTGCCTGCTCTTTCCTTGTTTAATTTATCTGAAGGTCCGTATCTCGTTCCGTGGGCGGCCATTCAAGCCTACCGGAACCCTACACTAGCCTCGGAGCCGGAATCACAATTTGAGCCTCCACGACAGTCTGATTAATTTTGGGATCCGGAGATAACTGCCAGCTAGTGGCAGTCAGAGTCCTCTTCATCTCAGTACGACCCCAGCTACACCTACGGGTATCCGCCAGGCCATCCGTGGCAATGAACCAACTTAGGCCAAAAGCCTAAGCTTGGGGGAGTACGTATTTCCCACCGACATTACATTTATGTTCACACACTCATTGCTAGATGTCGGTGCTCATACTCTTTCACTGTAATATCCATGCTAGTTTATTTTCTTTTTCTTGCTTTCTTCTTGTGTGTTTAATAAACCTTAAAAAACAAAAAAATTAGTGTAGCTTTTAGCTAGTTTACTTTTCTTGCTGTAGTAGCAATAATTAAAAAGAAAACCCAGAAAGATTTCCCGTTCTTCTTTTGCTTGTTGGGAGCTTTCCCATGTAAATAGTTTTTATTTGTTTTCTTTTCTTTGGGGGTCGATAGGTGTCAGTGGGAAACGACACCTATGGGATCACAAGAATCCCTACTACGGTTGCGGGGCGCGGGGTTGAGAGAAGAGCGGGTCTAACAGAAAGCACGCGGTTCGTTTATCCAGGTTCGGGCCGCGAGGATGCGTAAAACCCTAGTCTTGCTTTGGTGGATGTATTCTGAGTTCTCGAACTAGCTACGGGGTGTAACGAGCTCCAAAAAGCCGAATCCTTTCCCTCTTTGCCTTGGGCCTCCTTTTATAGGAAAAAGGGGACGCCACAGTGGCACACAGGAGGTGGAAAGGCAACATGTTCTTGAGTTTATCCTCGATATAGGACAAGATGCATTTAATGCATCGCTTAGGTGTCCCCTTGCTTTATCGGGGATGGGGGCGAGGCCCGTCCCGTCCGTCGCCGCTCCTCCAGGCTTCGACACGCCCCCTGGCCAGCGATGCATGCGGTGCCATGTAGGCAGGCAGGCAGCTGAGGTGGCCGCGGTGGTGGAGCCTCCACGAAGGGCTATATGTTGCCACGCAGGTGCCTGCCCAGCTGGTTGGGTCGGCAGCTGCATGCGAACGACGGTGGAGACTTGGCTGGTGCGGGCTCGACGGTGGCCCTGCTGGTGCGCTTGACGAGGGCCTTGCCGGGTGGCCCAGCAAGGGTCTTGCCGCAGCGTGCTGTCGTCCCCGGCAAGGGTCTTGCCGGGGGCCTTGGTAACCTTCCTCCACAAGGATCTTGCCGAGGATCGTCGTCTTCTAATCCTCATCTGGCCTTGAATATGTCTTCACAAAGATCTGCATGCCATCACAGAGGTGCCTTCCCGAGCCCTGGCCCCACGTTGATGACGGCGTCGACGGCCGTGGGCTGAAGGGTGGCTCGCTCTGTTGGTGTGGGCGAAGCTGTCCCAAGCAAGGATCTTGCCGGGGCCGCCGAGGTTGCCCCGGCAAGGGTCTTGCCAGGGGAACCTGCTTCGTCCCTCTGCTCCTTGTGGTCTTGGTCTTGGCGTTGCTCTGGCCATCTTGGGCTTCGGTCTTATCTTCGCTCACCTCCCTCGCTCTGCTTGGTGTGGTCGCGGGCGCGGCTCTGACTGCCTGTGCATACGTAAAGGGGTACAAAAATGTGCCCCTGGTTTTGTACACCGTCAGGAGATGACCATGATTAAATTGTTGAAGTGGCTCTTATATGCATTATTGTTGATTTAACCAAGATCCCATATTGCCTTGTCTTCTCCTGTTTACTGAATGCTCGCAGATTCCAGCTTAGTCCAATGCACGAGCACTCTTATTATTATTCACATCGTTTGGTCGTGCAAGTGAAAGGCAATTATGATGATATATGATGGACTGACTGAGATGAGAAAAGATGGTATGAACTCGACCTCTCTTGTTTTCGTAAATATGATTAGTTCATCGTTCCTGATTCAGCTTATTATGAATAAACATGTTTGCAATGACAATTAGAGATCATAGTTGCTCGTGCCATGCTTGATTAGCTATGAGTTTTAAAGGTTTACCATGCGAGACAACATGCTATTAAAATGGTAGTGATGTGGTATAGTGGGGTGGTATCCTCCTTTGAATGATTTAAGTGACTTGACTTGGCACATGTTCACGCATGTAGTTGAAACAAATCAACATAGCCTTCACGATATTTATGTTCATGGTGGATTACATCCTACACATGCTTGCATCCAATGTTTATTAATTTTAATGCATGTTGATGACTGTTGTTGCTCTCTAGTTGGTTGCTTCCCAGTCTTTTGCTAGCCTTCACTTGTACTAAGCGGGAATACTGCTTGTGCGTCCAATCCCTTAAACACCAAAGCTATTCCATATGAGTCCACCATACCTTCCTATATGCGGTATCTACCTGCCGTTACAAGTAAATTTGTATGTGCCAAACTCTAAACTTTCAAATAAACATTCTGTTCTGTATGCTTGAATAGCTCGTGTATCAACTAGGGCTGCCCTTATCTTCCATGTTAGGCGGGTTATTCTCAAGAGTAGTGGACTCCGCTCCTCACTCATGAGAAAATGGCTGGTCACCGGGATGCCCAGTCCCATGCTTTATGTAAACTAAATAAAAATAATTGCAAACAAAACTCCCCACAGGACTGTTGCTAGTTGGAGACACTCGTTGTTTCGAGCAAGTCATGGATTGATGCTTGTTGGTGGAGGGGGAGTATAAACTTTACCATTCTGTTTGGGAACCGCCTATAATGTTTCTAGCATGGAAGATATCGCCATCTCTTGGTTGCTATGTTGACAATGAAAGTATGCCGCTCAAAATATTATTTATCTCGATTTCAAAACTGAGCTCTGGCACCTCTACAAATCCCTGCTTCCCTCTGCGAAGGGCCTATCTATTTACTTTTATGTTGAGTCATCACCCTCTTATTGAAAAGCACTAGCTGGAGAGCGCAGCTGTCATTTGCATTCATTACTATTAATTTATATTGGGTATGACTATGACTGGATCTCTTTTACCATGAATTACAATGTCTAGTCAGTCCTTGATCTTTAAAGGTGCTCTGCATTTATGTTTTGCGGTCTCAGAAAGGGCAAGCGAGATACCATCTTATTATATCATATTATGATTGTTTTGAGAAAGTGTTGTCATCTGAGATTTATTATTATTGCTCGCTAGTTGATTATGCGATTGATATGAGTAAACATGAGAACTGAGAGTTATTGCAAATGTGGTTAGTAATAATCTTTGCTGAAAACTTGAATGCTGGCTTTACATATTTACAACAACAATAGCAAACAGAGTTTGTAAAATTTTTTCTTTATCACTTTCAGTTTATCAACTTAATTGCTTGAGGACAAGCAAAGGTTTAAGCTTGGGGGAGTTGATACGTCACCGTCGTATCTACTTTTCCAAACACTTTTGCCCTTGTTTTGGATTCTAACTTGCATGATTTGAATGGAACTAACCCGGACTGGCGTTGTTTTCAGCAGACTTTCTATGGTGTTATTTATGTGCACAAACAAAAGTTCTCGGAATGACCTGAAACTCCACGGAACATATATTTGGAAATAATAAAAAATCCTTGCAAAAGATGAAGACTAGGGGGCCCACACCCTGTCCACGAGGGTGGGGGCGCGCCCTCCCCCTAGGGCATGCCCCCTACCTCATGGGCCCCCTGGAGCTCCTCTGACCTCAACTCCAACTCTATATATTTGCGTTTGGGGAGAAAAAAACCAAGGAGAAGAATTCATCGCGTTTTACGATACGGAGCTGCCACCAAGCCCTAAAACCTCTCGGGAGGGCTGAACTGGAGTCCGTTCGGGGCTCCAGAGAGGGGGATTCGTTGCCGTCGTCATCATCAACCATCCTCCATCACCAATTTCATGATGCTCACCGCCGTGCGTGAGTAATTCCATCATAGGCTTGCTGGACGGTGATGGGTTGGATGAGATCTATCATGTAATCGAGTTAGTTTTGTTAGGGTTTGATCCCTAGTATCCACTATGTTCTGAGATTGATGTTGCTATGACTTTGCTATGCTTAATGCTTGTCACTAGGCCCCGAGTGCCATGATCTCAGATCTGAACCTATTATGTTTTCATGAATATATGTGAGTTCTTGATCCTATGTTGCAAGTATATAGTCACCTACTATGTGTTATGATCCGGCAACCCCGAAGTGACAATAATCGGGACCACTCCCGGTGATGACCATAGTTTGAGGAGTTCATGTATTCACTATGTGCTAATGCTTTGTTCCGGTACTCTATTAAAAGGAGGCCTTAATATCCCTTAGTTTACGCTAGGACCCCGCTGCCATGGGAGGGTAGGACAAAAGATGTCATGCAAGTTCTTTTCCATAAGCACGTATGACTATATTCGGAATACATGCCTACATTACATTGATGAATTGGAGCTAGTTCTGTGTCACCCTATGCTATGTGATGAACCACATCCGGCATAATTCTCCATCACCTATCCAATGCCTACAAGCTTTTCATATATTGTTCTTCGCTTATTTACTTTTCCGCTACATCATACAATCACTACAAAACACCAAAAATATTACTTTTGCTATCGTTACTTTTGTTACCGTTACCATTACTATCATATTACTTTGCTACTAAATACTTTGCTGCATATATTAAGTTATCCAGGTGTGGCTGAATTGACAACTCAGTTGCTAATACTTGAGAATATTCTTTGGCTCCCCTTGTGTCGAATCAATAAATTCGGATTGAATACTCTACCCTCGAAAACTGTTGCGATCCCCTACACTTGTGGGTTATCACTCCGCGGGGAGAACCTCTTCGACGGCGCCATCGGTGTCGCTACTGGCAATGGTGCAAAGGGGGAAAAGCGAGCGGAATGGGAAGAGATGGGCGACGGGGGCTCTGCCCCCCTCCCCATTTATAGTAGGAGAAGGCTAACTAGCACCCCCCACGATCACAGGTAATGATGGTTTTTCCTTGCATGCAGCAGGGACTCGTCAAGTCAGGCGGTTGCTGATGCAGCGTGGGGAAGCGTAGTCGCCAACGTCCAATCAACCGCCATGCGTCGACCAAGGCCGCAGGCAGTTGGGGCCCGCGGCACTCTGCACTTGCCCTTTGGCTTTGCCTCAAAGCCAAGTCCAAGCGCACCTTGGGCCCGGGGGCTACTGTTGGCGTTCTGGGAACAGGAGTCCCCAGACTTGCCTGCCTGCGGCCCATGGTGCGTGGCTCTACGAGCAGGCCCGTACGGCCCATCTTCACCAAAAAGTACTCAAGACCCTCACGAGGGGCCAATCCTCGCGAGGTGTACGACACAAGACCTCCTCGGGAGCGGCCTCACCAGGCTGGCTCGTGAGGGGCGGAGAGATCAAGGGAAGGGGGGTACCTCGTGAGGTTCCTCGTGACGTACGCCATGATGACCAAGGCCAGGTGTGTGCGAGGTGGGCGCCAGCGCGCATAGTGTCCTCGTTTCCTCTTTGGTGCTAAGGAGGCAAGCACATGCGAAGAGTACCAAGGCATCAGGCAAAGGTTTCCATATCAGTGCAGCAAGACAAAGACCAGCAGGACGGCAGGACGGAGGTCACCGTGGAGCCCAAGACGGCGTCACCACCAGAGCCTTTGGCAGGCGAAGCCTACTTTTGTCAGGATAAGCTGTACCAGCTGTCCCCCTTGAAACTCGGCCGTTGTGGCATCCCTTCCCGCTCAATATTTGGGAAGAGGACCAGTGCCTCTATAAATAAGACTAGTTATCACCGTAGGAGGCAGGTCATCTCGAGCAATCCTCACCGGCACACCAGCTCACCAAGCACAAGAACACCTCTCCTCAGGAGGCTGTTCTTCCTTTGTATTGTTCATCCTCAGCCCAAGAGGCAATCCACCACACCACACTGGAGTAGGGTATTACACCACAATGGTGGCCCGAACCAGTATAAATCTTGTGTCTCTTGTGTTGCGAGTCCGTCGAGCTAAGCTTAGAGATACCGGTGAGGCTGAGGGCGTGATTTGGTAGGGGGAGATCTTCGTGCGCACCCAGTGTTCGAACCTTGAGGGTTTTGCCGGAACCCGAAATCCGACAACTGGTTTTTCACCTCGGTTGATTGGATATCTGACTATCCTATGACTGAAGTACTCCCTCTTGCCAAAACTGCATCTGACCATGTTCCTTGTGTGGTTACCATTAAAACTTCTATTCCCAAATCTAATCTCTTTAGGTTTGAGAAATATTGGCTAGAGTTGGATGGTTTCATGGATTGTGTTGATTCATCTTGGCAAAGATAGTCCTGGAAGGGTCATATCACTGCTAAGATAGCTGATAAATTCAAGTCCTTGAGAATGTGTCTTAAGAGGTGGCAAAAAAACATTTCCAAACTGAAAACTCTAGTCTGTAAATGCAATTATGTTATTTTTCTTTTGGATGAGCTTGAGGAATGCAGGCCCCTCTACAGACATGAGTCAAATTTCAGAAGAGTGGTTAAGGCCCATGTGGAAAAGCAGCTCCACCTCCAATTCCTTTATTGGAATAAAAGATGTACTATTAGATACATTAAAGTGGGGGGTGAAAAGTTTTTTCATGCCAAAGCTACTGAGAGGCACATAAGGAACTCCATTGCAAGTTTAAAATTGTCTGATGGGACTGTGGTGACGAGCATTCACAAATGGAGGGAATTATCTAGAATTGTTTTAAAAACAGAATGGGTTCTTCCATGTGAATTGTGATGGGATTTTACCTCTCTTCCCTCATAACTCCTGTGGAAGGTCTAGATAATCTAACTAGGCCTTTTGAGAAGGATGAAATGGACAATGTTTTGAATCATATGCCTGTGGTTAAAGCCCTAGGTCCTGATGGTTTTAATGGTTCGTTCTTTAAGAAGTGCTAGCACATAATCTCCAAGGATTTTTATGAGCTAGCTCAGGCTTTCTTTGATGGTTCTGCTAAGCTGGAAAATATTAATGACTCATATATCACTCTGGTGCCCAAAAAACTCTCACTTGAAGAGGTGGGAGACTTTAGACCTATCTCTTTAACTAGAATGGGTCTAAAATTTCTCTCCAAGATGGAAGCTAATAGGTTCCAAGATGTGATTATGTAGTGTGTTCACAAGAGCCAGTATGGTTTCATAAAAAGAAGAACAATTCAGGATTGCATTGGCTGGACTTTTGAGTATTTGCACCAGCGCCACCAATCCAAGAGACCAATCGTAATTCTTAAGCTGGATTTTGAGAAGGCTTTTGCTTCCCTGGAGCACGAGGCTATAATTAAAATTTTGAGATATAAAGGTTTCAATGAGAAGTGGATCCTTTGGATGAAGAAGCTCTTGTCTACTGGCACCTCATCCATTTTGCTTAATGGTGTTCCTGGAAGGAAATTCATCTGCAAAAAGGGAGTTAGACAGGGGGACCTGTCTCCCCTCTTCTTTTTGTTTTAGCTGCTGGCCTTTTACAGACTGTCATTAATGACATGTTTAGAAGAGGCATCCTTCATCTGCCTATTCCTTGTCATGACCAGGATTACCCTGTGATTAAGTATGCTGATGACACACTGATCATTTTACTTGTTAACAAGGACCAACTTGTTACTCTGAAGGACATGCTGAAGGTTTTCTCTTTGTCCACTGGTCTTGATGTGAACTATCACAAATCCTTTATTGTACCAATCAATGTGGACTCTGCTCAGATGATTGAATTAGCTTCTACTTTTGGATGTCAAATTGGGAAAATGCCTTTTACTTATCTTGGGCTGCCTGTGGGAACTACAAGGCCAAAAATGGTTGATTTTATGCCATTGGTGGACTACATGGAGAGGAGAATGACTGCTAGCTCCTCCTTTTTAAATCAAGGAGAAAGATTACAGTTTTTGAACTCTGCTCTGTCTTCCATGCCCATTTTTTTCCTTTGAAGCATGGTTGTTCCTGCTGGAATTTAAAGCAATTGGAAAGAATTCAGAGACAATGCCTATGGAGGAAACATAGAGATGAGCCTACTCCTTCCCTTGATCCTTGGGATCTTATTTGTAGACCCAAAAACAGGGGAGGTCTTGGCATTCTTAACCTTGGTGTGCAGAATGTGGCGCTTCTGCTCAAGCATGCACACAACTTTCTTAACAAGAAAGATCTTCCCTGGGTGTCCTTAATCTGGGATTCTTATTATCATGATAGGGTGCCCCATGGAACCTCTGATTGTGGTTCATTCTGGTGGAAAGATATATGCAAGGTTATCCAAAGCTTCAGAGATTGCTCTTGGGTTCAGATAAATGAGGGTGACACTACTGTTATGTGGTCTGGCAACTGGCAGCTTGGACAAGAGGCTTCTGCTCTTCAAACCAGATTTCCCAGGCTTTTTTCCTATTCCATGGACCCTTGGATCACTGTTAAAGAGTTTTTTGACTCCCAAGACATTTTTCAGCACTTCCATCTTCCATTGTCTGCCCAAGATTGAGATGACCTGGTCCTTCTGCAGACTTTGATGGAAGGCCACAACAGAATTCCTGGGTCCAAGGATGTTTGGTTCTGGCAAGGCACTTCCAAGGGGTACAAACCAAAGATGTTCTACTCCCATACTTTTGCATCAGAGTCCTTTAACCCCTTGACCTCTTGGATTTGGAAGTCCTTTTGTACCATGAAAATCAAGATGTTTGCTTGGATGCTCATTATGGAAAGATTGAACACAAAGGATATGGTGGAGAGGAGGCAATGGCATCTGGATGATGGATTGAATTGTGTTCTATGCCCTTTGCAGGCTAGGGAAACCAGAGACCATCTGTTTTTCAATTGCAATTTCAGTGTCAGAGTATGAAATTATTTGCAAATTGATTGGTCTTCTGGTGATTCCGTGGCTGATTTGGTTATCCATGCTCGAACAAATTTTCGGAAGTCCTCCTTTACTGAAGTGGTTTTATTGCGTGTTGCAATATCTGCATCATCAGAAATGCTAAAGTATTCAGGCATGAGAGAGCTAGGTTTAATAAGTGGAGAAGTGCTTTCATTCATGATATCAGTCTTATACAATATAGAGTGAAAGCTACCTACAAGGATGAGCTCCTGAGATGGGTTTCTTTTTTGCCCCCTTGAGGCCCCCTTTTGTAACCTTTCGTAACCTTCTGTTTCTTACTTCTTTAGGTTAATTCGATTACCCCTTGTAATCCTTCCTTTGTATTTGTTCCCTCTTTTTAATGAAGCTTTTGATATGTTGTGGGGGTTTTGCCCTGCAGTTCCCAGTCAAAAAAATGATTATGCAATATAGGCATCACGTCCATGTCCAGTAGACCGACTCCTGCCTGCATCTACAACTATTCCTTTTCCGCGAAGCTCAAAAACAAGAAAAAAAACAGAAACGGGCACTGGGCTCTTGGTTAATAGGTTAGTCCAAAAAATAAAATCAAATAGCATATTTATGCATATAAAAAATCCAATACAGATAATATAATACCATGGAACAATAAAAAATTATAGATACGTTGGACACGTATCAAGCATCCCCAAGCTTGTTTCCTGCTCGTCCTCTAGTAGGTAAATGATAAAAACAGAATTTTTGACGTGGAATGCTACCTAACATATTCATACATGTAATTTTCTTTATTGTGGCATGAATATTCAGATCCATAAGATTCAAAACTAAAGTTTAATATTGACATAAAAACAGTAATACTTCAAGCATAATAATAAAGGAATCATGTCTTCTCAAAATAAGATGGCGAAAGAAAGCTATCCCTACAAAGAAATATAGTATGGCTATGATCCATCTTCATCACAAGAAGTATTCAAATCATGCACAGCCCCGATGACGATCCAAGCAATTGTTTCGTACTTTTGATGTTCTGAAACCTTTTCAACTTTCACGCAATACATGAGCGTGAGCCATGGACATAGCACTATAGGTGGAATAGAATATGGTGGTTGTGGAGAAGACAAGAAGAAGGAGATAGTCTCACATCAAGTAGGCGTATCAACGGGCTATGAAGATGCCCATCAATAGATATCAATGTGAGTTAGTAGGGATTGCCATGCAACCGATGCACTAGAGCTATAAGTTTATGAAAGCTCAAAAGAAAACTAAGTGGGTGTGCATCCAACTTGCTTGCTCACGAAGACCTAGGAAAATTTGAGGAAGCCCATTATTGGAATATACAAGCCAAGTTATATAATGAAAAATTCCCACTAGTAAATTAAAGTGAGAACATAGGAGACTCTCTATCATGAAGATCATGGTGCTACTTTGAAGCACAAGTGTGGAAAAAAGATAGTGACATTGCCCCTTCTCCCTTTCCTCTCATTTTTTTGTAATGGCTTCTTTGGCCTCTTTTATTTTTCCTCACATGGGGCAATGCTCTAATAATGAAGATCGTCACACTTTTATTTACTTAGAACTCAAGAATTACAACTCGATACTTAGAACAAAATATGACTCTATATGAATGCCTCCGGCGGTGTACCGGGATGTGTAATGATAGCGTAGCAAATGGCATCAAAAAATGGACAAGCCATGTAAACATCATGCTAGCTATCTTACGATCATGCAAAGCCATATGACAATGATGAAGCGTGTCACAAGAAAACGGAATGGTGGAAGTTGCATGGCAATATATCTCGGAATGGCTATGGAAATGCCATAATAGGTAGGTATGGTGGCTGTTTTGAGGGAGGTAAAAGGTGTGTGTAAGGCACGGGCGAAAGTTGAGCGGTACTAGAGAGGCTAGCAATGGTGGAAGGGTGAGAGTGTGTATAATCCATGGACTCAACATTAGTCACAAAGAACTCACATACTTATGGCAAAAACCTATTAGTCATCAAAACAAAGTACTACACGCATCCTCCTAGGGGGATAGATTGGTAGGAAGACACCATCACTCGTCCTGGACCACCACTAATAAGGAAGACAATCAATAAATAAATCATGCTCCAACTTCGTTACATAACGGTGCATGCTACAGAAATTACAAACTTTAACACAAGTATTTATCCAATTCACAATTACTCACTAGCATGACTCTAATATCACCATCTTTATATCTCAAAACAATCATAAGGAATCAAACTTCTCATAGTATTCAATGCACATTATATGAAAGTTTTTATTATATCCCTCTTGGATGCCCATCATATTAGGACTAAATTCATAACCAAAGCAAATTACCATGCTGTTTAGAGAGAATCTCCAAATAATATAAGTGAAGCATGAGAGTTCAATAATTTCTACAAAATAAATCAACCGCCGTGCTCTAAAAAGATATAAGTGAAGCACTAGAGCACAATTGCCTAGCTCAAAAGATATAAGTGAATATCATAGAGTATTCTAATAAATCACGATTCATGCGTGTCCCTCTCAAAAGGTGCGTACAGCAAGGATGATTGTGGCAAACTAAATATTAAAGACTCATATCATACACGACGCTCCAAGAAAAACACATATCATGTGGTGAATAAAAATATAGCCTCAAGTAAATTTACCGATAGACGAAGATGAAAGGGGATGCCATCTGGGGCATCCCCAAGCTTAGGCTCTTGGTTGTCCTTGAATATTACCTTGGGGTGCCTTGGGCATCCCCAAGCTTAGGCTCTTGCCACTCCTTATTCCATACTCCATCAAATCTTTACCCAAACTTGAAAACTTCACAGCACAAAACTCAATAGAAAATCTCATGAGATCCATTAGTATAAGAAAATAAAATCACCACTTTTGGTAATGTTGTGAACTCGTTCTTTATCTATATTGGTGTAATATCTACTGTATTCCAACTTCTCCATGGTTCATACCTCCAATACTACCCATAGATTCATCAAAATAAGCAAACAACACATAGAAAACAGAATCTGTCAAAAACAGAATAGCATGTAGTAATCTGTAAACTTCAAATACTTCTATAACTCAAAAAATTCTGAAAAATTAGGACAAATTGGGCAATTTGTATACCAACCTTGTGCAAAAAGAATCAGATCAAAAGCACGCTTCTGTAAAAAATGAAACATATCTTTCTGGGCGCAAAAGTTTCTGTTTTTCAGCAAGATCAAATCAACTATCACCGTAAACCATCCCAAAGGTCTTACTTGGCACAAACAATAACTAAAACACAAAAACACATCTAACCATAGGCTAGGTGAATTATTTATTGAAAAACAGAACCAAAAAATCAAGAACAAAAATAAAATTGGGTTGCCTCCCAACAAGCGTTATTGTTTAATGCCCTTAGATAGTTATTGATAATTTCGATGATGCTCACATGAAAGACAAGAATTGAAGCACAAAGAGAGCATCATATAGCATATGAAAAACACATATAAGTCTAACATACTTCCTATGCATAGGCAGGCAAACAAATTATCAAGGCAAGCAAAAATTAGCATATGTAAGGAAGAAAAAGAAACAATAGCAATCTCAACGTAACGAGAGGTAATTTAGTAACACGAAAATTTATACAACCATATTTTCCTCTCACAATAATTACATGTAGGATCATAATAAAATTCAACAATATAACTATCATATAAAATATTCTCAACATGATCCACATGCATGCAAAGTTGACACTCTTCCAAAATAGTGGGATTATCATCAAATAAAGTCATGACCTCTCCAAACCCACTTTTATCAAAAAATTCATAAGACTTATCAATCTCCAAAGTAGTGGGATCATTATGTTCCAAAGTTGACACTCTTCCAAACCCACTTTCAATATTATAGCAAACATATTCACCATAGGGCTTAAATAAATTTTCAAGATCATAAGTAGCATTACCATCCCAATCATGATCATTGCAATAAGTAGCGTACATAGCAAAACTAGCATCCCCAAGCTTGGGTTTTTGCATATTATTAGCACAATTGACATTAATAGAATTTATAACAACATCATTGGAATCATGCTTTTGATTCAAGGAACTATCAAGTATGGGTGCAATAGCAATAATCTCATGTTTAACATAAGGAACTATAGCAAATTCATCATCATAAACATTATTAATATTGGCATCAAGGCCATAAGAATAGCAAGCATCACTTTCATCAAGGGAGGTTGTCTCAATCAAATTATCGAAATCATAATTATCCAAAGATTCACATATTACAATTTTCTTCCGAAGCAACGGTCATTCTCTCAATAAATTCTTTGACATGGGCATTATGAGCAAAGTTTCATAGCAATATTTAAGTATGCCAAAATTTTCATATTTATAGAGAGTAATATCATACTTTTCAATCAAAGAAGCAACTTCATAAGCACCCTTAAAAGCAACAAAATCTTAAATTTGTTCGATATGATAGTAACTATAAACACCCTTTTCATGAGAAGATAAGAATTCATTATCATTAAACTCACATGGGTAGGGAAGGTGTTTTTAAGGGTTCTAAGAGCAGCAAGTAAAAACACAAAGTTCAGAAAGACTCCAAGCATAACATAGAAAAACAATTATTTGATTCCATAAGAGCCTCCCTTTTTCAGAAAAACGATGACGCACAAAATGAGCATGCTCATCTAAAGATTTTCCCTCAACTAAACTAGTTGGTGTTTCAGCACGAGCACATATGGACCAAAGATGATCCAAGTAGAAAACTTTAAGTGGATCCATATCAATATATTTTTAGCAAGCAAAGATGCAAGCAAATAGAAGGCACATGGCAACACAAGCAAAGATAGCAAATGAGCAAAAAGGTATACGGAAAGAGGGCGAAAAAAGGCAAATCTTTTTGTGTTTCTCTGAAAATCGTTTTAGAAGTGGGGGAGAGGAAATCTGAGGGAGTCCCGGATTAGGGGGTCTCCGGAGAGCCGGACTATATCCTTTGGCCGGACTGTTGGACTATGAAGATACAAGATTGAAGACTTCGTCTCGTGTCCGGATGGGACTCTCCTTGGCATGGAAGGCAAGCTTGGCAATACGGATATGTAGATCTCCTCCCTTGTAATCGACTCTGTGTAACCCTAGCCCCCTCCGGTATCTATATAAACCGGAGGGTTTAGTCCGTAGGACAACAACAATCATACCATAGGCTAGCTTCTAGGGTTTAGCCTCTACGATCTCGTGGTAGATCAACTCTTGTATTACCTCCATCGAGAGGGCCCGAACCTGGGTAAACATCATGTTCCCGTCTCCTGTTACCATCCGCCTTAGAAGCACAGTTCGGGACCCCCTACCCGAGATCCGCCGGTTTTGACACCGACATTGGTGCTTTCATTGAGAGTTCCACTGTGCCGTCACGACAAGGAAGGATGGCTCGCCTCGTTGTCAGGTACAACATCACCTCTGGGGGAGCCCTGGCTGTAGGCAAAACTCTCCGACTAGGCGGCTTCGTCATGACCGCCTGTTCGACCGCTACGCTGATGATGACTTCTCGGGTCATCGAAAACAGCCTTCACATCGGCTCGGAATTTACCAAGCAGATGAACTCAATGGAGCTCTCCTCTTTGAACGAGCTCTTGGATCGCATCGCCGCTTTGGGAGTCGCTACGGAATATGATCGGATTGGGCTTAAACCCGAACAAAGGGAGATTAACTCTCCGTCGGTCACCCACCAGATAGCGGTGGTGGAAGAGCAATGTGGCAATTCTTCCTCTATCTTGAGGACAAACTATGTCCGGATTCCCGAGCTCTCCGAGCCGGATACCCGTCTATGGGAGGACATCGCCCAAACCTTGAACCTAGAATCAGGCACCGGGCCGGACCTATTAGGCAACATCCCGGAGCCCGAACTTCCAAGATCGGAAACTCCTCCGCCCCTGGGTCCCGGATCGGGTCAAGGTTCGGACTTAAATCCACCCACCCACCCAGATACAAACGATCTTTCCCACATTAGGCAAGAGCCCCAGGAAACAGTACATCACTATTGGGCCAGATTCCTGCTTGTAATGAACAAGGTCAAGGACTGCCGCGAGGAAGACGCAATTTCATTCTTTTGCGATAATTGCACAGACAAGGGAATCCTCAACACCATAAGTCTCCGTGATATAACACACTTCGCAGACTTGGCGGCCATAGTACGGAAGTACTGTGCGATGGAAAGCGCCTGGAAAACCCAAACAAAATTCTGGGATAATTCGGCACTGACTAAACACCCAGTCCGAATTAAAAGGGTGCATTCTCATAAGTCGCCCGACTCAATTACAAAGAAGCAAAAGCCCACTACAGTATGCGGAACCGTATTGGAGGGATGGCTTAACGGGCCTCGCAAAATTCATAGTACAATGGATACCATACCAACACACAGCCTTAGAGCATGTTGGGTACTCCGCAGTGGCCAAGAGCGGTGAGGATCTCCTCATTCAAAACACCGCAGAGCACCATCCCGTGGACAAAAATACAGTATTGACAGTCTTCGAGACCTTCGCCTCAAATAATAGGCGTAAGCGAGCACTCCGCAGCCTCGCCGAAGTCTGCCACGTGGCAGCAATAAATCCATGGAGCGACACGGCTATCACCTTCAATGCCAGTGACGAACCCAAATTCCGAACAGCCCGAGCACCAGCCACCTTGGTCCTCAGTCCAATTGTGGATGGCTTTCGACTTACTAAAGTACTCGTAGACAGCGGCAGCGGATTAAACCTCATTTATGAGGAGACTCTTCAAAAACTGGAAATAGACAGGAACCGCATTGAGCAAAGCAGCACGACCTTCAGAGGAATCATCCCTAGTCGGGAGGCACGATGCGCTGGGAAAATCACACTAGATGTGGTATTCGGCACGCCAGAGAATTATAGGTCCAAAGAAATCACATTCCAACTAGCCCCGTTCAGTAGCGGATACTGAAGGAAATATGCCCTAGAGGCAATAATAAAGTTATTATTTATTTCCTTATATCATGATAAATGTTTATTATTCATGCTAGAATTGTATTAACAGGAAACATAATACATGTGTGAATACATAAACCTACAGAGTGTCACTAGTATGCCTCTACTTGACTAGCTCGTTAATCAAAGATGGTTGTGTTTCCTAACCATGAACAAGGAGTTGTTATTTGATTAACGGGATCACATCATTGGTTGAATGATCTGATTGACATGACCCATTCCATTAGCATAGCACCTGATCGTATAGTTTGTTGCTAGTGCTTTTCTTCATGACTTATACATGTTCCTATGACTATGAGATTATGCAACTCCCGTTTGCACGAGGAACACTTTTGGTGCTACCAAACGTCACAACGAATCGGGTGATTATAAAGGTACATTACAGGTGTCTCCGAAGGTACATGTTGGGTTGGCATATTTCGAGATTAGGATTTGTCACTCCGATTGCTCTGAGAGGTATCTCTGGGCCCTCTCGGTAATGCACATCACATAAGCCTTGCAAGCATTGCAACTAATGAGTTAGTTGTGAGATGATGTATTACGGAACGAGTAAAGAGACTTGCCGTAACGAGATTGAACTAGGTATTGGATACCGACGATCGAATCTCGGGCAAGTAACATACCGATGACAAAGGGAACAACGTATGTTGTTATGCGGTCTGACCGATAAAGATCTTCAGAGAATATGTAGGAGCCAATATGGGCATCCAGGTCCCGCTATTGGTTATTGACCAGCAGAGGTGTCTCGGTCATGTCTACATAGTTCTCGAACCCGTAGGGTCCGCACGCTTAACGCTTCGATGACAGTTACTATGAGTTGTTATGATGTTTCTGTACCGAAGGTTGTTCGAGTCCCGGATGAGATCACGGACGTGACGAGGAGTCTCGAAATGGTCGAGACATAAAGATTCATATATTGGAAGTCTATGTTTGGACATCGGAAGTGTTCCGGTGAAATTAGGAATTTTACCAAGTACCGGAGGTTACCGAACCCCGGAATACTAATGGGCCAACATGGGCCTTAGTGGAAAGGAGAGAAGGGGGCCCAAGTGCTGGTCGCACCTTCCCCTTCCCTAGTCCTATTAGGACTAGGAGAAGGCGCCTCTCTCTCCCTTCCCACTTGGGGAAACCTAGTTGGACTAGGATTGGGGGAATCCTACTCCTAGTAGGAGTAGGACACCTGGCGCACCTCCCTTGGCCGGCCAGCCCTCCTCCTTCCCTCCTTTATATCTGGGGCAGAGGGCACCCCATGACACACAAGTTGATCCTTGAGATCTTTCCTTAGCCGTGTGCGGTGCCCCTTCCACCATATTACACCTCGAGAATACCGTGGCGAGCTTAGGCGAAGCCCTGCGCCCGGTGGAACATCATCATCGTCACCACGCCGTCGTCTTGTGAAACTCTCCCTCAACACTCGGCTGGATCGGAGTTCGAGGGACGCCATCGAGCTGAACGATGTGCAGAACTCGGAGGTGCCGTCGTTCGGTACTTGGATCGGTTGGATCGTGAAGAAGTACGACTACTTCCTCTACGTTGCGTCAACGCTTCACCGTGGGTCTACGAGGGTACGTAGACAACACTCTCATCTCGTTGCTATGCATCACCATGATCTTGCGTGATCGTAGGAAAATTTTTGAAATTACTACGTAACCCAACAGTGGCATCCGAGCCAGGTTTTATGCGTAGATGTCATATGCACGAGTAGAACACAAGTGAGTTGTGGACGATACAAGTCATACTGCCTACCAGCATGTCATACTTTGGTTCAGCGGTATTGTTGGAAAGACGATCCAGACCAACCTTACGCGTGCATTTCACGCGAGACCGGTTCCTCGGCGTGCTTTGCACATAGATGGCTTGTGGAAGACCTGTCTCTCCAACTTTAGTTGAACTGAGTGTGGCTACGCCCGGTCCTTGAGAAGGTTAAAACGGAGTCTATTTGACGAAGTATCGTTGTGGTTTTGATGCGTAGGTAAGAACGGTTCTTGCTCAGCCCGTAGCAGCCACGTAAAACTTGCAACAACAAAGTAGAGGACGCCTAACTTGTTTTTGCAGGCATGTTGTGATGTGATATGGTCAAGACGTGATGCTATATTTTATTGTATGAGATGATCATGTTTTGTAACCGAAGTTATCGGCAATGGCAGGAGCCATATGGTTGTCGCTTTATTGTATGCAATGCAATCGCTTCGTAATGCTTTACTTTATCACTAAGCGGTAGCGATAGTCGTGAGAAGCATAAGTTTGGCGAGACGACAACGATGCTACGATGGAGATCAAGGTGTCGCGCGGTGACGATGGTGATCATGACGGTGCTTCGGAGATGGAGATCACAAGCACAAGATGATGATGGACATATCATATCACTTATATTGATTGCATGTGATGTTAATCCTTTATGCATCTTATCTTGCTTTGATTGACGGTAGCATTATAAGATGATCCCTTACTAAATTATCAAGAAGTGTTCTCCCTGAGTATGCACCGTTGCGAAAGTTCTTCGTCTTTGAGACACCACGTGATGATCGGGTGTGATAGGCTCTACGTTCAAATACAACGGGTGCAAAACAGTTGCACACGCAGAATACTCAGGTTATACTTGACGAGCTATGCATATAAGATATGACCTCGGAACACGGAGACCGAAAGGTCGAGCGTGAATCATATAGTAGATATGATCAACATATTGATGTTCACCATTGAAACTACTCCATCACACGTGATGATCGGTCATGGTGTAGTTGATATGGATCACGCAATCACTTAGAGAATTGGAGGATATTTTTCTAAGTGGGAGTTCTTAAGTAATATGATTAATTGAACTTAAATTTATCATGAACTTAGTACTGATAGTATCTTGCTTGTCTATGATGTGTAGATAGATGGCTCGTCTTTGTTGTTCCGTTGAATTTTAATGCGTTCCTTGAGAAAGCAAAGTTGAAAGATGATGGCAGCAATTACACGGACCGGGTCCGTAACGAGGATTATCCTTATTGCTGCACGGAAGAATTACGCCCCGGAAGCACCGTTAGGTGCCAGGCCTGGTGCAAGGGCTGCGCCAGATGTTGTGAACGTCTGGCAAAGCAAAGCTGATGACTACTCTATAGTTCAGTGTGCCATGCTTTACGGCTTAGAACCGACTTCAACGTCGTTTTGAACACCATGGAGCATATGAGATGTTCCAGAGTTGAAGTTAATATTCCAAGCGAATGCCCGGATTGAGAGATATGAAGTCTCCAATAAGTTCTATAGCTGTAAGATGGAGGAGAACGGTTCTGTCAAGGAGCATATACTCGTAATGTCTGGATATAACAATCACTTGATTCAACCGGGAGTTAATCTTCCGGATGATTGCGTCATTGATGTAATTCTCCAATCACCGCCACCAAGCTACAAGAGCTTCGTGATGAACTATAATATGCAAGGGATGACCAAAACAATGCCCGAGCTCTTCGCGATGCTTTGAAAGCCGCGGAGGTAGAAATCAAAAGGAGCATCAAGTGTTGATGGTTAACAAAACCACTAGTTTCAAGAAAAGGGCAAAGGAAAGAAAAGGAAACTTCAAAAAGAACGGCAAGCAAGTTGTCGATCAAGAGAAGAAACCCAAGTCTGGTCCTAAGCTCAAACCAAGTGCTTCTATTGCAAGCAGGCTGGTCATCGAAGCGGAACTGCCCCAAGTATTTGGCGGATAAGAAGGATGGCAAGGTTAACAAAGGTATATGTGATATACAAGTTATTGATGTGTACCTTACTAATACTCGCAGAGCACCTGGTATTTGATAATCGGTTACATTGCTAATATTTGCAACTCGAAACAGGGCTACGGATTGCGAAGATTGGCTAAGGACGAGGTGACGATGCGCGTGGAAATGGTTCCAAAGTCGATGTGATCGCAATGGCACGCTACCTCTACATCTACCTTGGGATTAGTATTAGACCTAAATAATTGTTATTTAGTACCAGCGTTGAGCATGAACATTATATCTGGATCTTGTTTAATGCGAGACGGTTATTCATTTAAATCGAGAGAATAATGGTTGTTCTATTTATATGAATAATATCTTTTATGGTCATGCACCATTGAAGAATGGTTTGTTTTTACTTAATCTCGATAGTAGTGATACACATATTCATAACGTTGAAGCCAAAAGATGTAGAGTTGATAATGATAGTGCAACTTATTTGTGGCACCGCCGTTTAGGTCATATCGATTGTAAAGCGCATGAAGAAACTCCATACTGATGGACTTTTGGAGTCACTTGATTATGAATCACTTGGCACTTGCAAACCGTGCCTTATGGGCAAGATGACTAAAACACCGTTCTCCGGAACTATGGAGAGAGCAACAGATTTATTGGAAATCATACATACTGATGTATGTGGTCCAATGAATGTTGAGGCTCGTGGCGGATATCGTTATTTTCTCACCTTCACAGATGATTTGAGCAGATATGGGTATATCTACTTAATGAAACACAAATCTGAAACATTTGAAAAGTTCAAAGAATTTCAGAGTGAAGTGGAAAATCATCGTAACAAGAAAATAAAGTTTCTACGATCTGATCGTGGAGGAGAATATTTGAGTTACGAAGTTTGGCCTACATTTGAAACAATGCGGAATAGTTTAGCAACTTACGCCACCGAACACCACAAAGTAATGGTGTGTCCGAACGTCAGAATCGTACTTTATTAGATATGGTGCGATCTATGATGTCTCTTCCTGCTTTACCGCTATCGTTTTGGGGTGATGCGTTAGAGACGGCTACATTCACTTTAAATAGGGCACCATCTAAATCCGTTGAGACGACGCCTTATGAACTGTGGTTTGGCAAGAAACCAAAGTTGTCGCTTTCGAAAGTTTGGGGCTGCGATGCTTATGTGAAAAAGCTTCAACCCGATAAGCTCGAACCCAAATCGGAGAAATGTGTCTTCATAGGATACCCAAAGGAGATCTGTTGGGTACACCTTCTATCACAGATCCGAAGGCAAGATTTTTGTTGCTAAATTCGGAAACTTTTTGGAGAAGGAGTTTCTCTCGAAAGAAGTGAGTGGGAGGAAAGTAGAACTTGATGAGATAATCAGTATCTACTCCCTTATTGAGAAGTAGTACATCACAGAAAACAGTTTACGTGACACCTACACCAAATAGGGAAGAAGCTAATGATGATGATCATGAAACTTCAGATCAAGTTTCTACAGAACTTCGTGAGATCAACCAGAGCAAGATCCGCACTGTGAGTGGTACGGTAATCCTATTCTCGAAGTCATGTTACCGGAACATGATGAACCTACGAACTATGAAGAAGCGATGGTGAGCCCAGATTCCACAAAATGGCTGGAGGCCATGAAATCTGAGATGGGATCCATGTATGAGAACAAAGTGTGGACTTTGGTTGACTTGCCCGATGATCGGCAAGCAATTAAGAATAAATGGATCTTCAAGAAGAAGACCGACGCCGATGGTAATGTTATCGTCTATAAAGCTCGACTTGTTGCAAAAGGTTTTCGACAAGTTCAAGGGATTGACTACGATGAGACCTTCTCACCCGTAGCGATGCTTAAGTCCGTCGAATCATGTTAGCAATTGCCGCATTTTATGATTATGAAATTTGGCAAATGGATGTTAAAACTGCATTCCTGAATGGATTTACGGAAGAAGAGTTGTATATGATGCAACCGTAAGGTTTTGTCGATCCAAAAGGAGCTAACAAAGTGTGCAAGCTCCAATGATCCATTTATGGACTGGTGCAAGCCTCTCGGAGTTGGAATAAACGTTTTGATAGTGTGATCAAAGCATTTGGTTTTATCTGAGACTTTTGGAGAAGCTTTGTATTTACAAGAAAGTGAGTGGGAGCTCAGTAGCATTTACGATATTATATGTGGATGACATATTACCGATCGGAAATGATATAGAATTTCTGGATAGCATAAAGGGATACTTGAATAAGAGTTTTTCGATGAAAGACCTCGGTGAAGCTGCTTACATATTGGGCATTAAGATCTATAGAGATAGATCAAGACGCTTAATAGGACTTTCACAAAGCACATACCTTGACAAAGTTTTGAAAAAGTTCAAAATGGATCGTGCAAAGAAAGGGTTCTTGCCGGTGCTACAAGGTGTGAAGTTGAGTCAGACTCAATGGACGACCACTTCAGAAGATAGAGAGAAAATGAAAGTTGTTCCCTATGCTTCAGCCATAGGCTCTATCATGTATGAAATGATGTGTACCGGACATGATGTGTGCCTTGTCGTAAGTTTGGCGGCAGGTACCAAAGTAATCCAGAGTGGATCATCGACAGCGGTCAAGAACATCCTTAAGTACTTAAGAAGGACTAAGGATATGTTTCTCATTTATGGCGGTGACAAAGAACTCGTCGTAAACGGTTACGTCGACGCAAGCTTTGACACTGATCCGGACGATTCTAAATCGCAAACCGGATACGTATTTACATTAAACGGAGGAGCTGTCAGTTGGTGCAGTTCCAAACAAAGCGTCGTGGCGGGATCTACATGTGAAGTTGAGTACATAGCTGCTTCGGAAGCAGCTAATGAAGGAGTCCGGATGAAGGAGTTCATAACCGATCTAGGTGTTGTACCTAGTGTATCGGGTCCAATGAAAATCTTTTGTGACAATACTGGTGCAATTGCCTTAGCAAAGGAATCCAGATTTCACAAGAGAACCAAGCACATCAAAAGACGCCTTCAACTCCATCCGGATTTGGTCCGTGGGAGACATAGAGATATGCAAGATACATACGGATCTGAATGTTGCGCACCGTTGACTAAGCCTCTTCCACGAGCAAAACATGATCAGCACCAAGACTCCATGGGTGTTAGAATCATTCTTGTGTAATCTAGATTATTGACTCTAGTGCAAGTGGGAGGCCAGGAAATATGCCCTAGAGGCAATAATAAAGTTATTATTTATTTCCTTATATCATGATAAATGTTTATTATTCATGCTAGAATTGTATTAACAGGAAACATAATACATGTGTGAATACATAAACCTCTGAGTGTCACTAGTATGCCTCTACTTGACTAGCTCGTTAATCAAAGATGGTTGTGTTTCCTAACCATGAACAAGGAGTTGTTATTTGATTAACGGGATCACATCATTGGTTGAATGATCTGATTGACATGACCCATTCCATTAGCATAGCACCTGATCGTATAGTTTGTTGCTAGTGCTTTTCTTCATGACTTATACATGTTCCTATGACTATGAGATTATGCAACTCCCGTTTGCCCGAGGAACACTTTGGGTGCTACCAAACGTCACAACGGAACTGGGTGATTATAAAGGTACATTACAGGTGTCTCCGAAGGTACAAGTTGGGTTGGCATATTTCGAGATTAGGATTTGTCACTCCGAATGTCGGAGAGGTATCTCTGGGCCCTCTCGGTAATGCACATCACATAAGCCTTGCAAGCATTGCAACTAATGAGTTAGTTGTGAGATGATGTATTACGGAACGAGTAAAGAGACTTGCCGGTAACGAGATTGAACTAGGTATTGGATACCGACGATCGAATCTCGGGCAAGTAACATACCGATGACAAAGGGAACAACGTATGTTGTTATGCGGTCTGACCGATAAAGATCTTCGTAGAATATGTAGGAGCCAATATGGGCATCCAGGTCCCGCTATTGGTTATTGACCGGAGAGGTGTCTCGGTCATGTCTACATAGTTCTCGAACCCGTAGGGTCCGCACGCTTAACGCTTCGATGGCGATGCTTACTATGAGTTGTTATGATGTTTCTGTACCAAGGTTGTTCGAGTCCCGGATGAGATCACGGACGTGACGAGGAGTCTCGAAATGGTCGAGACATAAAGATTCATATATTGGAAGTCTATGTTTGGACATCGGAAGTGTTCCGGTGAAATTAGGAATTTTACCAAGTAGGGAGGTTACCGAACCCCGGAATACTAATGGGCCAACATGGGCCTTAGTGGAAAGGAGAGAAGGGGGCCCAAGTGCTGGCAGCACCTTCCCCTTCCCTAGTCCTATTAGGACTAGGAGAAGGCGCCTCTCTCTCCCTTCCCACGTGGGGAAACCTAGTTGGACTAGGATTGGGGGGGGGGGGAATCCTACTCCTAGTAGGAGTAGGACACCCCTGGCGCACCTCCCTTGGCCGGCCAGCCCCTCCTCCTTCCCTCCTTTATATACGGAGGCAGAAGGGCACCCCATGACACACAAGTTGATCCTTGAGATCTTTCCTTAGCCGTGTGCGGTGCCCCTTCCACCATATTACACCTCGAGAATACGTGGCAGAGCTTAGGCGAAGCCCTGCGCCGGTGGAACATCATCATCGCCACCACGCCGTCGTCTTGACGAAACTCTCCCTCAACACTTTCGGCTGGATCGGAGTTCGAGGGACGTCATCGAGCTGAGCGTGTGCGAGAACTTCCGGAGGTGCCGTGCGTTCGGTACTTGGATCGGTTGGATCGTGAAGAAGTACGACTACTTCCTCTACGTTGCGTCAACGCTTCCGCTGTGGGTCTACGAGGGTACGTAGACAACACTCTCATCTCGTTGCTATGCATCACCATGATCTTGCGTGATCGTAGGAAAATTTTTGAAATTACTACGTTACCCAACAGATACCACGCCCTTCTAGGGTGGGAGGCATTCACGATCTTCCAAGCGATACCCCATTACGGGTACTTGAAGCTCAAAATGCCCGGGCCCAATGGAATCATCACTCTGGCTAGTGATCCAGACATAGCACTCCGCGCCAAAAACAAAACAGCCGCACTGGCCCTCGAGGCATTATCCGAAGCCCTCACAACCGAGGATTTAACCGTGCTGCGCTCCATAGTGGACAGGGACGACATGATACTCAACAAGAGATCCAAGTCCACCTCTTTTAAACCAGCGGATGAAATAGTCAAATTCCAAGTCCACCCAACGCACCCTACAAAAACATCCTCCATCGGGGCACAGTTAAACCCCGCTATAGACGCCGCACTACGAGAGTTCCTGCACGAGAATTGGGACATATTTTCCTGGCATCCCTTAGACATGCAAGCAATCCCACGCAGGCTAGCCGAGCATAGCCTTAACATTCTAAAGGGATTCAAGCCGGTCAAGCAGACTCTTCTACGTTTCTCTGAACCTAAGAGACAAGCCATGGGAGAGGAGCTAGCCAAGTTACTGGAGGCCGGATTCATTAGAGAAATAAAACATCCGGACTGGCTAGAAAACCTGGTCATGGTACCAAAGAAGGATAAATCATGGCGCCTATGTGTGGATTTCAAAGACCTGAACAAGGCTTGCCCCAAGGATCCCTTCCCTCTCCCTCGCATCGACCAAATTATCGACGCTACTGTAGGACACTACTCATTGTGTTTCCTCGATGCATACTCCGGATACCATCAGATTAAGATGGCGGAGTCTGACCAAGACGCAATGGCATTTATCACCCCATACGGCCCCTTTTATTTTAACACTATGCCTTTCGGGCTGAAGAATGCCGGTGCAACGTATCAACGCATGATTCAGACATGCCTGAAAAAACAGATCGGCAAAACAGTGGAGGCATACGTAGACGATGTGGTCGTTAAAACCAGACACGTCAAATCCCTAATAGACGACTTGAGGCTCACGTTCGACAATCTCCGAACAAACGACATCAAGCTCAATCCGGAAAAATGCATTTTCGGCGTGCCCGCTGGAAAGCTCCTGGGCTTCATCGTCTCTAGTAGAGGAATTGAAGAAAATCCGGCTAAAAACTGAGCCCTATCATAGTTGTCCATCCCAACTGACCTCAAGAAAATCCAGAAATTAACTGGATGCGTGGCGGCCTTAAGCCGCTTTATCTCCCGATTAGGAGAAAAGGAATTACCCCTTTTTCACCTTATTCGGCGCACCGAACACTTCGAGTGGACGGACGCGGCCACGGCCGGATTGGAAGAAATAAAGGCCAACCTGGCCACCAACCCAATCCTGGCCGCGCCAAACATCGGCGAACCAATGCTGCTATATATAGAAGCAACTCATCAAGTTGTAAGCGCAGTGCTCGTGGTCGAACGAGAAACGGACGGACATAAACTCCCACTTCAAAAGCCGGTATATTATGTATCCGTTGTCCTCACTCCATACAAATCACCCGCATTATCAAAAGATAGCATATGCGGTATTCATGGCATCCCGGAAACTAAGACACTACTTTCAAGAGTGTTCAATCACAGTGGCCTCAGAAGTACCGCTCAACGACATAATAAACAACCGTGATGCCACGGGCCGGCTTGCCAAATGGGCCATCGAGCTCCTCCCATTCGACATAACATATAAACCTCGGCGAGCCATTAAGTAGCAAGTATTGGCTGATTTTGTCGCCGAATGGACAGAAGCCGAACTCCCTAAAGAGTACGGCACATACTCCAATTGGATCATGCACTTCAATGGCTCTAAAATGCCGGCTGGTCTGGGGGCTGGCGTCGTCCTGACGTCCCCCACTGGAGATACAGTCCAATACGTACTCCAAATACTGTACACAGACTCCAACAACGCGACCGAATACGAGGCCCTATTACATGGTCTCCGGATGGCAGTTTCCATGGACATTCGACGCCTGGAGGTGCGTGGGGACTCGAACCTCGCAATATCCCAAATAAATGGAGACTTTGATGCCAAGGATCCAAAAATGGCGGCATATCGCAACGCCGTCCTCAAAATGTCAGGTCGGTTCGAGGGGCTTGAATTCCACCATGTGGCTCGGGAAAACAATCAGGCGGCGGATACCCTCGCCCGCATCGGCGCTAAGCACGACACTGTCCCACCTAACATCCTCTTGGAAAGACTGTTTAAGCCATCCATGGTATGGGAAGGGGACACCGGTAACAATAGTCCGGACCCGGCCACAACACCAGATCCCGAACACTCTAACATCATCGAAGGATCTGCCATCAAAATAACACCTTCAGCCCACGTGATAATGGCCGTCATAGCCCCATGGACAGAACCATTCCTGGCCTACCTAACTAGGCAGGAACTACCGAGGACCAAAATGAGGCACGTTGCATAGTGCGGCGATCTAAAGCCTACAAGGTCCACGAGGGAGAGCTTTATAAGAAAAGCACTACCGGAGTCCTTCCAAGGTGCATCCCCGAAGAGGAAGGGCGGAAGCTTTTGGCAGAAATACATGCTGGACTCGGCGGTCACCATGCTGCAGCCCGAGCCCTTGTAAGCAAGGCCTTCCGTACAGGCTTCTATTGGCCGACGGCCCGGGCACATGCACATGATCTGGTCTAACGTTGCGTCGGATGCCAGCTTTTTGCAAACCAAAGCAATATGCCGCCTACCGCCCTCCAAACAATCCCCATCACCTGGTCCTTTGCGGTCTAGGGGCTTGATATGGTCGGACCCCTCAAGGGGGGAACCCATAAGAAAAAATACTCACTGGTCATGGTGGATAAATTCACCTAATGGATAGAAGCCAAACCTGTTAAAATGGCCGAATCCGGACCGGTGATAGACTTCATATCTAGGGCTGTACACCATTATGGCGTCCCCCACAGCATCATCACCGACAACGGCACGAACTTTAAAGCCAACGAGGTAAAACTTTGGTGCAGCAACATGGGCATCAAGCTCGATTATGCTTCTGTCTATCACCCGCAAACTAATGGTCAAGTCGAGCGAGCAAATGGTCTTATCATGAGCGGCATCAAGCCCAGATTAGTGCGGACCTTAAAGGAATCTAACACGCACTGGGTAGAGGAGCTCGACTCTGTACTATGGGGGCTGCGGACCACGCTGAATCGCACTACCGGATACACACCGTTTTTATGTTGTACGGCGCAGAGGCGGCTCTGCCCTGCGACATAATTCACGACTCACCTCGAGTGTGCATGTATGAAGAAAAAGAGGCCGAGCTCGATCGGCAGGACAGTTTGGACGCCCTGGAGGAGGAGCGCGACGTGGCAAAAGCCCGTTCCGCATTCTATCAGCAACAGGCTCGAAGGTACCAAAGCATAAAAGTACGGGCCAAAACTTATAACGTTGGCAAACTAGTTCTACGCCTCCGGGGAAGAAAAAGAACAAGCTTAAACCCAAATAGGACGGTCCCTTCATTATTGACCAAGTTCTGACCGGCGGAGCGTACCATCTACGGGATGCATCGGACAATTGACTCGAGCCAAACCCATGGAACGCAGCCAGACTTCGAAGATTCTACGCTTAGTGCCGGACTCTATGCTCGTCTCCTTGCCCCTGTCCATTTTTCGCATATACGTTAACTGTCTTTTCTCTCTTTCTTTCTTCTTTTTCCCTTTTCCTCAAGGCCTTAAAAGGCCAACTTGTGTCTTGACTACACAATATTAGCGTGCTAACCGCGCTCATTATACCTGGGGGCTTCTTATACAGAAGCTTAATATAACCACTTTTCTGGGCTTCATGCCCCGCACATGTGTTATTCTTCCGCATGTACCTTTTTTCACCATTATATGCATCGATATGACTTAAGTTTTGGCCAAGCTGGGTTGCTTGGTTCTTGTATTTATGCTCTACGTTCCCGTTAATTCGGCTAGGGCATAAGGGGAGCACCTCTCAGATTGTTACTGCCGGGTCAGCCGGATGTGTCCCTCAGACTGGGTGAAGCCGAAAGCTAGCGTTCTTAAGGGAATATTCGGTCGGTGAACAAAAGATGACTTTTATTTATTTTGATACATGCCCCCAGATGTTTTTTGCCTACATCTTTTTTCGCAGTTCGGACAAGCACATTAGGGCATGCGTACCCAGGGAAAGGAACCCTTAACGGAACTATTATCCCTGGAAGATGTTTCTTACTATCCCTGTAATATAACATAGCTAGTTGGGTACTTGTTTGTTCAAGCACTTATGACCCCTACGCCTGGTTTCCACACATACCCCAGTTTTTCATAACCGAGCGGGTATTCAGATACACTCCGGACTATTGGGTCCGGAGGTCGAAGCGAAAAGGTCTGCCATGACAAATGATTTACAATCCGGCTAGGGACATTATATATGTCATTTAAAGTACACAAATACTTGATCGACCAATTCTTCTTCTATCCCATCCAACAGGCTGTCTAGCCTACAATCCAGTCGGGAGTACTTTGCGGCTAATTGTACTTGGTCATACACAAAACTGACGGGGATCTCTTTCCCATCGGGCCCCACAGGTGCAACCTCGGCCATGTGGTTTGGGTCAGCCTTGGTATATCATGTCTTCACCATGGCCCAGGCCTCCCGTGCACCTTGTCGGCAGGCTGATATCTTCCATAATGGGAAGCGCCGCCGCGCTCCGTTGAGCTTTTCTATAAGCTCCCCCATGCCTCCGGGCGGTGAAGTGGATGGCCACAAGGCCTGGGCAATACTCTGCATCACCTGCCAAACATGTTCGTGCAGTTGTGAGAGCTCTGGTAGAAGATCATTCGCAAACCCGGGCATCTTCTCCGCGGGACAGCCTGATGTCTACTACACAACCTTCTTCTTGTAGACGTTGTTGGGCCTGCAAGTGCACAGGTTTGTAGGACAGTAGCAAATTTCCCTGAAGTGGATGACCTAAGGTTTATCAATCCGTGGGAGGCGTGGGATGAAGATGGTCTCTCTCAAGCAACCCTGCAACCAAATAACAAAGAGTCTCTTGTGTCCCCAACACACCCAATACAATGGTAAATTGTATAGGTGCACTAGTTCGGCGAAGAGATGGTGATACAAGTGCAATATGGATGGTAGAGGTTTTTGTAATCTGAAAATATAAAAACAGCAAGGTAACAAGTGATAAAAGTGAGCGTAAACGGTATTGCAATGATAGGAAACAAGGCCTAGGGTTCATACTTTCACTAGTGCAAGTTCTCTCAACAATAATAACATAATTGGATCACATAAATATCCCTCAACATGCAACAAAGAGTCACTCCAAAGCCACTAATAGCGGAGAACAAACGTAGAGATTATGGTAGGGTACTAAACCACCTCAAAGTTATTCTTTCCAATCAATCCGTTGGGCTATTCCTATAAGTGTCACAAACAGCCCTAGAGTTCGTACTAGAATAACACCTTAAGACACAAATCAATCAAAACCCTAATGTCACCTAGAAACTCCAATGTCACCTCAAGTATCCGTGGGCATGATTATATGATATGCATCACACAATCTCAGATTCATCCAACCAACATAAAAGTACTTCAAAGAATGCCCCAAAGTTTCTACCGGAGAGTCAAGAACGTGTGCCAACCCCTATGCATAGGTTCATGGGCGGAACCCGCAAGTTGGTTACCAAAACATACATCAAGTGGCACATGATATCCCATTGTCACCACAGATAAACACAGCAAGACATACATCAAGTGTTCTCATAAAAGACTCAATCCGATAAGATAACTTCAAAGGGTAAACTCAATTCATCACAAGAGAGTAGAGGGGGAGAAACATCATAAGATCCAACTACAATAGCAAAGCTCAGGATACATCAAGATCGTGCCATAGAGGGAACACGAGAGAGAACACGAGAGAGAGAAAGAGATCAAACACATAGCTACTGGTACATACCCTCAGCCCCGAGGGTGAACTACTCCCTTCTTGTCATGGATAGCGTCGGGATGATGAAGATGGCCACCGGAGATGGATCCCCCCTCCGACAGGGTACCGGAAAGGGGTCCCGATTGGTTTTTGGTGGTTCTGGAGGCTTGCGGCGGCGGAACTCCCGATCTATCTTCTGTTTTGGAAGTTTTAGGGTACAAGAGTATATATGGGTGCAGGGGGTACGTCGGAGGAGCTACGGGGGCCCCACGAGGCAGGGGGCGCGCCCGGGGGGGGGGGGGGGGGGGGGTGGCGCCCCCCCCCCCCCTCGTGGGCAGCCCGTATCTCCCCTGACGTGCACTCCAATTTCCCTGGGTTGCTTTCCTTCCAAAAATAACTTCTCCGGTTGATTTCGTTCCGTTTTGACTCTGTTTGATATTCCTTTTCCTCGAAATACTGAAATAGGCATAAAACAGCAAATCTGGGATGGGCCTCCGGTTAATAGGTTAGTCCCAAAAATAATATAAAAGTGGAAAATAAAGCCCAATATTGCCTAAAACAGTAGATAATATAGCATGGAGCAATCAAAAATTATAGATACGTTGGAGACGTATGAAGCATCCCCAAGCTTAATTCCTGCTCGTCCTCGAGTAGGTAAATGATAAAAAGATAATTTTTCATGTGGAATGCTACTTGGCATAATTTCAATATAAATCTTCTTACTTGTGATATGAATATTCAGATCTAAATGAATACAAAATAAAAGTTCATATTGACACAAAAATAATAATACTTCAAGCATACTAATCAAAGCAATCATGTCTTCCCAAAATAACATGGCAAAAGAAAGTTCATCCCTACAAAATCATATAGTTTGGCTATGCTTCATTTTCGTCACACAAAGATGTTCCCAACTTCTATACCCCCGATGACAAGCCAAGCAATTGTTTCATACTCAAATAATCTCAAACTTTTTCAACCTTCACGCAATACATCAGCGCGAGCCATGGATATAGCACTATGGGTGGAATATGATGATGGGATTGTGTGGAGAAGATAAAAAAAGAGAAAGTCTCACATTGACGAGGCTAATCAACGGGCTATGGAGATGCCCATCAATTGATGTCAACATGAGGAGTAGGGATTGCCATGCAACGGATGCACTAGAGCTATAAGTATATGAAAGCTCTACAAAAGAAACTAAGTGGGTGTGCATCCAACTTGCTTGCTCACGAAGATCTAGGGCATTTTGAGGAAGCCGATCATTAGAATATACAAGCCAAGTTGTATAATGAAAAATTCCCACTAGTATATGAAAGTGACAAAATGAGAGACTCTTTATCATGAAGATCTTGGTGCTACTTTGAAGCACAAGTGTGTTAAAAGGATAGTAGCATTGTCCCTTCTCTCTTTTTCTCTCATTTTTTGGGCCTTTTTTTGGCCTTGCTTTTTTTTATTTTTTTATTATTTTCGTCCGGAGTCTCATCCCGACTTATGGGGAATCATAGTCTCCATCATCCTTTCCTCACTTGGGACAATGCTCTAATAATGATGATCATCACACTTTTATTTTTCTTACAACTCAACAATTACAACTCGAAACTTAGAACAAAATATGACTCTATATGAATGCCTTCGGCGGTGTACCGGGATGGTGCAATGAATCAAGAGTGACATGTATGGAAAATAATGCATGGTGGCTTTGCGACAAATACGATGTCAACTACATGATCATGCAATGGCAATATGACAAAAGTAATGTATGTCATAATAATGATGATGGAAGTTGCATGGCAATATATATCGGAATGGCTATGGAAATTCCATGATAGGTAGGTATGGTGGCTGTTTTGAGGAAGATATAAGGAGGTTTATGTGTGATAGAGCATATCGTACCACGGGGTTTGGATGCACCGGCGAAGTTTGCACCAACTCTCAAGGTGAGAAAGGGCAATGCATGGTATCGAAGAGGCTAGCAAAGGCGGAAAGGTGAGAGTGCGTATAATCCATGGACTCAACATTAGTCAAAAGAATTCATATACTTATTGCAAAAATTTATAAGCCATCAAAAATCAAGTACTACACGCATGCTCCTAGGGGGATAGATTGGTAGGAAAAGACCATCGCTCGTCCCCGACCGCCACTCATAAGGATGCACAAGCCAGGTACACTTCATGTTTCAAATTTGTTACACAACTTTAACCATACGTGCATGCTACGGGACTCGCAAACTTCAACACAAGTATTTATCAAATTCACAATTATCAACTAGCATGACTTTGATATTATCACCTCCATATCTCAAAACAATTATCAAGCATCAAACTTATCTCAGTATTCAATTCAAAAAGAAAGTTTCACATATCTTGAACACTAACTATGTTAACATTAAGCAAAATTACCATGCTATTAATGACTCTCAAAATAATCTAAGTGAAGCATGATAGATCAATAGTTTCTTTAAAACAAATCCACCACCGTGCTCTAAAAGATCTAAGTGAAGCACTAGAGCAAAAATTATCACACTCAAAAGATATAAGTGAAGCACAAAGAGTATTCTAGCAAATTCCAATTCATGTATGGCTCTCTATCATTTAATAATTTCAGATCTTGATACTTTATTCAAACAGCAAGCAAAGCTAAAGAAAACTATATTGCAAGGATAGCACAACTCACATGAAGAAGCAAAAACTTAGGATCAACCGATACTAACCGATAGTTGTTGAAGAAGAAAGGTGGGATGCCTACTGGGGCATCCCCAAGCTTAGATGCTTGAGACTTCTTGAAATATTATCTTGGGGTGCCTTGGGCATCCCCAAGCTTGAACTTTTGTGTCTCCTTAATTCCTCTCATATCATGGTTTCTCTTTTTATCAAAAGCTTCATACACACCAAACTCAACAAGAACTCGTGAGATAGGTTAGTATGAACCAATGCAAAACCTTATCATTTTCTACTGTAACAAATCACTAAAATTATTATTCAACATTGCATACTAAATGCCTCTGCATATTTAATACTCCTATCCTTAAATATAATCATTAAACAAGCAAACATATGCAAACAATTGAAACATAACAGCAATCTGCCAAAACAGTATAGTCTGTAAACAATGCAAGAGTATCAATACTTCCCTAACTCCAACAATTATGAGCTAAAATTCCCGCTGTAATAAATTTATAGGAGCTCATTATTCAAAAAGATTCAACATTATACCATTCTCTGACTTTTCTAAGGAATTTTTGCAACAGCGGTAAACTTTCTGTTTTCAAACAGCAACATGCATACTTGCAAAATAAGCATGGCAAAGGCTATCCTTGACATTTTTATTGGAACTAGAGATGAAAAACACTAATATAACTAACAGAAAGCAAAAAAAAAAAAAACAAAATGACATGACGCTCCAAGCAAAACACATATCATGTGGTGAATAAAAATATAGCTCCAATTAAAGTTACCGATGAACGAAGACGAAAGAGGGGATGCCTATCCCCAAGCTTAGGCTCTTGGTTGTCCTTGAATATTACCTTGGGGTGCCTTGGGCATCCCCAAGCTTAGGATCTTGCCACTCCTTATTCCGTAGTCCATAGAATCTTTACCCAAAACTTGAAAACTTCACAACACAAAACTTAACAGAAAACTCGTGAGCTCCGTTAGCGAAAGAAAACAAAACACCACTTCAAGGTACTGTAATGAACTCATTCTTTATTTATATTGGTGTTAAAACTACTGTATTACAACTTCTCTATGGTTTATAAACTATTTTACTAGCCATAGATTCATCAAAATAAGCAAACAACCCAATGAAAACAGAATCTGTCAAAAACAGAACAGTCTGTAGTAATCTGTAACTAACGCAAACTTCTGGAACTCCAAAAATTCTAAAATAAATTTTTTGACCTGAGTAATTTGTCTAGTAATCATATTCAAAAACAATCAACTAAATATCTCTCTCCAATAAAAAGTTATAACTAATCTCGTGAGCGCTAAAGTTTCTGTTTTTTACAGCATGATCATAAAGACTTCACCCCAAGTCTTCCCAAAGGTTCTACTTGGCATAAACACTAATTAAAACATAAAACCACATCTAAACAGAGGCTATATGGATTATTTATTCCTAAACAGAACCAAAAAGCAAGAAACTAAAATAAAATTGGGTTGCCTCCCACCAAGCGCTATCGTTTAATGCGCCTAGCTAGGCATGATGATTTCAATGATGTTCACATAAGAGATAAGAATTGAAACATAAAGAGAGCATCATGAAGAATATTACTAGCACATTTAAGTATAACCCACTTCCTATGCATAGGGATTTTGTGACCAAACAACTTATGGGAACAATAATCAACAAGCATAGGAAGACAAAACAAGCATAACTTCAAAAATTTGAGCACATAGAGAGGAAACTTGATATTATTGCAATTCCTACAAGCATTTGTTCCTACCTCATAATAATTTTAAGTAGCATCATGAATGAATTCAACAATATAACCAGCACCTAAAGCATTCTTTTCATGATCTACTTGCATAGAAAATTTACTACTCTCCACATAAGCAAAATTCTTCTCATGAATAATAGTGGGAGCAAACTCAACAAAATAACTATCATATGATTGAGAATTAAGATCAAGATGACAAGTTTCATGGTTATCATTATTATTTATAGCATACGTGTCATCACAATAATCATCATAGATAGGAGGCATTCTTTCATCATAGTAAATTTGTTCATCAAAGCTTGGGGGACAAAAAATATCATCTTCATCAAACATAGCTTCCCCAAGCTTGTGGCTTTGCATATCATTAGCATCATGGATATTCAAGGAATTCATACTAACAACATTGCAATCATGCTCATCATTCACATATTTCATGCCAAGCATTCTATGTAATTCTTCTTCTAGCACTTTGGCACAATTTTCCTTTCCATCATACTCACGAAAGATATTAAAAAGATGAAGCGTATGAGACAAACTCAATTCCATTTTTTTGTAATTTTCTTTTATAGACTAACTAGTGCTAAAACAAGAAACAAAAAGATTCGATTGCAAGATCTAAAGATATACCTTCACTTACTTAGCCTCCCCGGCAACAGCGCCAGAAAAGAGCTTGATGTCTACTACACAACCTTCTTCTTGTAGACGTTGTTGGGCCTGCAAGTGCACAGGTTTGTAGGACAGTAGCAAATTTCCCTCAAGTGGATGACCTAAGGTTTATCAATCCGTGGGAGGCGTGGGATGAAGATGGTCTCTCTCAAGCAACCCTGCAACCAAATAACAAAGAGTCTCTTGTGTCCCCAACACACCCAATACAATGGTAAATTGTATAGCTGCACTAGTTCGTAACAGATGGTGATACAAGTGCAATATGGATGGTAGATATAGGTTTTTGTAATCTGAAAATATAAAAACAGCAAGGTAACAAGTGATAAACGTGAGCGTAAACGGTATTGCAATGATAGGAAACAAGGCCTAGGGTTCATACTTTCACTACTGCAAGTTCTCTCAACAATAATAACATAATTAGATCACATAACTATCCCTCAACATGCAACAAAGAGTCACTCCAAAGCCACTAATAGCGGAGAACAAACATAGAGATTATGGTAGGGTACGAAACCACCTCAAAGTTATTCTTTCCAATCAATCCGTTGGGCTATTCCTATAAGTGTCACAAACAGCCCTAGAGTTCGTACTAGAATAACACCTTAAGACACAAATCAATCAAAACCCTAATGTCACTTAGATACTCCAATGTAACCTCAAGTATCCGTGGGCATGATTATACGATATGCATCACACAATCTCAAATTCATCCAACCAACATAAAAGTACTTCAAAGAATGCCCCAAAGTTTCTACCGGAGAGTCAAGAACGTGTGCCAACCCCTATGCATAGGTTCATTTGCAGAACACGCAAGTTGGTCACCAAAACATACATCAAGTGGCACATGATATCCCATTGTCACCATAGATAAACACAGCAAGACATACATCAAGTGTTCTCATAAAAGACTCAATCCGATAAGATAACTTCAAAGGGTAAACTCAATTCATCACAAGAGATTAGAGGGGGAGAAACATCATAAGATCCAACTACAATAGCAAAGCTCGAGATACATCAAGATCGTGCCATAGAGGGAACACGAGAGAAAACACAAGATAGAGAGAGAGAGATCAAACACATAGCTACTGGTACATACCCTCAGCCCCGAGGGTGAACTACTCCCTCCTCGTCATGGATAGCGCCGGGATGATGAAGATGGCCACTGGAGATGGATCCCCCCTCCGGCAGGGTACCGGAAAGGGGTCCCGATTGGTTTTTGGTGGTTCTAGAGGCTTGCGGTGGCGGAACTCCCGATCTATCTTCTGTTCTGGAAGTTTTAGGGTACAAGAGTATATATTGGTGCAGGAGGTACGTCGGAGGAGCTACGGGGGCCCCACGAGGCAGGGCGGCGCGCCCGGGGGCGCCCGGGCGCGCCCCCACCCTCGTGGGCAGCCCGTATCTCCCCTGACGTGCACTCCAAGTTCCCTGGGTTGCTTTCCTTCCAAAAATAACTTCTCTAGTTGATTTCGTTCCGTTTTGACTCCGTCTGATATTCCTTTTCCTCGAAATACTGAAATAGGCATAAAACAACAAATCTGGGCTGGGCCTCCGGTTAATAGGTTAGTCCCAAAAATAATATAAAAGTGGAAAATAAAGCTCAATATTGCCTAAAATAGTAGATAATATAGCATGGAGCAATCAAAAATTATATATACGTTGGAGACGTATCACGGCCCGTCTGCATACCTGCAGATATAACTCTGTTAGCTGGCTTCTTCGCCGAACTCTTTTCAAAAGTTCGTTCAAGCACTTACTTAAAATGCCACGTCGAAGCCGCTTATTCTCCTTCACAGAGTCCGCAAGCTGGGCCCGAACATCTTTCAGTTCCACACCCAGCTGAATATTGGCGTCCTGGAGATCATTTTTCTCCTGCCTGGCCCGCGTAAGCACGCGATCGCCAGCATTTACTTGTCGATTAACATGTTGCGAATCCCCCAGCGTGGCCTCCGGATTCACTCCGGAGTCATCTGCAATATCTATTGTTAGATTTGCATGCGTGCCACATACTATATGGTACCTGTCATTCTTTGCAATAGAAACAAGTGTTACCATAAGGGGCCTTCTCGGACTCCTTCAATGCGGCAACTGCGGCCTGTAGCAGGGCCTTGCACTCTTCCAGGTCTTGAGACAATTGGGTATTCTTCTATGTAAGAACCTGCAAATCTCAGGTGTGTCAACTGTTTCAAGTCTCAGGGGCTACTGATATATATAATCATCAAATTTTCTTACTCGTATATCCTTTACATACTGGTCCATGGCTCTGGCAAGACCATTTTGAGCAGCACGGATGTACGCGTCTCCCGAGTTGAAGGAATCAAATGCCTCTTGGGAGAAACAAGCATCACGGAGTACGGCCCGGCGACGCATGTGATTCATGGCGCTCTCCACTTCAGAATTTGTGGCGGATATTTTATCCGCATCCTCTGCAGGAGGAGCATCCGGTGTGTGCCATGTGTTAGCTTCCGCCTCTGTGTCCGGCCCTGGAGCCTGACTGGTGGAGGCGTGATCAGCAACCTCTCCGGATATAGTCCGGCGAGCGTTTTTCCTTCTAGGAAACATGGGCGTTATTATGTTTTAAAAAGACGACACCCACGGTGCAAGGTTTTGTATCATACCTCTACGCCGGCGTCTCAGTCCGGACTGCCTTCCTTTTTAGCCTACCCGGCTTAGGTGCCCCTTGTTGGCGAGTCACTGCGGGTTCGGCATGGCGTCCCGAGGGCCTTACCTGTAAAATACCATACTTGTACGGTGGGTGAAGTGCATAAAAAGGGATCCTTCTCGGAAGTTGGGACTCTGGTTTTACTTATGTGCAATGCGGGGAGTAGCCCAGGATAGTCAGCTATAATGGCCACAAATATGTCCGGATCCTCTTCGAGTCCGGGATCAAGGGCCCGGTCAGGGTCCTCCGTTTGTGGAGGCGGGCTGTTGACCTCCCTTACAGCCTTTCGCAGTTCCTGCCTCAAAATGGCAAGGTAAATACATATGACGACGAATGCGGGAAGGATGGGAGTAAAGAATGGCAACTCACCCAACTTGGAGGGTTGTACATGGAGAATCCATCCCGTGGCTTAATGCGGATGAACTCCTCTTCCTCTCCCTTATACAAATCGGACAGAATTTTTGCTAGAGCAAAGAATCGAGTCCGGTCCCCTTACGCCCGCAGCGAAAGTGGCATCATCTTCCCCGTTTAAGTGCCACATGGGGTGGCCTCGATATTGAAGTGGCTGCACCCCGCATAATGCATATTGACATAACCTCGGTTATTGTCACCTGACAATGCCAAGACCTTTATCCGCCCATCAGGTAAAGGACTTCTCCGTTATCTTCCTCCTGAGGGCTCCGTGGGCGCCAGCTTCAGCGTTTCTTCAAAGGGGCATTGTCGAACTCAGGAAGACCAATCTGAATAGGATCCGGAAGGGGGACGTCCTCCATATAAAACCACTCCGAAGGCCAGTCATCAGACATATTCTTCGGGATACCGGACAGGTATCCGGTCCCGGTGATGCGCCATATTTCGGCTCCGCCCACTTGATATATTGACCCTTACGTATGCAGGGCACAAGGCAGAATAACCTCTTCCACAGCTCAAAATGAGCTTCGCAGCCCAGAAGCAGCTCGCAAAGGGCCACATAACCAGCGATGTGTAATATGGAAGCCGGGGTGAAATTACGCAACTGGAGGCCATAGAACTCCAGGAGCCCGCGGAGGAATGGATGGATTGGAAATCCAAGTCCCCTTAATAAATAAGGGATGAGGCATACCCGCTCTCCCTTGGAGGGATTAGGAAAGCTCTCCGCTTCCTCCCCGCCATTATAGGTGGCGATCCCGGCTCGAACGGGAACCATATACGCTGGAGGGAGAAATCCCTCGGTCTGTAACTCTACTAATTGGCTGTGCGGGACGAAACACTTATTCCAATCATCGTGCTTAGGGCTGCGGGAGCGAGAGAAGGAGCTGCGATGGCCGGCCATGTTGGAATGGATTTTGTCGAGCGCGCTCCGATGGATACTCGCTGAAGAGAGGATGGTGTGATTTGGATCTACGGATCCCCGTCTCTTTAATAGACAGTTTACTCACATGACTAGGTGGCAAATGTAAAAATGCCCTGACTTCTCGCATTCACTCGACACGTGGAAGATAGCCATTATTTAGCGCGGACGCCGACAAGTGCAACATTTATGGGAAGTCCGACACTACTCAGCAGGTATTCGGAATTTGGAGAAGAACCCGCCTTGCAATGCCGAAGATAATCTGCGCGCCGGACTCATCGTCATTGAAGCCTGGTTCGGGGGCTACTGAGGGAGTCCTGGATTAGGGGGCAACCGGACAGCCGGACTATATCCTTTGGCCGGACTGTTGGACTATGAAGATACAAGATTGAAACTTCGTCCTGTGTCCGGATGGGACTCTCCTTGGCGTGGAAGGCAAGCTTGGCAATGCGGATATGTAGGTCTCCTCCCTTGTAACAGACTCTGTTTAACCCTAGCCCCCTCCGGTGTCTATATAAACCAGAGGGTTTAGTCCGTAGGACAACAACAATCATACCATAGGCTAGCTTCTAGGGTTTAGCCTCTATGATCTCGTGGTAGATCAACTCTTGTAATACTCATATCATCAAGATCAATCAAGCAGGAAGTAGGGTATTACCTCCATCGAGAGGGCCCGAACCTGGGTAAACATCGTGTTCCCCGTCTCCTATTACCATCCGTCTTAGATGCACAGTTCGGGACACCGACAAAAATGATAGGCAAATGGCGAATAATGTTATGAAAGAGATTAGAGTTTATGATGGGTACTTGGTAGGCTTGACATAGATCTCCCCGGCAATGGCGCCATAAATTGGCAAGTTGACGGGAGACTATTCTTGACTTGGTGAGAATCTCACCGGCAAAGGTGCCAGAAATTCTTCCTGCTACTTCTTGAGATTGTGTTGGTTTTTCCCTTGAAGAGGAAAGGGTGATGCAGCATAGTAGAGATAAGTATTTCCTTCAGTTAAGAACCAAGGTATCAATCCAGTAGGAGAAACGTGCAAGTCCCCAATAGATGCACCTACACAAACAATCAAACACTTGCACCCAATGCGATAAAGGGGTTGTCAATCCCTTCACGGTCACTTGCAAAGGTGAGATCTGATAAAGATAGATAGAACTAAACAAAAGATAAAATAGTTTTGGATTTTTTGGGTTTATAGATCTAAAAATAAGAGATTGCAAGATATTAGATCAGAAACTAATATGATGGAAAATAGACCCGGGGCCATAGGTTTCACTAGCGGCTTGTCTCATGAAGGCAAATAATACAGTGGTTGAATAAATTAATGTCGAGCAATTGATAGAAAAGCGCAAAGTTATGACGATATCCAAGGCAATGATTATGCAATATAGGCATCACGTCCGTGTCAAGTAGACCGACTCCTGCCTGCATCTACTACTATTACTCCACACATCGACCGCTATCCAGCATGCATCTAGAGTATTAAGTTCGTAAAGAATAGAGTAACGCCTTAAGTAAGATGACATGATGTAGAGGAATAAACTCAAGCAATATGATGAAAACCCCATCTTTTAATCCTTGATGGCAACAATTCAATACGTGTCTGGCTACCCCTACTTTGTCACTGGGTGAAATCACACAAGATTGAACCCAAAGCTAAACACCTCTCCCATTGCAAGAAAAAAAAGTCTAGTTGGCCAAACCAAGCCGATAATTCGAAGAGAAATGCAAAGATATCAAATCATGCATATAATAATTCAGAGAAGATTTGAATAATATTCATAGATAGGTTGATCATAAATCCACAATTCATCGGATCTCGACAAACACACCACCAAAGAGGATTACGTCGGATAGATCTCCAAGAACATCAAGGAGAACATGGTATTGAGAATCAAAGAGAGAGAAGAAGCCATCTAGCTACTAGCTATGGACCTGTAGGTCTATGGTAAACTACTCACGCTTCATCGGAAGGGCAATAGAGTTGATGTAGATGCCCTTCGTGATTGAATCCCCCTCCGGAAGGATGCCGGAAAAGGCCCCAAGATGGGACCTCACGGGTACAAAAGGTTGAGGCGATGGAAAAGTGTTTTCGTGGATGCTTCTGGTCGTTCTAGAATATATGTGAATATATAGGAGGAAGATCTAGGTCAGGGAGTCACCGAGGGGCCCATAACGTAGGGGGAGCCCCCCCTAGGGCGCACCCTCCATCGTTGCCGCCGCCTCGTGGCTCTTCTGACTTGCACTCCAAGTCCCCTGGGTGTCTTCTGGTCCAAGAAAAATCATCATGAAGTTTTATTCCGTTGTACTCCGTTTAGTATTCTTTTTCTGCGAAGCTCAAAAACAAGAAAAAAACGGAAACTAGCACTGGGCTCTAGGTTAATAGGTTAGTCCCAAAAATAATATAAAATAGCATATTAATGCATATAAAACATCCAAAAAAGATAATATAATAGCATGGAATGATGAAAAATTATAGATACTTTGGAGACGTATCAGGTCCCAAGCTGTGGATCTAGGATTGGGGAATATGGGATGATGACACGGTATTTACCCAGGTTCGGGCCCTCTCTAAGAAGTAAAACCCTACGTCCTGCTTCATTGTATTTGATGTGTATTGTTACAGAGTTGATCTACCTCAAGATCAGGCAAGCTAAACCCTAGGTTAATGGGGTATTGGATGTTGCTCTAGCCCTAAAGACTAAAACACTTCTGTTTATATAGACACCGGTAGGGTTAGGGTTACATACAATCGGTTACAATGAAGGAAAGGTCATGCCTAATCCTGACTTGGAGGGCACACCATGACTCCGAAGATGTTCTATCCAACAACGGATCCGCGCTCTAGATGGGCTCCATAGCAGCCCTTCAGTCCGTCCCATAAGCAATGGGCCGGCGACCCGAGGACTCCTTAATCCATGACTCCCTCAGTAGCCCTCGAACTAGCCTCCAACGCTAGGGCTTGTGTCTGGCATCCGCATATCTCACGGTCTTCGGCTTGGGAGGCGAGTTCTCCATCCTGTCCTGTGCGCGCTTGAAGTTGAGTGGTGTCCGAAATCCGGAGTATTTACTTTTCTTAGCCCTGAAGGTCAAAGTGCTCAAATGTGAATGGTGCTCTCTCCTGACAACTTTTTAATGAAGGGTCATGTCCGGTCATAACACCGGATGACTCGAAGTTCTCGATATGCGGCTCGAGGCCGCCTATTCATTGGCCTGTCTCATCAAGGCAAAGATAGTGTCCCGCTTTTTAGGGGATACAATCAATTATTTCGATTACCCCACCCGCGCATAACGTCTCGAGCATATCGGGAGGTGGAGAGGCCCGAGGCATGGAAAAAGGAACCCTTGGCTTCTCCGTAGCCCATAAAAAGAGGAACAGCTGCAATTACCAGCCTACGCCTTCTTCCACCTCTCGTTTTCGCTTTTCCAATCTCTAGAGCTCCAGCGCCCTACTTTACTCTTCTGCGGCGAGTCTCCTTCCCCACTTCTCCCTAGCTTCAGCCATGGCTGGATCCGGTGCCAAAGGAAAGTGGGAGGCCTCCATCTTCACCAACAGCAACATCGAAGAGCTGAAGCGAGTCGGCTACTTGTCGGCCGACCTCGCTCACCGGGCCCCCGAGGAGGGCCAGGTCATCCCCACGCCCAAGCCAGGCGAGAGGGTGGTTTTCCTCCCCCACTCCGGGGGCTCGGATTCCCACTACATCCCTTCGTTCGGGGGTTGATGTTCTTTTATGGGCTGGATTTCCATGATCTAGCCCCCAACTACCTCCTCCCTATTTCGGCCTTCATCATCATTTGTGAGGCCCTTGTGCGAGTTCAGCCGCATTTTAGTCTATGGCTGAAGGTGTTCAACGTCAAGCCGAAGGTAGTCGGTGGCGCTCAGGCGGACTGCGGTGGAGCAATGATTAGCAAGCTCACCCGAGTTCAATGGCCGGATGGTATATTCATCGACATCGTCAAGGTGTGGCAGAAGGAATGGTTATATATTATGGAACCACGGGATGTGACCTGGACGATGGCTCTCGAATTCAGATCCAGCCCCCCCCCCCCAGCGAGGTTAAACTCATGGACCAAAAAAGGCCTTGACTGGGGGTCCGCCGGCGAGGTGAAGATGCCGCAAAAACGCATCCCCAACATAATGAAGACCGGCGCCAAGCTGACCAATGTGGTCCAGATAAAGCTCGGTCGCCGCCTCCTTCCATGCCAACAGAGGACCGATCCAATGTGGTCTTACAAGCCAGACGACCCGGCCACCATGCAGTACCACTTCGGCACTACCCATGACAAGGTGTGGAGTGTGTTGTTCAAGTCCCAGGAGAGTGGCCAGCAGAGAACGAAGACATTGGTCTTGACGCCGCAAATCCCCCGAAGAAGGTAATTGGTCTTTCACCCAAAAATATTTCGGGTGATCATACTGCACAATGTTTGGTCTAAGTTTCTTTTTATTGCCTCCATAGGGCTGGTGTCGGGGATTACGGGTTCTGGCAAACCATTGAGGTTCGAACACTGGGGTACGCACGAAGATCTCTCTCGCTAGCTCGCTCTCGCAACGATCTCAACGCCTAGCCCGACGAACCCAAAGAACAAGAGACACGAGAGTTTACACTGGTTCGGGCCACCGTTGTGGTGTAATACCCTACTCAAGTGTGGTGGTGGTGGATTGCCTTTGTAGGCTGAGGATGAACAAGTACAAGGGACAAATATCCTCCTGAAGAGAGGTGTTCTTGAGCTCGGTGAGCTTGTGTGTGTGAGGATGATCTCGATGATCCGTCCCCCTGCTAGGGTGGTGGCTAGTTCTATTTATAGAGGCCCTCGTCCTCTTCCCAAATGTTAGGCGGGAAGGGATCCCACAACGGCCAATTTTGAAGGGAGACAACTAGTACAAGCTATCCTGACAAAAGGTGGTCTTCGCCTGCCAAAGGTTCTGGTGGTGACGCTGCCATGGGCTCTGCAGGGACCTCCGTCCTGCCGTCCTGCTGGTCTTGGTCTCGTTGCACCGATATGGAAACCTTTGCCTGATGCCTCAGGACTCCTCGCTTGTGCGTGCCCCTTTAACACCAAGAGGAAACGAGTACACTGCGTCCGCTGGCGCCCGCCTAGCCTTGGTCGTCATGGCTCACGTACGCGCACCTCGCAAGGTGCCCCTTGCATAGATATCTCCGCTCCTCAGGAGCCACCCTAGCGAGGCTGCCCCTGAGGAGGTCTTGTGTCATCCGCCTCGCGAGGCTTAGCGCCTCGCGAGGGTCTTGAGTGGTTGCCGATGAAGATGGGCCGTACCAGACCATTGGTGGATCCACGCCCTGGGCCGCAGGCAGACAAGTCTGGGTACCCCCATTCCTAGGACGCCGACAGTAGCCCCCAGGCCCAAGGCGCGCTCGGACTTGGCTTCGACGTGAAGCCAAAGGGCAAGTGCGGAGCACTGTGGGCCCCAACAGCCTGCATCCTTGATTGATGCATGGCGACTGACGGGACGTGGGCGCCTCCACTTCCCCATGCAGCCTCAATTTCAGCCTGGCTAGGCAACCACTGTCGTCTACACAGCTCCGCCTCCATTACAGGCAGCGCGGTCAGTAGCCCCCTCATCTTCCGGAAGATAGCGAATTCCTTCCCCCGGTCCAATCTGACACCAACTCTCCCCACCGCCATGGCACCAAGCCGGAATAAAAAAGGGGAAGAAGGAGTCCCATACCTCGGCCGCCACACTGCTGTTCTTCGAGCCCGCCATCAAGCGGTCGGTGGTACTCAATCATGAAGCGATGGACAAGATGCGCCCAGCGCTCGCCGCCGGTTCCAATGAGTGGGTGGCGATGGTGGCCTGGCCTGCTTCCCGCGCTACGATTGATAGGACGGCCACCGAGGTCCCCATCCATCTTCACGCCCTCTGGGCTGGTCTGATCCCTCCCGTCTCCGAATTCTTCAATGTGGTGCTCTCGCATTATCAGATCAGTGCACTGCACCTTGATCCCCAATCCATCATCCTCCTTGTTGTCTTAGCCTTCGTCTGTGACCATGGTGGGCATTGCTCCTTCCATGGCCTTGCTTTGCCGCTTCTTCTTGCTGCACCTGACAGATGCTCTCAATCGCTCGGGTTGTGTATCCCTTCAGGCTGTTGCGGCAGCGGCCGGCTTGGGGATCGATTTCGAGCTCTCCCTGGTCGTTGGAGGTTTTCGGAAGTGGTGGGTGTTTGTGGATGTCGGTGTGCACAACCCCCTGCTGCTGCTCCCGCAGGTTCCGACTGTCCCAAGCTCTGGCTGGGGGCACGCGAAGCTCACCGACCGATGGCTCGCCCATGTCTGGCACCGGCTGGCCAGGCTGAAGGACCTCGGGGTGACGGCGCCTTTGGTGGTGAAGGAGTTCATCCGGTGTCGCATCGCTCCGCTTCAGGGCCACTCCCAGCCGATGTGGACCTTCTCCGGCTACGGGGACAGCAAGAGGCTTCGGGTGCCAGCTCTTGCTCCTAAGATGTGACGCACGGTGCTCGAGCTTCTCACGGGCAACCCAATGCTAGCCAGCCTGCTGGAGGAAGGCTGCCTTCTATGCTTTTGCTCGAACAAGGTGAAGTTTGCAAAGCAGATGGCCCTCTTCGACGAATGGGGACTGCACCTGGCTGGCCTTGAAGGGCCTCGTGAGAGCCCTGTCTTCGTGGCTCCCTTGCCCGCCGCCAGTGCGGTGATCTCCCCGGAGGTGGACGCAGGGGGGCGATCACCATCAACTGCTGGTGACGCGGCTGCCGAGGAACCGGCGCCGCCCGGGGCTCCTTAAACGTCGTCCCCCGGGGCCCAAGCGAGCTATCCGGAGGAAGCGGCCGGGGGGACGACGCAGACCGATACTCCTAAGGCTGAAGCCCCCAAGGCCCCGGTGAGTCACCACGAGGCGGGGACCGAGGTCTTCACCCGGTCCAAGCACTTCGAGGTCGCCTCCTCAGAGCTGCTACACCAGCCGCCCTGCATTGGTGATCGCATTGCACCAGGGCTTCGGGCTCACCGAACTTTGAAGCGCTCCGCAAGAGGAAAGGGTCTCCAAGCTGCAGCGATGACGCCTTCCGGACATTGAAGCAGAGGAAGTACATTGCTATTGACGAGTGAGTACCTTATCTTTGTAATTTCTTGAGCGCCGCTTCTCCTCCTTACCACAATTCCTCAGGGTCCCTTCCGCGAGTGCGATGAAGTCTCCCGAGAAGCAACCCTCGCCTGCTTCGGGCTCTCTGCTGACCCTGAGCGCCTCATGTCGACCTGCCGCGTGTGGCGTGGGGCCTGCCGGGAAGGCGGACGCGCCAGCCTGGCATCTTGACCCTGCGCTCTTGTCGTCCCTCCTTCGTGGTCCGGCCTGGGTTGCGGAGAGTGTGCCGAGGGCCCCACCAATGGTCCTTGCCCGTGGCTGGGTGACCTCAGCCCTGGCCTATCCTTCGAGCAACGAGGCCCCGCCCCACCGGGCCTCCGCCGAGGTCCGGAGGGCGGCCGGAAAGGCGCCGGCCTCCAACCCCTTGCCGGGAGCGGGCGAGCCACTTCGAACTTCTCCAACAAATCTTGGCGCGGAGGATGGACCCGGCCATGCGTTCGAGCTTGCACGCGAGCGCGGTGCAGTCCGCCATGAGCTCTTCCAGGAGGTGATGGGCGCACTGAGCCGGCTCGGGGAAGAGCTTGTGGATGTTGACGCCCGCCTTGAAACCGAAGGCCTTTGGCTGGCGGACGAATGGCATCAGCTGAAGGTGGCCATCGACTTCGGGCTTCTCCAGCGTGAGCGCGCCAAAGCGAAGGCCGAGGCATCCCCTGTAACCTCGCGTGAGGCTAGCGCCCGAGCCTTGGAGGAGGCCAGGGAGACTAACCACCAACGCGAGGCCGCAGAGAAACGCGAAGTGGAGCTCCGGGCTCTGTACGCCTCCTTGGAGCAGCAGGTTGAGGCGTGCAGGGCTGCTGTCGGATTTCGGGTTCCGGCAGACCCTTGAGGTTCGAACACTGGGGTGCGCGCGGAGATCCAACCTTCCACCGTCTCGCACCTCGCCGAATCGCAGGGACCTAAACTAATAAACGGAACAGCACAAGAGACACGAGATTTATATCGGTTCGTGCCACCATTGTGGTGTAATACCCTACTCCAAAGGTGTGGTGTGGTGGATTGCCTCTTGGGCTGATGAGGAACAATACAAGGAAGAACAACCTCGCGAGGGTCTGTTCTTGGCGGGTGCGATGAACTGCTAGGTGGTGCTCAGTCGCTCTAGCTACTGGTTTCTTGATGAGGATTCGGATCTCTCTCTTCTCTCACCCTTTTCAGATGCCTCTCTTCCAGATGCCTCTAGCTCTGAGTGTGGCTACTCCTACTTATAGGCGGAGGCCCTGGGCCTCTTCCCAAATATTGAGCGGGAAGGGCGCCAACAATTGGCCATTTTGAAGGGGAACAGCGGGTACACTTATTCTGACTAAAGTTGGTCCTCGCCTGCCAAAGGCTCTTGTGATGACGCCTGCTTGGGCTCCACGATGACTCCCTTGCAGCCGTTGGGCTGGTCTTTGTCTTGTTGCAATCAAACGGATGCCTTTGCTTGATGCTCTCGCTGCGCTTGCTCCCTTTGCACCAAAGAGGAAAGGAGGACATCACATGGTTGGCGCCTCGACCGGGCGCCCTCGATCAAGCCGTGGCTCAAGGCCATGGGCACCTCGCGAGGTACCCTGCCTTGAACTCTCCGCCTCCTCATGAGCCACTCGACGAGGCCGTGCACAGAAAGCTCCTTGTCGTCCGCCTCATGAGGCTTGGCCTCGCGAGGGTCTTGAGCTTGTGTTGATGAAGATGGGCCGTCAAGGGCCTCCTTTGAGCCACGCCGCAGTAGGAAAGTCTGGGGACCCCTGCTCCTGCACACCGACAGAGCTCCTGCCCACGGCGTGTCTGGAATTTGGTCGAGCAGAGAGGCGAAAGGGCAAGTGCGAAGCATCGAGGGCCCTAACAGCCTGCGGCCTTGGGCGCCGCGTGGCAGTAGATTGGATGCGTGCGCACTGCTTCCCCACGATGCCTCGGTAACTACCCGGATTCGACAAGTCCCTGCATGCAGAGTCGGTCATGATTACCGGTGATCGTGGAGGCCGACGGTTGGCCTTCGCCGGCTATAAGTATGGAACGACGCGCGCCCTTCCAGTCTATCCTTCTGCTTCTCCTCCTCCTCGTTTCCTCTGGTTGCCATGGCTCCGATCCGCCGGTTCTCCACGGAAGAGAAGGGAAAGGCTCATCAAGAGGATCCTGACCTGCTCCCCCAAAGAAGCGGCTTGCCCTCTAGAGCCAGGGCAGGAGCGCTCGCCAGGAGGCGCCCATGCCCTGGTGCGAGCGTCCGCCACCAGGGTTCCCTCTTCCCTTGTACGCGCAAATTGGTGGCTCTGAAGGAGGCGACGCCGGGCGCCACGAGTGGCGCCGCCGACGACGCCGGCGGGTCATGAAGGTGTGCGTCTTCCCCCTTGGAGTCCACACCGAGGGCTCCTGCCGGGAGTTTGTGCTTCACGTCGCCACGCCTCCTAAATCTTGGATTCGTCTCCCTTCTTTCTTCGCCTCCGTCCGTGAGGGGAACCCACAGGACTCAGGCTGCAGCATGCCGGGTTGCGGCACCCTCGCGACGGGCAGAGGTCAGTGGTGCCCCGGCGAGGTCTTCATGACTCGAGGCTGGGCGAGTCGCCCGGGTCTGCAGGACGAGGGGCGCCCTCACGATCCACCTGGAGTACGATGGTGCTTCGGTGGTGTCCTTCAAGGTCTTCGACGCGAAGGGTCGTCGGCTGGAGTGCTGCCCCGGGAGAGGTGGTCGAGGTCCTGCTGCGGTGAGACAGGGGCCGACCGACCACTCCCTTGGCAGCTCCTCAGGCGACGAAGGCGCCGGAGGATCCAGCTGACTCACGAGCTCTTCAAGGCGCCGGAGACGAAGCGACAGCTACGAGCCCCCGAGCCTGCGCCGCTCCCGGAGCAGGGTGGGCTCGTCAGGTCGTCGCCGCCCCTGATCTGGATGGGGTTGGCACCGGTGCCGGACGGGCCACTGTTGATGACGGCGTCTGCCGCGGTGGTCCCTGTAGGCAGGACTCCTTAGGATTCACGTCTTTTGTTCCTGCGAGGAGCCAAGAATGTACCCCGCGGGGGCTTGTAAGACATTTGTAGCTTCGTTTGTCAATATGATCCTTATTGTGAAGCAGCGCGAGATGCTTATTCCGTCTTAGCTTAGTTTCTTCCTTTCGGACCTCGTGAGGGCTTGATGCTTTGCGCCGACAGGTCCCAGTCCCAAGGCGGCTTCAGCTGTCGCTGGTATGCCAGGTCGCGATGCCGTGGTCAAGGCCATGAGGTGAGCGGCCCGAGGTCCGGTAAGAGCCCCTGAGTCGCGATGCTCGTGGGTCCCCTGGCGCTCAAGCAGCCATCATTCGGTGAGAAAGGAGAGCGACGCTATAACACGGGGTTGCATTGAGTGTGGGGATGGTGTTGCGATAACTAGTGTGTCCGGAGGGTGACTTATCTCGAGGTCAGGACAATGCCTCCGGGTGCGGCGCTAGGTCCGTGCTTAGGCCGGGCGAGATTGCGTGGCGAGGTCAAGGTGCTCCTTGGAGGGACCCTGCAGGTTCACCACAAAAGAAACAAGAGCTCACCATGGCGATCGTTAGTCCTGCCATTAGTTGCTTGGGAGAGGCGCGAGAGGCCTCGCGAGGTGTGTTGGGGCACCCGTGAGCCAGCTGGCAGGACTCCACGGGCCCTACCTCAAGGCGGTTTGCTTTGGCTCAGGCCTTATCTTTGAGTGTGTTCCTGAAATTTGGCGGATGTCGGTGCTCTATGTCTTGAGGTCCCGGCTCTCGGGCTGGTCTCACTGTCACTGGCAAGCCAGTCACGATGCCATGGACAAGACCAGAGGGTGAGGGCGGAGAGCCGGTAGGAGACTGGAGTCGCGATGCTCGTGCACCCCCCTTTAACGCTGCAAAGTCGGGTTAGATGACGAAACTCTATGTCCTCGGTCCCGACTCTCGGGCTGGTCTCGATCGTCAGCCGGGCAAGCCAGTCGCGATGCCATGGACAAGACCAGAGGGTGAGGGCCGGAGAGCCGGTAGGAGCCCAGAGTCGCGATGCTCAGGCACCCCCCTTTACCGCCCAAGCTGGATTGCATGACGAAACTCTACGTCCCCGGTTCCCGGCTCTCGGGCTGGTCTCAGCCGTCGCTGGCAAGCCAGGTCGCGATGCCATGGACAAGACCAGAGGGTGAGGGCCGGAGAGCCGGTAGGAGCCCTCAGTCGTGATGCTCAGGCACCCCCCCCCCTTTAACGTGCAAGATTCCGTCACCCAGGAAAAGGCATCGAATAACAAGCATGGTGGAACGAGAGCATAATCCTAATTAAAACGCAAGAAGGATACATGCCGCTGGGACAGGCCCGAGCGGCTTGGGGAGGATGCAGCCCAAGGGGCGCCCCCAACAGGATAGGCTAATGACATGAAATAAAAGGGATACATGCCGCAGGGACGGACCCACGCCCGGGAATAATGTGGCATCAAGGCGCCCCACTGGAAATAAAACTTAAAGATGTCACCGGTGATGCTGGGACGGCGAAGGGTGTTGGTGTAGCAGACTCGGTGGGCTGCGGGAGCCGATCTTCACGAGCCCTCAGCCCGGGGGCCGGGAGGATCTGAGGCGTTAAGCGGCTCCTCGGGGGCCATCTCCATCTCCGCTGTGGCTGCGGCGTGCTCGACCTCTCGAGCCTCCAGGATGGCCCTCATAAGATGCAGGTGCGCAGCAACCCGCTTAGCAGGCCGTGAGGCATGCGCGCGCGTGGTGTGGGGCGGGCCTCGCACGCGTCCCACTCGCGAGCGCCAGAGGCGCTCTTGAGACGCGGCTCGGTTGAGCCCTGGTATGTCGATGCAGACGCGCAGCCCACCATCCTCGCCTGGATGGGGGGCCACAGCGGGCAGGCGGCGGCTGCCCCTCATGACCCTTGACTCATGTAGCTCCTGAATGGCCTTGCTGACGAACTCCTGAGGGTTCGGCCCTCCTTGCCTTGCTCTCGCTATGGAAACGTGCTCAAGCACGCCCACATGGTGCCCAAACGCCTCCCTCGTGACCTTGGCGAGGTCGGCGGCCCTCCAGGGGATAGCCCCCGAGCCTGGCCTGAGGAGGGCGCCGGGCGCGCTTTCCTATGCGATGGAGGGAGGCTCCCCCTGGCCGGGCGCGGGCCCTGAGGGGCCTGCCTCTTGAGGAGCCGGGCCGGCCGATGTCTTCTTCTTCTTGGGTGCGGCCTCGAGGCCTCCTGGCTGTGGTCCTGGTCTTCTAGCGATGCGGCCCGAAGGCTCGCTCAGGATCACACTTCGCCTCTCTCTTCATTGTGGCACCGTGATGACCCCTGCCGCTTCGGCATCTTGAGGACGTTGTAGCCATGGTGGGTTATGGGCATGAATTTGGCCAGCCACGGTACCCAAGGATGGCGTTGTACGGCAAAGTAATGTGGGCGACGCCGAAGTCGATGAGCTCTTGCAGTAGTTGTCGCGAGCCCCGAAGGTGACAGAAGGCGGAACTGCCCGATCGGGATCGTGGAGCCGTCGGTGACTCCGGAGAAAGGCTTGGTTGGCTGAAGTCGACTGTAAGGCGCTTGAAGATTGTTGAATGTTTCCATGGACGGGATGTTGAGTCCTGCCCGCCGTCGATGAGGGTCTTGGTGACCAGACGTGGTTGATGATTGGGGAACAAAGCATCGAGGAGAACTCCGTCAGGGCTGGGCGCAATTGAGCTGATCCGCTGAGCTGAACGTGATGGCGCACGCCGACCACCTGAGGGTGCGCGTGGCCTCGAGCTTGGGGAGGAATGCATTCACCTCGCGGGCGAACTGCTTGAAGATGCGCTGAGAGGTGGGGCTTGAGCTCCGCCCAGATGCAAAGCGATCGAACGCGGTTCCCCGGAAGCCCCTCAAATTTCCCTGATGACGGTCCTCAATTCTCCTTGGCGGCGGCGGCAGCGGAGGAGGAGGCCTCGCTTCCTGCTGGGCGATCCTCGCGAGGTTGATCCCTCCAGCCTCCTCGCGAGGCGGGTTCACTAACGGGTCCTCGCGAGGTTGGTCGCGCCACCCTTGGCGTGGCCGCGGTCTTCCCAAATGCCCCTGCATTCCTTCCTCCTCCTCGGCCATAGCCCGGTCGCTGCGCTGGGCGTCTGCCGACCTTCCTTCAGCCTGACGGCCCGGAGCTCTTGGCATTCATTGGTGTTGTGGGTGTGGAGGTCGTGGTACACGCAGTACCGACTACCCTTGGAGGACTCGGGCAGATCTCTGCCTCGCTTGGTGTCTGGCTCGGCCGCGAGTACGGCAGCCCCCTTGCGCTTCACGTCCTTGGCCTTGGACTTCTTTTCTTCGGGATGCGCGGCAGGCAGCTCGAGGAGGGAGAGGCGCCCCTCCTCAGCCCTGACGCACTTGATCGCCAAGTTGAACAGCTCCAAGGAGGTGCACAGATCTTCATGCATCGCCAGCTCCTCCTTCATCTTGACATCGCGCACGCCGTCGGAGAAGGCAGAGATGATGGCCTCCTCCGTTACCCTGGGGATCTTGAGGCGTGCGTTGTTGAAGCGCTGGATGTACTTCTGCAGGGTTTCCCCTGGCTGCTGCTTGACTCGGCGCATGTCGCTCACGGCGGGTGGCCGGTCGCGAGTACCCTGGAAGTTGGCGATGAAGCGGGTGCGCATCTCGGCCAAGGAAGAGATCATGCCTGGGGCCAGGTTCAGGAGCCAGGTGCGGGCTCCATGCTCGAGCGCCATGGGAAACCAGTTCGCCATCACCTTTTCATCCCTGTTGGCAGCCTCAATGCCCAGCTCGTGAAAGCCGAGGAACTCCGTAGGGTCACCGTGCTGTCAGAAGCGAGGAGGCAGGTCCGGCTTGAACTTGGCGGCGACCGCTACGCCTTCCCGGGGTGAAAGCGCGGCAGCCTTCCGTGGCAGCGGGGGCCTCAGACGACGAAGGGCTTGGTCTTGTGGGTCTCCTCGCGCCGCTGGGCCGGGGCAGCGCAGGTCTTGACGCCCCGAGCGGGAGCGCCGGGCAGCTTCTTCTTGGGCGAGGAACTTCTTGGCAGCTCTGCTCTTGCTGCAGCGCCAGGCGCTGGCGGAACGGGTTCCGCCGAGGACCGCAGCGCTTTGGGGCGGCGCCGTCTTGAGGAGGAGAAGGCGGCCGAGGCGCCCAGCTTCATCGCCAGCAGGCGGGGGTGCGGTGCAGCGAGACGGACGGGCGCTGAGGTCGCCTCTCGCAGCGGACGAGCTCGGCGACTTCGGTCGAGCCATTCTTCGTGAGACGTTGTCGGCGGGCGGTAGCGCAGAGCTCGTTAGCCCACGATGAATGCAGCTCGGGCCTCCATGGCGCGAAGCGCCGCGTGGCGAAGAACCAGCGCGGTGAGCGAAGGCGTGGCGGTGCGGGCCGTCTGCCTCATGGGCGGTCTTTGGGGCGATGCTTGCTTCTCGTTCCCGCCCGGGCCGGTGGCGGCATTGACGGAAGGTGACCGAACGACGAGGGCGCCGCCGGCAGAGCTGTCTGGGCGACATGGGAGGCGAGCTCGGCGCTCAGCCTTGGCCGGGCGACAGCGCCGAACATGGTTGCGGTGGTCGGGGAAGAACGAGGCGACGAAAGACAGATTCCGGTGCCCCTACCTAGCGCGCCAAATGTCGGATTTCGGGTTCCGGCAGACCCTTGAGGTTCGAACACTGGGGTACGCGCGGAGATCCAACCTTCCACCGTCTCGCACCTCGCCGAATCGCAGGGACCTAAACTACTAAACGGAACAGCACAAGAGACACGAGGGACAATACAAGGAAGAACAGCCTCGCGAGGGTCTTTTCTTGGCGGGTGCGATGAACTGCTAGGTGGTGCTCTGTCGCTCTAGCTACTGGTTTCTTGATGAGGATTCGGATCTCTCTCTTCTCTCACCCTTTTTAGATGCCTCTCTTCCAGATGCCTCTCTTCCAGATGCCTCTCTTCCAGATGCCTCTAGCTCTGAGTGTGGCTACTCCTATTTATAGGCGGAGGCCCTGGGCCTCTTCCCAAATATTGAGCGGGAAGGGCGCCAACAATTGGCCATTTTGAAGGGGAACAGCGGGTACACTTATCCTGAATAAAGTTGGTCCTCGCCCGCCAAAGGCTCTCGTGATGACGCCCTGCTTGGGCTCCACGATGACTCCTTCTAGCCGTTGGGCTGGTCTTGGTCTTGGTGCAATCAAACGGATGCCTTTGCTTGATGTTCTCGCCTGCACATGCTCCTTTGCACCAAAGAGGAAAGGAGGACATCAAGGCAGTCGGGCGCCTAACCGCTCCCTCGGTCGTCATGGCTTGCGTCATGGGCACCTCATGAGGTACCCTGCCTTGAACTCTCCGCCTCCTCATGAGCTGCCGACGAGGCCGTGCCCGAGGAAGCTCCTTGTCGCCCCCTCATGAGGCTTGGCCCCTCGCGAGGGTCTTGAGCTTATGCTGATGAAGATGGGCTGTCTTTGGGCCTCCTTCAAGCCACGCCGCAGGCCGCAGGCAGGCAAGTCTGGGGACCCCCGTTCCCAGAACGCCGACAGCTGCCTTGGCATCGATGAAGGGGGTGCCTTCCAAAGAGGAGGAGATCTTGAAGCGTGCGGAGGCACTGATGCTGGAGGCCATAGAGCACAGCCTCGAGCTTGAACGTCTGGAGATGAGTGTGCGCCAGGTTGCCCAGGCAGAGGACGCCGCCAGCACGCGCGAGGCCAGAATCCAGGAGGAGATCAAACGTAGGGTGGAGGAGGCTCGAGCAGATCTTGCAATAGATACGACCTGAAGCTGAAGCTCGTGGAAGCCGAAGCTGAGGGCAGAACCACCGCCCTCATGTCAAGGTTGGATGAAGCGGAGCAGCACGAGAAGGCTGCTGCAGCGGCCCTGATCTCCGTCCAGGCCAAATTGGCCTCCGCCCAAGATGAATCTGCTCCCGCCCAACAAGGGTTATCGATGCCGAGTCCCTCGCACAATGTAGCAGGGAGGAAGTGCTCAAATGCAGACGCATCGCACAAGCACACTCCCATGCTCCGGGCTCTTAGGGTGAGGTCCAACCAGGCGTTGGGTACCATCTGCGATGAACACGCCCCTCACCCCATGCAGAAGACTATGTCAGCCATCTCCGCTTCTTCACCGACATCGTGACGCGCCTGGAGGACCGGGCCGAGAGGGCTCGCGAGCTTGTGGACGAAAAGAGCCGACGCCTCCTTGGGCGCACGTTTTCCCGTGTCTTCAGTCATCTTCAGAGCATCGATCCCCACTTCAACTTCGATGGCGCCATCACCCCAGTGCCTAGAGCCATCCGGGACAACCTGGCACTCTGGGTGGACGATAATGTAGATGCTCTTTTTAGGGCTTTTGTTTCCGAGGACGGCACGGTGGTGGTCGTGGCGGACGAAGGCAGCGCGATTGATGATGGTGAAGATGACACCGGCGACAGTGCCGACAGCATGTCTGGGAGTGATCCGGAAGATGCTGCGAGCGACATGTCTGATTGAGCCCACGCTTCTTTGTTTTGGACCTGCACGCAAAAGCTTGGGCACGACCCCTCAAGGTGTAAGAGCATTTTGGGGAGGGGAGGCCCCTCATGTAATCAAACTACTTTTTTATTCCTCAAGCCAGACTTGAAACGCGCTTTTACGAGCTCTCAAGCTCTTCCGCGGGTCCACTGCTGTAACTTACCTCAGTCCAGGCAGGCCTCGAACTGGTCTTGGGGTCGCCGATGTGCGTTTGTCTTGAGGGGGGCCCCTCGCGGGCTCATGAGGTTTTGGGCTTCTGAAGAGCCTGCTAGTCCGCCCGATGAGGCCTCGTGAGAAGCGAGCGCCAGATCATGGCAGGGTGTGCGTGTGACGCGCACATACCATGCCCAGCCCCCACTCGTGAGGTGCACTCAAGGGAAGGGGTAGAAGGCACGGGCTTCGAAGTAAGGCACGGAACCAGAAAATTCCAAAAAACGATATGAACGAGAAAAGACGCCCCCCATACTTGCCAACAAAATGCAACTTCAAGTTCAAATTCAAAAGGTGGCAAATCGAGCTACAAAAAAGGGGTTGAAAGAAAATGGCCGCGTCCGGCACCTAGCTAGTCTTCGTGTCTTCCCACCAGCACGCAGCTAAGTGCTTTCACTGGCTGTGAGCATAGTCATTGGAGGACAGTGTCGACGGCCAGCGCGGAGCATGGTGCTTCCACTAGGACGTGGGCGGGAGCCCCCGAGGCCCGAGGGCGGATCTCTGGAGACTCCGGGGCGTGTACAACACCACTCATTATTACGTGAGAGTGTCATGGGCGGAGACCTTCACAGGCGTGAGCCTTGCTTCATAACGCCAGACGAGAGCCCCGCCCTGCGCCACCCTCGACCACCGCTGGGGCGTCCGGAAACTAGGACGGTGCCAAGGGGCAAAGGGGAAGCTAGCGGCACCCTCGGCGACCACGGGCCCTCTAACAGGGGGAGGGCTCGCCGGCACCTCCCCGGCAGAGGACCTACCTCTAGGCGACGCCTCACTCTGTGTGACACTAGGGAGGGCCTTGCTCTAGGCCCCTCCCGTGCAGCCCTCAGTGCGCTACCCCAGGTTGGAGTGGGGCTGCCGCGCTGGGGTCGCCGTCCGCCGCAGTGGCCTGGTCCACCTGCGACCCATGGTTAGCGTAAGCCTGCTCCTGAGATATCAGTGGTATCCTGCGGTTGTTGTCGTTGGCGGGGTCGGCGAGGCTCCTGGGTGGCTCGTGGAAGGCCTCAACTTCCAGTATTTCTTCTTCCCAGCCCGGCTCGAGAAACGAGCAGGGGCCATCCTCCGGGGTGTACTCCTGATCCACCATGCAGGGCACGTAGGCTTCCGGAGTCGCCACTCCGAAATCCCCATCATGGTGCCCTGCGCTTCGCGCTGCCGGGCCCTGCACGTCCCCCTGGTGGCTGTAGGGTGGCGCCCCATTATGGCCGCGAGGGGCAATGCCCGTACCTACGCCGCCCGGGGGAACCGTAGGCGCGGCTGAATGTTCGGCACCGTCGGCCGTGCCGATGCTGATGAGCCCTCCTGGTGCTCCTGGGAGCACGCGGGTGCGAAGAGGCATGCCGTGCGACCTGGCCACAACTTGAGACGTAGGTAAGCAGCAGAAAGGTGGCGTACCCATGGATGCAGCGTCCAACAGCTTGGCGACGTGTTCCTGCAATGCATCACGGCCGCTCTCCGCCAGTCGGCGTCGCAACAGCTCCCGCGCCACTATGGGCGCAGCTCGCATGTTTGCCTATTCCCGTCGGGTGTGTGGCGTTGTCGCCGCTGCATAGCTTGAGGATCTTGCGGCAGCCCGCACGCGCTGCTGTGTAAGGGTGGAAAGCGTCGGTCCGCGCCGCCCGCGTCCTGCGGCGTTCAGCGGCGTGCGGGGCGCCTGGAGTGCGGAGTTGAGGTCTCCTTGGGTGGACGGTGCCGTCCTGACGGGCCAAGCAGCCCAATGGTCAGCGTTGGTCCTTGGGTCGCCAGACATTGGAACCCCGGGGTGTCGGTGGGTTAGTCGATGGAGAAGAAAGCCTTGGCGCACCCCTACCTGGCGCACCAAATGTCGGATTACGGGTTCCGGCAAACCCTTGAGGTTCGAACACTTGGGTGCGCATGAAGATATCTCTCTCCCTAGCTCGCTCTCGCAACGATCTCAAGGCCTAGCCCAACAAACCCAAAGACCAACAGACACGAGAGTTTATACTGGTTCGGGCCACCGTTGCGGTGTAATACCCTACTCCATTGTGTTGGTGGTGGATTGCCTTGTAGGCTGAGGATGAACAAGTACAAGGGACGAACAGCCTCATGAGGAGAGGTGTTCTTGAGTAGGGATGGCAATGGGTAGGGTATGGGCGGGTACAACCTCCTTCCACCCAAACCCATACCCATAGAAACTTTCTATACACACAACCTCGGTGAGCTTGTGTGTGCGAGGATGATCTCGATGATCCGTCCCCCTGCTAGGGTGGTGGCTAGTCCTATTTATAGAGGCCCTGGTCCTCTTCCCAAATGTTAGGCGGGAAGGGATCCCACAATAGCCAATTTTGAAGGGAGACAACTAGTACAAGCTATCTTGACAAAAGGTGATCTTCGCCTGCCAAAGGTTCTGGTGGTGATGCTACCGTGGGCTCCGCGGTGACCTCCGTCCAAACGTCCTGCTGGTCTTGGTCTCGTTGCACCGATATGGAAACCTTTTCCTGATGCCTTGGGACTCCTCGCCTGCGCCTGCCCCTTGAACACCAATGAGGAAACGAGTACTCTTCGCCCGCTGGCGCCCACCTGGCCGTGGTCTTCATGGCTCACGTCACGCGCACCTCGCGAGGTACCCCTTGCATAGATATCTCCGCTCCTCGGGAGCCAACCTAGCGAGGCTGTCCCTTAGGAGGTTTTGTGTCATCCGCCTCGCGAGGCTTGGCCCCTCGCGAGGGTCTTGAGTGGTTGCTAATGAAGATGGGCCGTACCAGGCCATCGGTGGAGCCACGTCCTGGGCCGCAGGCAGGCAAGTCTGGGTACCCCGTTCCCAGGACGCCGACAGCTTGCTTGAAAAGGATGAAAATATTAGTAGTCCGGCTGCACTGCCCGAAGAGCCCCAGACGGCTCAACTGGAGCAGCTGCTGGTCGTGGAGCCTTACAAGGCGCCAGAGAAAAAGGGAAAGTAGAAGAAGGAACAACCGGAGGCCAGGGATGGCCTCTATCGAAGAGCTCGTCCAGACACCAAGGCCGGAGACGCTGCGGCCTCGTCTGCCCAAGACGGGGAGGAGGAAGAAGACGAGGAGGAAAGCGCCTCCTCCCACTCCAAGAAGAGGGCAGCGTCCAAAGACGTCAAGGAGGAGCAGCCTCCTCGGGCCTCAAAGAGGCAGTGTAGGCCTAAGTTAGTCTTGCCCGACAGTTCGGACTCCGACGAGGAGTTCGTGCCGTCTGAAGAGATCCCGGAGAAGGACCTCAGGGTTAAGCCCCCGCCATGAGGTGTGAACCTCAACATTTCTTGCTTACTTCATTTTACCAGTCCCTTACTGATGGAAACTGATTATGTAATATCACAGCCAACTACACGGCCACCCTGCCGAGCAGACCTCGGAGGGGACCTCTCCACCCACTAAATTGGCGGACAGCGGATCAGTGTCGCGCTCCGCACCTCCTGTGGTCCCCGAAGAGGCCGGGGAGGTGCTTGTCAGGACCGGATTTTCGGGATATAATTCCCAGAAAATGATCCTTGTACTCATCAGCCCTAGGATTACTGTTAGCTGATGAGGCACCAACTTGATACAGAAATTCCAAGCAAAGTACACAATATGAAGTACAAGACCATTCTGGCCTATGAGTACAACAAATGGTTTCTAGTGGCTGATGGCGGAAGCGGTTTTTGGTCCTTCAGCGTCTATGGGACTCCATTTCCCACAGGAACAGCTGACCTGGATAACTCCTATCTTCGCGAGGCTGCTATCACCGTTGCTTAGGTTCCGGGGCTGCCACCGCGACGCTCCTCTCCATGCAAGTAATCTGGCCAAGACAATAGCCAGGGACAAGCCAGTGAGTACTTTGAATGTACTCGCAAACATTACGAACACGGATATAATATAACAAATGATAACCCTGCTCCGAAATATTCTATGATCACAACGTCAGTCACGGAATAAAAATTCATGATGCATGCAAGCAGGTTGTTTATGTAAAACATGAATATGCAGTCAGAGAGTAGAAATAGAATGCACCGATCGGGTGTCTGAAGCGACGCCTCGAAAGGATAATAATGTAAAGCATGCCTCAGTCGGGCGTCTGAGCGACGCCACATAAAGGGCTTATAAATAAAAGAAATAACAAGCGTGCCACAGTCGGGCATCTATGGGACGCCACATAAAGGGCTTATAAATAAAAGAAATAACAAGCGTGCCACAGTCGAGCGTCTATGCGACGCCACATAAAGGGCTTATAAATAAAAGAAATAACAAGCGTGCCACAGTCGGGCGTCTGTGCGACGCCACATAAAGGGCTTATAAATAAAAGAAATAACAAGCGTGCCACAGTCGGGCGTCTGTGCGACGCCACATAAAGGGCTTATAAATAATTTAAATAACAAGCATGCCACAGTCGGGCGTCTGAGCGACACCACATAAAGGGCTTATAAGAGAATAATCACAGTGAATATCCAGGAGGTAGTACCGTCCCAGGGATACTCAATAATTCAAATGATGTAAATGGTTAGTCTATAACAATAGTAATCATAATCATCATAAGTCACAAGTCATGACCCATGTTCTGGTTTAGCAATTTCTCCTCCGAAGACCGACACTAAGACCGACACTTGACCCATCCCAGATTGTAGTCCTTACCCATGGACACGGCTATTCGCATAGATGTAACCTCTGCAGAGGGTGTACTCTTTACCCATGAGTAACAGATTCCTTTAGTCCATCAGGACTAATTGCATTTACGGTCTTTTTTATTGAAAACACACCTGACCCGCACCCACCAGCTTAACTTACCGGTGTCTGGAATCACCCACGACACCGTATAAGCAAAACTCTAAGTGGGGAGGCTACAACCTCGATTTGCATGGGATCAAATTTATACCGCGCGCTACTAAGGGGTGCCCCCCTCTCAGTCCCAACCGGAAACACCCATGCCCACAGACCAAGTGGCATGCCTATCGGATGCAGCCGGTATCTTCCACCATGGCCTCTCTACAGACGGTGTGTGCCAAGAAAGGGGTTGACAACTTATCGAATCGTACCCTACCTGTGGGTGTGGACAAGTGCTAGTCTGAAACATGTATGGGGGTTATCGAACAAGACTCGATCTATGGTCGACTCAGGAGGTTTTAGTATTCCCTGCATGATTAGCATAACAAATATATTTCAACCAATGTACGTAATCACCACTCATCATACCTCATCATGCTATACCGGACACAACCGTCTCGACGAGGAACTAGAGACAAGCTCGTGTCTACCCAAGACAGAGACTTTCCCGGCTTCCTTCCGGTAGGCACGAAAGGAATACGAGGATGATTACTATCACAATCATATCCATTTTCAACAGCAAAGAATCTTCATTATGCACTCATGCGTATGATCGTATCATCACATAAAATAACGAATGCTTCATGTCAAGGTGGTGTTGTAACCGTATCAAACAACACAAAAAAAATATTATGCCAGGGTTCAGAATGCTTGCCTTCATGAGTATGCAAGTGGGGTGCACTTTTTGAAAGTTGCTTCCTTCTTCAAAAATCCTATTTTGAGAAAATTCAAATTAACACATAGTTTCAAAACAGTACAAAAAAGTTGTTTGGAAAATTTTCAAATAAATATGAAAATAAACTAGACAAGATTTGAGAAACAACAAAAAAATAATCAAATCAATTGGACTTATATTTAAAAAGTTATAGCCGGTCAAAGATTAGTCAAAATTCTGTTTTTAAAATAAACTGAAAAAGAAAAATGTTTCGGAGGAGGCGTACTTCTGGGTTTATGCTTTAACTTATGCCAGCATGGATCGGTTCGGGGTCACTGACAGTGGGTCCCTTGGGCCCACTGGTCAGGTTTGACCAGTCGCCCGCCTCCTTCCTCCTCTGTCCGAGCAGAGGCGGGGCTCCGGCGATCAACGCCGGCGAACGGCGGCTCCCCACTGGGTTCCGAGGGCAGGGATGGATCCGCCAGTCCCGGGCGGTCCTCCCAGTGGTCGAACGGCTAGTGGGGACGAAGTGAGTCACCGGCGGCGAGCTCCGAGGCGGAGGTGGCTTCGGGAGGATTTGGGGTTTTGGGCTACGGTGGTTCCCGGTCGAGGATGAGGCGTTGGGTGGCTCCACACGGTCTAAGAGAGTCGAATGGTGGCGCTGGATGGACCGGGGAGGCTCTGCTTGCGATGAACGGGACCGGGACGTCGCGGCGGCCGAGCTGACAGGAGATGGGGAAGACGGTCTCTCCCCATCGATTGCCTGCTATGGGAGCATCAGAGGGATGGCTTGAGGTTGCCTGGGGGTTTGGAGGAGCTCGGGGTCACCATTTATAGCGTTTGAGGTCGGTTCCGCGGTGGCTGGGGATAAGATCGACGGAGGCAGTGGATAGGAACGGCGAACCGCCGTTCTGTAGCTTGCAGCGCGACGTGTCGAGGCTGGGGATGGCGGCAGAGGCTAGCTGACGAGCGGGCACTGCTCCAGGGGCGAGCTGGCGAGCGAGGGTGGCTCGGGCGGCGCCGTCCATGGCAGGAGCCTGCTGTGGCCGGCCGCTAGCTGCCATGGCCGACCTGACGGCGTGGCCTTTGTGGGGCTCAGGCTCTGGAGGGTTACAGTGAGCGGGCGAGGCCGGGCGCCTCATGCGGGCGAGCAAAGGCTGTGGGCGCGACAAGGGCGTCGGATCTTGTGCTGGGCAAAATGGGCGCCTGGCTCGCCTGCAGCACGCACGCTACGTGTTCCACAAAATGCCAAGGCATGCCAGGGGGCTCCAATCCACATGAGGTTTAGCAGGGTGGGGCTATAGACTAAGGTAGAGCCATGAGACATGCTGGTTAGGCAAAGCAAGCAGGTCCAATGTGCAAACTAAAAACTATGTCAAAATTGACCATGCACACAAGGTGCTTGACAGAATGCCAAGGGCATCTAGGCAACTCTTGGGGTGGCCAAAAACTCCAAATCATAGCCTCTTTAGGTACAAAAGATGATGGCAAGGTTGTTAGGGCAAAACCAGAAACTTGTTAGTGCAAGTTTTTGAGAAAACCAATTCTGGACAGAAACTAAAGGCTATCATTGCATGGACCAAAAATACTCCAATGGGTCCACTCTCCTGGACTTAAGGGTTTCGTAGGGTGGTTTATAAGCAGGAGAAAGATCATGGGCACTAGAGCAAAACAAAATAGGGTTGAAGTAGGAAACACCCAACTGGACCAGAGAGCAAAAGAGGATGATTTGCTCAAATTTTTCAAAGAACACCAGTGGGTTTTTGCATAAAGTTGAATTATATACTCCTACTGACATCCCCTAATTTTGGTGGAAGTTTTAAAGAAATATTTAAATAGGTTGTAGTGCAATTCACAATCTGGACCAGATTTGAAATCTTGGGGTAAAGCTCAAAATTTCCAAATGACTAAAAGATATTTTTGCATAAAAGTGGTGTGGAAACATCACATGACATCCCCAAATTTTGGTGGGGATTTTAACGAAGTATTTGAAAGGGTTGTAGTGCAAAAGAGGCTCTAAAGCTTATGAAAAACATTTAAAAAATTAAAGCTCAGGGAAAATAATCATATAAATAATTCCACTAATAAAAGAAATGTTTCATGAGAGGGTATACAAGTCCAACAACATTTGAAAAGTTTTTACTTGGGGTGGGAAGTCCACAACTAAGAAGAAAAGAGTGGTTCTGAACCAAAAGAAAATCCAGAAAATAAAAATTTAATTTACCAAGGCAAAATTTTAATCAGTAAATCATGGTTAAATTTTTCGGGGTGTTACAGTGATGTCCCGAAGGACCCCTCCTTGTATGATAATGGGGGAGGGGGCGACGCAATCATGGCTGAGGCTAGTGCCTTAGTCACCAAAGACCAGGATGGTGTGTCCCTCTCGGCGAATATGGGAGGAGAGTCCGGACCGTCCGGGCCCTCCTAGCCAGCCGAACTTGAGCCCCCAAGGCCCTCAGAGGTGCCGGTCCTGTCGGGCGCCTTCCGGGGAACGGGGTCCCCAGACTTGCTCGCTCATGTTCGCCGCGGCGTGGCTCAAAGGAGGACCACGACAGCCCATCTTCAGCAACACAACCTCTCGACGCTCGTGAGGGGCCAAGCCTCGCGGGGCTGACGACCTGGAGCTTCCTCAGGCACGGCCTCTTCAGGTTGGCTCATGTGGAGGCGGATAGTTCAAGGCAGGGTACCTCGCGAGGTGCCCATGACGCAAGACATGACGACTATAGGCGCCAAGGCGCCACCCAAGGCAGCGTCCCCTTTCCTCTTTGGTGCAAAGGGAGCAAGCGCAGGCGAGAGCATCAAGCAAAGGCACCCATTTCGGTGCAACAAGACCAAGACCAGCCCCAACGGCTGGAAGGGAGTCATCGTGGAGCCCAAGCAGGCGTCATCACCAGAGCCTTTGGCAGGCGAGGACCAACTTTAGTCAGGATAAGTGTACCCGTTGTTCCCCTTCAAAATGGCCAATTGTTGGCGCCCTTCCCGCTTAATATTTGGGAAGAGGCCCAGGACCTTCGCCTATAAGTAGAGCTAGCCACCATAGTAGGAGGACGGATGGAAAAGATCGAAGGGATCGCAAGGATAGAGAGGACGATCAGAAGGGGATCCGGCATTGGAATCCAGAGAGAGAGATAGAGACCCGATCCTCAAGCTAGAGCGACGGGACACCACCTAGCAGTTCATCACACCCACCAAGAACAGACCCTCGCGAGGTTGTTCTTCCCTGTACTGTTCCCCATCAGCCCAAGAGGCAATCCACCACGCCAAAAACTAGAGTAGGGTATTACACCACAACGGTGGCCCGAACTAGTATAAATCTCGTGTCTCTTGTGCTGTTCTTTCTAGTAGTTTAGGGCCCTGCGATTCGGCGAGGTACGAGACGATGGAGGGTTGGATCTCTGCGCGCACCCTGAGTTCGAACCTTAAGGGTCTGCGGAACCCGAAATCCGACATTTGGCGCGCCCGGTAGGTGCGCCGGAATCTGCTTCGTCGCCTCGTTCTTCCCCGACCACTGCAACCATATGCGACGCTGTCGTCGGGCCCGCGTTGAGCGTCGAGCGCCCTCGCCTCCCATGTCGCCCAGACGGCTCCGTCGGCCGGCGGCGTCCTCGTCGTTCCCCGTCACCTGCCGTCAATGCCGCCACCGGCCCGGCGGGGAACGAGCAGCAAGCGTCGTCCCAGCACCCGTCCATGAGGCGGGACGGCCGCACCGCCACACCTTCGCTCACCCCCGCTGGTTCTTCGTCACGCGCGCCCCGCGCGGCCATGGAGGCCCGAGCTGCACTCATCGCGGCTAACGAGCTCCTGCGCTACCGCCCCATCGACGACGTCTACGAAGAATGGCTCGACCGAGTCGCCGAGCTCGTCCGCGCTGCGAGGCGACCTCAGCCCGTCCGTCTCATTTGCACCGCACCACTGCCTTGGCGATGAAGCTGGCGCCTCGGCCCGCCTCCTCCTCAAGACGGCGCCCTGGCCCCAAAGGCGCGCGGTCCTGGCGGAACCCGTTCCGCCCAGCGCCAGCAAGAGCAGAGCTGCCAAGAAGTTCCTCGCCCGCAAGAAGCTGCCCGAGCGCTCCCCGCTCCAGGACGTCAAGACCCTGCGCTGCCCCCAGCCGCGGGGCAGGGAGACCCACAAGACCAAGCCCTCTATCGTCCGAGGCCCCCCGCGGCCACGGAAGGCTGCCGCGCCTTCACCCCCGAGCTGCGCAACGTCGCGTGGCCCGCCAAGTTCAAGCCAGACCTGCCTCCTCGCTATGACGGCACAGCTGACCCTACGGAGTTCCTCCAGCTCTACAAGCTGGGCATCGAGGCTGCCAACGGGGATGAAAAGGTCATGGTGAACTGGTTTCCCATGGCGCTCAAGCACGGGGCCCGCACCTGGCTCCTGAACCTGGCCCCAGGCACGATCTCTTCCTGGGCCGAGATGCGTACCCGCTTCATCGCCAACTTACAGGGTACTCGCGACCGGCCACCCGCCGTGAGCGACATGCGCCGGATCAAGCAGCAGCTAGGGGAAACCCTGCAAAAGTACATCCAGCGCTTCAACAACGCTACTCAAGATCCCCAGGGTAACAGAGGAGGCCATCATCTCTGCCTTCTCCGACGGCGTGCGCGACGTCAAGATGAAGGAGGAGCTGGCGATGCATGCAGATCTGTGCACCTCCCTGGAGCTGTTCAACTCGGCGACCAAGTGCGCCAGGGCTGAGGAGGGGCGCCTCTCCCTCCTCGAGCTGTCTTCTGCGGATCCCGAAGAGAAGAAGTCCAAGGCCAAGGACGTGAAGCGCAAGGGGGCTGCCGTGCTCGCGGCCGAACCAGACACCAAGCGAGGCAGAGATCAGCCCGAGTCCTCCAAGGGTAGCCGGTACTGCGTGTACCATGACCTCCACACCCACAATGAATGTCAAGAGCTCCGAGCCGTACGTGAAGGAAGGGTCGGCAGACACCAAACCTGACTGACCGGGGCCACTGGCCGAGGAGGAGGAAGGAATGCAGAGATATTTGGGAAGACCGCGGCCCGCGCCAAGGGTGGCGCGACCAACCTCGCGAGGACCGCTGGCAAGACCCACCTCCCGAGGGGGGCTGGAGGGATCAGCCTCGTGAGGATCGTCCGCAAGGGAACGCAGGCCTCCCTCCGCTGCCGCCGCCGCCAAGGAGAATCGAAGATCGTCATCATCGACGAGGGGCTGGGGGCTTCCAGGAAGCGCGTGTGATTGCCTACATCCTGGGTGGAGCTCAAGCCCCAGCCTCTCAGCGCATCTTCAAGCAGTTCGCCCGCGAAGTGAATGCAGTCCTCCCCAAGCTCGAGTCCACGCGCCCTCTCAGGTGGTCGGCGTGCACCATCACATTCAGCTCAGCGGATCAGCTCAAGTGCGCAGCCATAGCCGGAGTTCTCCCGATGCTTTGCTCCCCAATCATCAAGAACGTGCTGGTCACCAAGACCCTCATCGACGGGCGGAGCAGGGCTCAACGTCCTGTCCGTGGAGACATTCAACAATCTTCAAGTGCCTTACAACCAGCTTCAGCCGACCAAGCCTTTCTCCGGAGTCACCGACGGCTCCACGGTCCCGATCGGGCAGGTCCGCCTTCCTGTCACCTTCGGGGCCGCGACAACTACCACACCGAGCTCATCGACTTCGACGTCGCCCACATTCGCCTGCCGTACAATGCCATCCTCGTGTACCCAGCGTTGGCCAAATTCATGGCCATAACCCGCCATGGCTACAACATCCTCAAGATGCCAGGAAGCGGCGGAGTCATCACGGTGCCCTGTGAAGAGAGAGAGATGAAGTGTGCTCCCTGGAGCGAGCTTTTCAGGCCGCATCGCTGGAAGACCTAGACCACAGCAGCAAGAGGCCTCCCCAGGCCACACCCAAGAAGAAGAAGACATCGACCAGCCCGGCTCTTCAAGATACAGGCCCCTAAGGGTCCACATCGGGCCAGGGGGAGCCTCCTTCCATCGCATAGGAAAGCGCGCCCGGCGCCCTCCTCAGGCAGGCCTCGGAGGCTCTCCCCTGGAGGGCCGCCGACCTCGCCAAGGTCTCGAGGGAGGTGCTTGGGCACCACGTGGAGGCGTGTTTCGAAGCACGTTTCCCGCAAGTAGGACCAAGACCAGGAGGACAGAACCCTCAAGAGTTCATCAGCAAGGCCATTCAGGAGCTACAGGAGTCAAGGGTCATGAGGGGCAGCCGCCCACTCAGCTGTGGCCCCCCATCCAGGCGAGGATGGTGGGCTGCACGTCTGCATCGACATACCGAGGTTCAACCGAGCCGCATCTCAAGAGCGCCTGCCCTCGCGAGTGGGACGCTATGCAGGGTCCGCCCCACGACCACGTGACGCATGCCTTATGGCACGCCAAAGGCGGCTGCTGCGTACCAGCTTCTCATGAGGACCATCCCGAGGCTCAAGAGGTCAGCACGCCTGCAGCCCCGGGCGGAGATGGAGATGGCCCATGAGGAGCCGCCAAGGCCTCCCGGAGGCCTCCCGAGGCCCCGGGCCTGGGGCTCGTGAGGATCGGCTCCGCAGCCCACCGAGTGTGCTACATCAACAACCCTTCATCCCCAACATCACCAGTGACATCTTTAAGTTTTATTTCCCACGGGGCGCCTTCAGGTCAGATTATTCCTGTGCCACGTGGGCCCGTCCCTGCGGCATGTATCCCCTTTATTTCATGTCTTTATCTTATCCTGTTGGGGGGCCCCCTCGGGCTGCATCATCCCCAAGCCGCTTGAGCCAGTCCCAGCGGCATGTATCCTTCATGCGTTTTCCTTAGGATTATGCTCTCGTTCCACCATGCTTGTTATTTGGTGCCTTTTCCTGGATGGCGGAATCTTGCATGTTAAAGGGGGGGTGCCTGAGCATCGCGACTCAGGGCTCCTACCGGCTCTCCGGCCCTCACCCTCTGGTCTTGTCCATGGCATCGCAACCTGGCTTGCCAGCGACGATTGAGACCAGCCCGAGAGCCGGGACTCGAGGACGTAGAGTTTCACATCTAACCCGACTTATGCGTTAAAGAGGGGTGCACGAGCATCGCGACTCGGGGCTCCTACCGGCTCTCCGGCCCTCACCCTCTGGTCTTGTCCATGGCATCGCGACTGGCTTGCCCGGCTGACCAGGTGAGACCAGCCCGAGAGCCGGGACCCGAGGACGTAGAGTTGCGTCATCTAATCCAGCTTGCGCGTTAAAGGTGGGGGGTGCCTAAGCATCGCGACTCAGGGCTCCTACCGGCTCTCCGGCCCTCACCCTCTAGTCTTATCCATGGCATCGCGACCTGGCTTGCCAGCGACGGCTGAGACCAGCCCGAGAGCCGGACCCAAGACGTGAGCACCCCAAGATCTGGCCAAATTTGCAGGAGCACACTCAAAGATAAGACCCAAAGCCAGGCGCAAACCGCCTTGAGGTAGGGCCTCGTTAGTCCCGCGCTGGCTCACGGGTGCCCAGATACACCTCGTCCAGCCCTACCGTGCCAGCCACGTGTCAGGGTGGGCTGTAGACGCCTGGGCTCCTCCATGAGGGGAGCCCCTCCCACGCTCCAAAGGAAGCACCATGCTCCGTCTTTGGCTGACGACACTGCCGATGAGCGGCTATGCCCGTACGCATGTGGAAGCGCTATGCTCCGCACTGGTGATAAACAATTGAGGGTGGCCTCCGGGTCGCATCAACCTCAGGGAGCCCAGAGCTCAGTGTCTAGCCTCGTCATAGCGCCCTCCCAGCGGAGGCGCCAGCGAGGCTGAGGCACGAGGCTGCTCTGGAGTCACGCCCAGACGCCACGTCACCCAGCCGAGCCCCTCGGGCCTGGTTTGTCGCTGCGTCACTCCCGGCGGAGCCAAGGTACGCATGCCGTTTGAGCGTCAGGGGACTCCCGAGCATCGCGACCAGAGCCTAACTGGTCATGTAGCCCCTCACCCCTTTGTTCCTAAAGGCTAACGGCTGTTGAGGTATGCGCGGGGCCGGGCTCGGCAGACGTAGAACGGTGGATCCGCCCGCGTCTCACCTCCCTACTTGTTGTTCGTGCGCCATGGGGGACTCCTGAGCATCGCGACTCAGGAGCCTAACCTGTCACGTAGCCCCTCACTCCTTGGTCCCGTCCTGGTTTCCAGTCGGGGCTAACGGCCGAGGTATCTTGTGAGGTCGAATGCCGGCGTAGAACATAAGCAAGTAGGAAGCACAAATTTCAAGGAATTCAAAAGCAAATATTACAGTCCACACTGTTATCGCAATACCAAGCATGAGTTTAAACGCCTCCCGAGGCATGATACACGTCAGGAATTAGAAGCAAGGCAGAGCCACAACAGAGTCACTTGTCGGCGGTGGAGCAGCGCGGAGTGGGCTCGCCTCGTGAAGCAGCAGGGCCGGCAGCGCCTCGCTTCGGCTTGGTGCTGAAGGCCCGGAACTTCCCCAACAGAGCCTCCGTGCGACCCTTCACAGCCTCGGCAGCGGCAGCTGCATGCTCGCCGCTTGCTGGCTCCAGCAGGCTGTCCATGTCGACGCTGGGATCGCGAAGATAGATGTGGGTGAGGATCCGCGTCAGTGCCGCAGAAGACAAGACACGCGCCTTGGCCTCAGCCGTGGGGCCAAAACCAAGGGAGACATCTTCAAGAGCACGAATCAGGAAGGGAAGCAGCTTGGCGGGGCCGGCCTCTGCGGCGGCCAGTGGGCTCTCCAGGCCGCTATCATAAAGCTCCCTCAGCAAGGCGCGAGCCTTCACCTCCATATCCATGAAGGCCACGCGATCTTCGGCAAGAACCCGTGCCTTGGCGTCCATCTCGACCTTCCTCGCCTCCGATTCCTGCTCCAACGCTGCCTAGGCGGTCACGACGCTTCTTCAGCTTGGCCTCCTGGTCCTTGACGGCCGCCTCGCGAGGCTTCATGCTTTCCTCCTGCTCCTGGCGGAGGCGGGCCTCCTCGGCAAGCTAGTTCTGCAGGCCCTTCAGCTCGCCCTCGAGCGTCTCACAGCGACCTTGGATGCTGGCTGCCTCCCCCAGGGCAGCATTGCGGGCTACCTTCGCCTCACGAACAGCCTGCTTCTCCTCATCGCAAGCCGTCGAGGCCTGGACCAGCGCCGCCCGAATCGAAGCGTCGGCGCGAATCCAGCCAGAGGCCAGCTCCAAGCGCCCGGCCACCAAGCGAGGGTCGGCGCCCAGAAGATCCTGCCACAGCCGGTCCAATTCAGCGGCAGCATGATCCAGGAGAGTGGGAGGAGTCGGAGAGACAGCAGTTGGCGGAGTAGGAGGAGATGGCGGCGGTGTAGCCACTTCGCCCTGAGGCGGAACCAGCGGCGCCACAACAACAGTGGAGGCAGCGCCAAGCAAGGGCACCTCAGAGGTCGCTGGGCCAGCAGGCTGAGCTCACCCAGCTGGCTCAGCCCGAGCCTCATGAGGGCGCCCGGGAAGGAGAGGTCTGGGCGTCAGGACCATCTTCCTTTTCAGGCAGCGGCACCGTCAAGGATGGAGCCTCAGGAGCCCCCTTCAGCTTCTTCGCCACGGGCGCTGGCCTGGCCGAAGAACATGGACATCAGATCTCGTCGATAGAGCAATAATCAAAGGCAGGGAAGCGAGGCACTTACAGTGTCGTCCTTTGGAGGACTCGAGCAGCCTCCGGCCATACTTGAAGCCCGAGAGCCGGCTGCGAGGATCAGCCTCAAGGGACCAAGAGCGGGGAGGCGTCAGTGAATCGTCCGGGGCGGGGCAGACCAGCGGGGACCAGCCCAGTCCGTCCTTCTTGGGATTGGGGCAGGCTTCTACCTCCCGCTCATCCTCATCCTCGCTGTCGTCACTCTCGGGGAGGCGGAGAACGCGGGGCCTGCGCCGCAGGGAGGGAGCCCTTGACTCCGCCCCCGAATCAACCCTCTCTCCTGGCTCTTCTTCCTCCACCTCTTCATCGGAGTCGGAAGAGGACACGTCCACCAGGTCCTCTGGAGCCTCCGCGGGCACGAGCCTGTCCCCATTGAAGGCGGGCATGGACCCCACAACCTGCTCCCAATCCTCGCCCGAAGGAAGCAGGCGCGGAGGCGCCCTCCCGGTCTCGCCATCGCCCCCCAACCAGGAGGCTGGAGGACCGTCGCCAAATCCTCGCCGGCCAGGGCCACGGGGCTCGGGAGAGGCCTCCACATCGGAAGCGAGTACTGGCGAAGCGGAGCCAGTTGGTGCTCCAGGAACTCCCTCAGCAGCGACGCACCGGTCAGCCTCGCCGCCGCCGCGTCCTTCGGCTTCAGATCTGCATCCATCTTCTCCAGCACCAGCTTCACGCGGGGATCCCGAAGCTTCGCTCGGGACCAGTCGTTGGAACTCTCGGCGGGCTCCGTGGGCAGGACCAGCCGAGGGTGGATCCGCCCAGCATCCACCAAGACCCACTTGCTCCTGAAGCCGTGATTCAGCTTGCCTGTGTTTGAAATGGCGATGGCTCCTCCGTATCTTGACGGCTTCAGACGCCTTGAGGCGGAACCACGGAGGCTCGGAGGAAGAAGTAGTGGCGCAGCAGGCCACCGAGGGCTTCACCCCAACATGGGCCTCACAATAGTAAGCGAAGATTGCCAGAAGAAGGACGGAGTTGGGATGGAGGTGCAGAGCTTGGATGTTGTAGTGACGGAGGACGGAAAAGAAGAGCTCAGAGAAGGGAGGCACTGCATCAAAGCAATGATGGCGCTCGCGAAGAACGGGTAGAAGGTACTCCCCCGACCATCAGGGGCGGAGGAGCCGGCCTTGAACACCGCCGTTCCATTGACGCCCTCCGCCTCCGCCAACCGGCGCATCAGGGCGAGGCTCGCCCCTGACACATTTGGCGGGTCCAAGGCAGGAGAGTACCAAGCTCCGGCTGGGGTTTGGCGAGGAGCCATGACTGGCTAGGGCGCGCACAAGACTAAATTGGGGTCACATGATTTTATTTTATTTTGGTACTGTCCGATCTACGCCGGATGGCTTAATGGTCGTCTTGTGCCTCCTGGCTGACACTGTTAGGAATCTTCCCCGAAGAGCCAGCGACCAACGGCAGAGCAACCTGCCTCCGCCGTCCGTGGCCCTGGCCAAAACCCCGCTCCCCGCCCCACCGCACTGCCGTGGTTGCGCTGCCCCCAGGCCAATCCACAAAGACTCCCCGTCATCCAGATCCGACGGCGGCAGTGCCTTCAACCCACGCAACTCTAAGATAGTCATCTAAGCACTGCTTCCACGGCGAACTCGCGGCCCCGCACCCTTATGTTAGACACCAGCCAACCGGCAGCCGAGGAGCTCCGCCGCCTCGAGGGGTGCTGCTTCCCATTCGGAATCGGTTGGCCCAGAATAAAAATTCAGACAACTGACGCCTAAATAAAGTGATTTGAGATGAGGGTGCGACCTATCTGTCGGCATGGTGAAGTAGGCAGGTCCAGCTGTCGAGTCGGTGAGGCCGGCGCGGTTGCGGTGGCGACCGGCGGCAGGGAAACAACAATGTCGCGATGGTCAACGGCTACGGGAAGCAGCGCCGGGACTCTGGACGGATCCGAAGTTGGAGCCGCTACGACGCCGTGAACAACGGCGGGGGTGAATCGGCTCCAGTACGGTTCACGCGGCCGTCGTCGAATCAGCTCCAGCAGCACGGAGTAAGAGGCACATGGCCCAGTGCACGACGGCAAATGGACAACGTCTCCGGCATTAGGGAGGAGGGCGGCTGTGAAATTGGTGCAGTGGGGGCGCCATGGAGGAGGGGCTGAGGTTTCGCGGCTCGGGAGAAGGGAGCTTCCGGGAGAAGGTGATTTGGCGCCCACGAGGTATGAATGGGGGGGATTGGGAGGGGAGTGGAACCATGTTTTATGGACGCATTTGTCTGAAATGTGAGGGGGAGTTACAGTTCTACCCCTGCCTTTAGGCTTCTCGGCTTGGGTCTGTGTACTGAGGGTCGGGGATAGTAGAGTAACTTTGCTTCTCTATAGTGGGTGGGAGCGATTTCGGGCGAGGAGGGCGTGCTTTGAAATATAGTGGGCGCGAGCGATTTCGGGCGAGGAGAGCGTGTTTTGAAATAGTGGGCGCAAGCTATTTCGGGTGAGGAGAGCGTGTTTTGCCGACCATGGTTTATGAATTAATCGGCACATGTCATTTCGGCCGAGGAGAAGGCGCGCTTGGATGAAGTTACGAACCTACCCTTGATGTACAACGGGCCAATTGATGCGTGTCCCACATAGGACGGTAATTTCGCGTCTCCCATTTATTTGCTCGGGCGAGTTCCACCGAGCAGATGATGTTTAACGATTCGTTTAAAATTTGGGAGAACGAGCATCCACGTCTACCTTACCAAGTCGATTCGAATCAAATTTTGAAATATTAGCTTGCCACTTCTTTTTTAGATGGAGAGATGATGCTCGGGAGTAATGTGTTTTTACATGCTCGGTTCTAGCGATTTACTATATCACAAATAGTTGAACCACTAAAAATGGGAATCAAACCCAAAATGAAATATCTCAATTCAATCAAATAGCTCGTTCACCAGATCAAAATAGTGAACTAAATCCAAAATTGAACACCTCAATCGAGTAGCATGTTGTAAAGTATTATAGTACTCCATGAACATGTTGAAAGTCAAACTAATGAACTTGTTTGATATACGCATATATCTGTTCATGTGTGGATTGCAGACAACATGTTCTCCAATTTAAATATTTGAATGCAAGTTTATATCGAAACATGGTTTATATCAGTCTTCGATGCATAAAACGTGACCTCCCCCTCTCCGGGACTCCTGCTCTCTCTCTCTCTCTCTCTCTCTCTCTCTCTCTCTCTTTCTCTCTCTCTCTCTCTCACACACTCTCTCTCTCTCGCCGACAATCTTCAATTCAGTCGCACGCATCCAACACACAAAACTTGTTGGTCCCTCTCACTTTCTCTCCATCTCTCTTTGTGTGTGTGTGTGGGGGGGGGTCTTTCTAGTTCGCATGCATATATATATACTCCATCTATAGGTCTCTCTCGCACACTGTGTATGATTCTCTAGTCCAAGCTAGATATCTTGGGTGCACTCATCGTACGCACACATATTCCTTGGCTCATTGCCCGTAACTCTCTCATGCACCACTCTATCGCCTCGGAGCCCATCTCCCTCTCTCTCAAACTCTCCATCTACCTGGGTCACACATACACATGTATATCTCACTCGCACTCGATAGGCCCATCTAAAACTCTATCTCTCCCTCGTTCTCTCTCCATCTCACATGCACACACACACACAATCTCATGCCTATCTAGCCAAGTATGATGGTCTCTCACTCAATTGTAGGCACACGCAGTCCCCCTATATGTATATGACTAGCTAATCTTAGTCTCCATCACAAACATGTGCATGGTCTATCTCGATTTCTCTCGGGGCATCCTTCTATCGCGCACGCACCTCCCTCGATCTCCCACCCATATAGTCCCCTCACGATCTCGAGGGAATCTCTCTATCACAAACACACGCTCTCGCCCTCCCCATGCGTCTGTGTTCTCCATGTGTCCCTCTCGACCTTTGTTCCTTTTTGGCCAGACCTCTATTGGACATGTGCTATAGGGGTGTCTCTCTCCGTTGCAAACAATCACACACTAGCTATCTTCGTGTATCTCCTCGCCTTGCTTTTCTATCTCGGAGATGCATGCGTGATATGTTCTCCTAAGAAACATAAAAACAGACTCTCTCTCTAATTTATCGTTTGTTGTCACTTTGTCTTTCATACACATACTCTTTTTGCACACTTACTCATTCTCCTTCACACACACTTGATCTCTCGACTTAGGCACTCTTCTTGGTTCATAGCATATTGATTTATTGAAAAGTCAAACATCACAAAGTATGACCATGTACGTGGAGAAAAACAATTACATCTAGAACGGCAAACATATACCATTAGATTCACCATGAGATGTAGTTTCGTATGATGTATCTTTGGTATTGTAGATATAAATAACATTTGCGTAAACCTGATCAAAGTTTCCAAAGTTTGACTTCTAAAAAATTTACATGCACTGCATTATCAAGCGGATGGAATATGTCTTCCCCCTCTCAGCTATCTGACGCACCACTCAGCCTTATCGGGGCTCCTCAAACTTTATATCTCCCTGGTTCACACATACACATGTCTCGCTCGCGTAATACATATAGACCCATCCAACAATCTCCCCCTTGTTCTCTCTCTATGTGACACGCACCCCCCTAATAAGTACCATAATCCCTCACTCCATCATAGGCGCAAGCACTCCCCCCTAAGTATGATTATCTCTCACTAGCCATCAGGAACATATGTATTGTCTCCTTCCATCCATACGTCTATCTCGATATCTCTCGGGGTATCTTCTATCGCGCACACACCTTGTCACTCAATCTCCCACCCATGTAGTCCCATCACGATCTCCAGGGGATCTCTCTATGACAAACATACACTCTCTCCTCCCCATGTCTGCATTTTCTCCGTACGTCTCTCTCGACCTCTCTCCCTTGTTTGTTAGACCCCTCTTGGCCATGTGCTAGGGATCTTGCTCTCTCGGGTGCAAACAACCACACACTATCTCCTCACCTTGCTTCCGTTGTTGAAGATGCATGTGTGATATGTTTGCATAAGACACACACGTTTTTTCTCGACTTTTATTGAGTGTTCCATGTCTCTTTTACACACGCACACACACTTTTTTCACTCACTCTTTCTATTTCACTCTCTCTCTCTCTCTCTAGTTAGGGACTCTCTCACGTCCATAAGCATATGGATGTTTTGAAAAGTCAAACCTCAGAAAAGTTTGACCAGGTATATGTGGAGAAAAACATTTACATCTGGAACGATCATTAGATTCATCACAACATGTACTTACTTAATACTATCATGTATCTTTGGTATTGTAGATATAAGTAATTTATTTATAAACTTGGTCAAAGTTTCAGAAGTTTGACTTTTAAAAAAATGTTGGAACTACATTATCGAACAGAGGGAGTAGCTCTTTCTCTCTCTCTCTCTCTCTGTCTGTCTCTCTCTCTCTCTCTCTCTCTCTCTCTGCTATCTCTCACGGGCCTCCCATCTCACTTGAACACTCTATACCAACGAATTATACGCTCACTGTGTCAGCGTATAGCTCCGTATATTGTTTAGTTGGCCGGTCAACCAGTCCACATGCTGCCTTGTCAGCTAGTGTTATGTATCTTCGTGTGCTGGCCCATGTGGCAGTGGGTGAAAATAAGTAAACTAGAGGCCCATCTGACACTCGGTGAAGTAAACAAAGTTGAAACGACTCGGGGTAGCACCCCACACGCTAGTAAATTGAGGGTGCATTGAGGACACACTTCTTCCACGTGAAGGACGCACTCGCGCACAATTCACCACTGCGCGGTGGCATGCATGTAAGGACGACTCAAGACACCCAGCACACAACACACACCAGCACACGTGTACACCTACGTCGCCGCCGGTTGAGATGGACGGCGAGGCAGCCAACAAGCAGAGGTGGCACGAGCCAAAACCACATCCGGCAAGCCTGGACTTCATCAGCAGCCACCCGACGATATGCTGCTCGTCATCATTGGCCTCCTCCCCACCAAATCTACCGTGCGGACCGCCCTGCACTCCCGGCGGTGGCGCCCCCTCTGGCGCCGCGTCCCCCTCAACCTCACCATCGACAGCTGCCTCTGCGCCGGGGATTGCAAACACATGGCCGCAGTCTCCAAGATCCTTTCATCGCACCACAGGCTGGCAGACGCCTTGACATCCGCATGTTCAGTACCAACTGCAAGGTCCAACCCAAGTTCGACGAGTGGTTCTTATCCCCGCCCTAGATCAGCTCGAGGAGCTCAGCTTTGAAGCTGGGCGATGTAAGCTCTGCCGCCGTCCGTGCTCCGCCTCACGCCAATGCTGCGCCGCGCCAGCTTCAGCTCCTGCTATCATCCCCAGATTAATGCCGCGCCCACCCTTCTTCTCCCTCAACTCAAGTAGCTCGACCTCTTCGACACTGTACTCTCGAAGAAGGCTATGGAGCACCTGCTCCGCAGCTGTACTGCGCTCGAGTACCTTCGTCTTGAGCAGATCCACGGGTTGATTAGCCTCCACATCGCCTCGATCTATCTCCGATGGATTTATCTGTCTTGTTGGCCCCGCAACAAGACATCAGTTGGGAAGAGATCACTCCAGCTGTTCCATGTTATGGTCATTGAGAATGCGCCTTTCCTTGAGAGATTGCTTGTATCGGATCTAGAAGGTACAACAAAAATCAGGGTCATTGACGCGCCGAAATTGATAGCATTGGTGCACTCGTCAGCCAAATTCTCCGAACTATTTATTGGATCCGTAATCGTTCAGGTACATCACTCATCTTCTTCTCCGTCTTCTTCAAATTCACATTTTTTAATTTCTTCTTGATGTATTTACGACCGTCTTCCAAAAATGATTCCCATAAGCTTGACCAAGTCTATGTGCACAGTGAAGATTTTGGCAATAAAATCTATCAGGCCCAATATGGATCAAGTTGTTGGATTCCTTACATGCTTTCCGTGCACGGAGAAGCTACTCATCGAGGTGAAACTTCTTTCCTATTAGTAAATGGTAATCACAACATAGCTCAATTTTTTTTGTAATTTTCCCAAATTACCATGACAAGTGTAGTGTTCAAAAATGCATCTACTCACTGCACCGAAAGAAATGTTTTTAGTATTTTTTCTCACGTGATCACCTGCATCGTTTTTCTGTTGTACTACTATAGTAGCCTAGGATAGTCATAGTGGAAAGTAACTTAGACTACTCCAGTAACTCTATGGTTACCCTAAGTGCAAGTACTACCTCCTGGTTTACTCTTCCTATTTTGTACTATCAAAATTTGACCATAGATTTAACTGACAAAATGTTAATGCATGTCACTAAGAACTATATCGTTGGATTTGTATTTGAACATAATTTCAAATGGTGTAACTTTTAGTGACATGCATTGGCATTTTCTTACGTAAATCTATGGTCAAAATTTTATACTAAATAAGAGGTAGTACAAAAGTGGGCTATAACGGCCCTCCACTATGTAGGCCAAAACACGTGCCAAATTCACTTGTGATGCATTTGGCATCGATGCCCCTCCATTGCTCACCTGGTGCCCCAATCTGGATCACCTGCTTTGCTCCAGTGCCAAATTAACTCACGCAATGAAAAAACACTTGTGTGGGAGAGTGAGAGAGAGAGAGAACCGAGGCAATAAAAAACACTTTTTTGGGAGAGTGAGAGGCTGATGTAGTTGGTTTGATTGATTTATTTATACATGTGGGTCTGTGTGCACAGCGGTGCCAACTCTCTCACATTGTTAAAGCGGTGCCAAAATCTTTTGATTTGACATCGATGCGTATTATATGGCATACTTTTGCGAAATATGGCATCGGCCACATAGTGGAAGGCAACAAATGCCCAAGCTCTTCACGTTCTCCTAGGTAAATGAGAGGAGAGAGAGAGAGAGAGAGAAAGAGAGAGAGAATATCACTAGCCAGCCAACCCTATCGTATGAGCGAATGATATTGGTACCTCTTGATGACACAGCAATCTTATACAGCCAGCTGCTCTAATATCTTCTCTTCTTTTGCAGATAACAAAAGACCCGAAAGTGAAAAATGTGCTGCACTATAACAATATCATCGAATGCCTTGATATCCATCTTACAGAAATTGATTTGATCGATTACTGAGGCAGCACATCAGAGATCAAATTGGTCAGGTTCTTTGTTCTGGAGGCAAGTGTGCTCAAGGTAATGAGGTCTGGCATTCTCTAGCGCAACAATGAATGGCGTGCTGATCACCGCAAGCGTATAAGTCTAAATGACAAAGTCTCCGCAGAAGCTGGATTTGTTTTTGAAACATCAAGTGGCCAAAGACTCGAAAACTTATTTGCCCATTAGTGACTTGTCAGGGCGTTGGATTTTAGTTTGTACGATAATGCTGCATCCACCTAAAGTAACAAAAGATCTTACATAAACTTCCTAGTAATTCCCTCTTCGTAGGTGCAACATTACTCCTAACATTTGTAATATCAGTTTGAAACTTGTAATATTGCCGTGTCCTATTCCTGCGTTTTCAAAAGCCTGCGAATCAAACAGGTCCTGAGTTGGTGATGATGTTGTGCCTGCCATCTTTCACCAATAGCCATCGGATCTAGATCTGACGCATACAAACCAAACTTCTCCAGTTTTGCAAAAAGATGCCCGCACTTGTTCCCTATTTACAAACAACTCCTTGTCTCTCACAATCAGTCTTATCTCCTCCCCACCACATCTAGAAGGCCAAGGAAAAACCGAGCGCGATGGCCGCTGCCGGCGCCATCCACCCCCCAATCTTGGTGTTCCGTGCAATGCACGGGCATCTACGCACGGGAAATTATGTCGAACACAGCTAGTTGTAAGCAGGCTAGGTGTACAGCCATGATGATAGTGACTGCAGACGGTGAGGCTGACTATGGTATGCCGAACATGGCGCCTATACTCAGGTGTCATCTCCGGCGTAGGGTCCTGTCACTTTACTGTGAGGAGCAGCACGTAATAATTTGAACAACGGGTAGTACAGTGCTACTACATTGGTAGTACTACTACTAGTACTAGCACCACCGTCTGGATTTAATAGCACTACCACGTCAATCTGGATTTAGTATTTGACTAGCGATATCTAGTAATGCATGTCACAAAAAATGTACTACTCCCTCTGTAAATAAATACATGGTGTATTGTTTTATTCCTATCGGCGAGATAACTTAATGTCTTTTTGCTACTTAATAGGGTTACATGCAATGAACTAACCACTACATGTGATGTTTGGTAGTCTCAAGTCATTGAAAGCATGCACGGCCCACATTTCTCATTGGTTGATATGTCACGAAATAAGAAACGAGGAGGGAGTTAATGTACCGTGCCTAAGTGTTTTGGGATTATTTGGTTTTTGTAAGGTGACTTACACAACATTTTTCATCAAATCCATGAAGTAGTATATTTATTTTTCCGTATGTATCTTTATTTTTCCGTCAAATCCATGTAGTAGTATATGGTACTACTAGTAATTATCTTACCTTCACATCAACTTAATAATTTTCATACGTACTCCATGCATGAACTGCGCCAGAACCAAACTTCTCATTACTCTAGGGAAAATCGTTATTTCTATCTATCGGTCGCGCCATGGAGCAGAACCAAATTTTACAAGTTACAAGTTCAATAGGAAAAGCCTGCCGTGTTCGCATTGCACCCCCACACGGTTGGTCCGGCACGCCGCTCAAGGGGGAATGCGTGTTGTGTTGCATTTTCACTTACAAGTGGGACCGCAGTTGAGCAAACCGACTACCGGCAAACCCCCACACCGCCCACTGCGCGACGGCTGAGAAAACAGGAGGGAGAAGAGATGGTTGTAGCACGGACTCCAAGAATATTGGTGTCGGATGGGACTCGTGTGGGTGGCGTGTGCCGTACTGCTAGACATGAATGCTAGTCATGGCCCATGCCACCCCACTATATCGAGGTGCTGGTTATGTTGAACAAATTTCCTGGAGTCCGTGCTCAACCCTCCTCTATCTCTCTTCTCAGCCAGCCAGCAGACGCGCGGAGCCCATCATCTATTTGCTCATATGCAGTCGCACATGTCAGTGAAAACGCAAGAGGACCCACTGAACCTGCACATCTTTCACCTCGACGTGCTAGTGACGAAAAACAAATCCAATAAAGATCTTCGGTGGCCGCTTTTGGAGTTAATCAAGACAAGTAAGATTCTATTTATAGTTTAACCCAAGATGCACATCACGTGGCTTCAACTACCACTCTATTTTCTTGCATGACACGACCTGGATGCTACATGTCCCATGTGTCGGCAAAAAGACGAAGAACTCGACCAAATCTTCGGTTGAGCTCTCGGATTAGACTAGTTGTGCTAACTTAAAATTTTATTGTGTAGAATGGATGCAAGTTTTGGTATTGGGAAGAAGAGTACAACGATATATTGATAGAGCGCAATTTAGTAGATGTTCTATCACATTTAGCTAGCATAGAGGCTAGAGATGAGACTAGTGCACTTGTTGATAGAATAGAGGCTAGACGCATCTACTTCTTTACACTTGAAGAAGAAAGAAGCACGCAAGATCGAGCCTCCGTAGATCAACAATGAATGCATCGAGAAGGCACTAATCCAACTTACAGGAGCAGTTATGGAAGTTGGATATCTTCTAAAATGTATTCTTGTGGTTCTTGTTTTCTTTGGTCTTGCTTTTCTAGTCAAAATTTTGGTGATGCATTTCCATGTACCAAAAAAATCAATGATGCAAAATAGATATGTGTTTGCAAAGAAAAATGTACGCGGCCGGGATGCATCCACAGAATGGGCGACCCACCGTGAGATCCGAGAAATGGTCGGACACGACCCCATTGCCCTACCCAAACGGACAGAATCCGGGAAAACGGAGAATGCGTTTGGGTTCGTATGCGTTGAGTTGGCCTTACAAGTGGGACCGCAGTTGAGGAAACCGACTATCGGCAAACCCCCACCTCGCCCGCCGCGCGATGGCTAAGTTAGAGAAACGACGAGGTTGAAGAGATTGCTATAGCACGGACTCCAAGAAATATGGTGTCAGATGGAAGTCGTTCTAGTGGCGTGTGATGTACTCCTGGACATGAATGCTTGTTCTGATCCATGCCACCCTACTACTCCTACTACTTATAGTAGTAGTATCGAGGATTCGAGGTGCTGGTTAAGTACAGCGAACACATTAACATATGGCCCACCTCACACTGTGGCCAAATTTCCTGGAGTATGTGCTAGGTTAAAAAGTGTTCTTTGTGAGGATGGGTGACTGGTCTCAAGTTTAAAACTTGTTGTATTACGTACGTAGGCGTAGAGATAGTGCAGCATATGAAGCTAGTACAAATAGTGTACTATTGTTGATTGGCCTCATTTGATAACATGTTGTAATGCACGTACAATTATGTATTCGGAAAATATTTTTTTGCCTCGTCGTAGCACCCACTCAGAGAAGCGACTCGAAAGACATTCATAAATTTAGTAAGTTTATCACAGGCATATCATTTTATTACATACAACAGGTCATCAACCCACAACGACAACAAGGATACATTATAAATACTAAAGTTTTCATCACACAAAAAATAACAAGCAATGAAATGAACTTCAACTCAACCAATCCTCGGCGTTGGAAACGCTTGCTTTGAACCACAAGTGATTCTCTAGGAAGGGCCAACTACTGTCAATCTCAAGACCAACACAGGACTGATCATCCAGGCTAAAGCGGCCTACTATATCACGACCAGGGTAGGGAACCACCGCAATGTCCGACGTATAGATACAGTTGCTTCTCATAAATGGTAGTAACGTTGTGTCAACAGCAGCTGGATCGCCTTTAACCATCATTGGATAGTTTTGTCCAAGGAAGAGCGAGTTTTCTCCAAGACTATCAATATTGTACCAGGGAGAAGGTGTTGGTGCTAGCACAGTAGTATCCATCACGAATACCATGCAACGGGTGTTTGTAACACCCCTAGTGTCATGCTACAGAAATCCCCTGTTAATGGTGCCAGGTCACCATGCTTACTGAGCTAATTATCACTTGATGAAAAATCAAAGTCAAATTCAAATTTAAATTCTGAGTAAAATTCAAATTTTCTCAAACATGAAAACTAAAATGTTCTTCATGTGCCAAATAATCCATAACTAATGTTGGTGGTGAACCAATATTTTTGCAAAATGTCTAAATGTCCTAAAATAGCTATAACAGCAAGTTGTTAAAGGAAAAGGCAAAAGCTTGAAAAAAAGAAGAAGAGGAAAAGGCCCCCCTCAACTGGGCCGACTGGCCTAGCTGGCCACCGCGCCCCTCCATGGGCCTCAGCCCACATGGCAGCCCAACAGGCCATGTGGCCCACACCCCCCCCACCGAGTCGCCTTCCCCTCCACTGCTCCTCCGATCAAGGCCACAAAGGCCGCACCGCTTGCCACCACCTCGCCCGTCGAGGACGATGAGGATAAGGCCGCCACGCGCCTCGGGCTCACTCCCCCGCTCCCCACTTGCCCCGCTCCACCTCTCCCTCTCCCCACCAGATTCCTCCTCGCCTTCCCCCTCGTTCCCCGTCCACCACCGAGCGCCACCGTCGCCATGGCTGTGCCATAGCCGCAGCCACCGGCCACCCCGCGCCTCGCCAAAGACGCTCCACGAGACGCGCTGACGACCTCTACCTCGGCTCGCCACGCCGCCATCGAGCTCGAGGAGCACCGCAGCCACGGATCGAAGTCGTCTTCTTCCTCGACGGCCGCCGACGATCCCCTTCCTCCCGGCGAGCTCTCGCTCCTAAGCCACCAAGGGTCTTTCTTGACCGCTCGTTGAGCTCCACTCCGTCCTCTCCCCTCTCCTTCCTCGCCTCACCGCGCCCCTAACCGTAGCTACCGTCCTGGCCGTAGCGCGCCTCCGCCGCCGTGCTCGTCACCGACGTCCTCGTCGATGTCGTGCTCACCCGACCTCGCCACCGTGCTCTGGGACTCGCCAGGACCCCGTAGAGCCTTCCCAGTAGTCCTCCCGTGCCCTCGGCCCGCGATTCGCGCGAGGGCGAACTCCGGCGTCCGCTCCGCGCCGCTGCCGCCGTAGCTTCCGGCCGTTTACGGCCTACCGCCTCCGTAGATGGATGCGTCGTTGAACGCTCGCCCAAACGAGCCTAAGCACGCCCCGAACGGAGCGCCGTAGCGTTCTTCTGGCCAAGTCCGGCGAGCTCCACCGCGTTTTTGGTCGCCGGAGTTGTCTCCGGCGCCGGCCGCCGACGTGGCACACCTGGGGCCACCCCCCTGGGTCACTGCCAGTGGGGCCCCTGGTCCCCTGTTGACTAGTTGACCTGGTCAACTGTGCTGACTGGGCAGGCCCCAGCCACTGACGTGCGGGTCCCACCACTTAATCCTCTAATTAAAAGATTCTAATAATTAAAACTAATTAGTTTAGTTAATTAGACACTGACAGGTGGGCCCAGTAGTTTTACTAACTAAATTTAGATTAGTTTAAACCCTGTTTAACCCATCGCTCTATGATGTATGGGTCCCCATGTCGATTTTGACGGTCGGCCGTCACATTGTTGTTAGCGTCACTATGACGTCATCTTGATGCGTTATTCCTTTCGCTTTTTTAATAGTTTCGAAAATGCTTTTAATCTTTGGTTAATCATAGAAAATAAACCGTAACTCGGATGAAAATGTTTTCTATATGAAAGTTGCTCAGAAATATCCAACGAATCCGAATACGTGGTCCGTTCCTCTGTCACATGCCCCTAGCATGCTGAACATGGGACATTCACCCTCCGGTTGTCTGTCCGACACAGGTCCGGAACCGGGAAAACATTCCCGGTTGTTTTCCCCCCTTCACCTTTATCGTGTAGCCATAGGATAGGTCACTCCCGGCACAACATATTGCCACGTTCTGCTTTGTGATGCTATGTTTGCTTTATATTTACTGTTTCTTCCCCCTCTTCTCTCCGGTAGACCCCGAGACCGATGCTGCCCCTGTGATCGACTACGTCAATGACAACCCCTCCTTGCCAGACAACCAGGCAAGCCCCCCCCCTTTGATCATCCCGATATCGCCCATTCCATTCTCTCATGCTTGCATTAGATTTTGCTACTGTTATTGATTGCTCCTATTCTGATGCATAGCCTGCTCTTGTATCTGCTGTTGTACCTTACCTGCTTATCCTAAACTGCTTAGTATAGGTTGCTTAGGGATCCATCAGTGACCCCCACCTTGTCCCGACCGCCTTGTTGAATAATCGAAGACCCGATCAACGGGATCAAGACCAGGCCCGACACCGCACATCACATCCCCTTAGTTTACGGACACTCTTTGGGTTACTATCGAGTACCGAGGGTGAGACCTCATTAGCACTTCCGATGTTAACCACTGTAGTATAGTTATTCGGTCGTGGTCATCGAGGGTGATTTCCTCTTTAACCACTTCGATACGACTGTCGTGCAACCCCTCAAGTGTGGACCTCGAGGGTGAATCCTCTTACGTTCACCTTGATGACTACATCGAGTGGAATTCGCCGGGGGTGATTCCTCGGGCTTTCCCTTGATGTTTAGACACACAGTTACTTGGTTACTATGACTTTGCACTGGACCCTGTTACTAAAGACGGGTTGGCCCTGAGGGGTACCCAGCCGAGCTTAATTGGCAGTGATGTGGAGTCAGCGGACACAGAAAGTGCCCGCGAGATAATTACGAGGCGTGGCCGGGCATTCCTAGCCCTTGCCGCAAGTCCTCGAGACGGGCAACGGGTCACATCTTCGTGACTCTCTCGCTTGTTACCGCTGCGTTCCTAATCCACTACGATTTGGATATTTGATCCGAGGGGCCTCGCCCGATAGCACTAACCATCACGTGGGCATAGTATGGGCGTTCTGCGTCGTATACATCAGCCGAAGCTTAATAGACGTCACGATCGAGCGGCGGCTGGCCGGGTTGGACTGCGTGGCGCTGCCTTGTTGAAGGAGGTAGCTAGGTTTGCTCACCGGCCGCCCACGCAACATGCAGGAGTTCCCGGGGAGATGGCCCATGACCCCTGGAGGCATAGGTTTAGTCCGGCGTGCTGGCCTCTCTATTAAGCCTAGGTCGGATTGCGGCGTATTGTTTGGCCGAGGCCGGGCATGACCTTGGAAAGTGTGTCCGGCCGGAGTCAATCGAGCGTGGCGGGTAAGTTGGTGCACCCCTGCAGGGAAGAAAATATCTATCGATAGCCTGTCCTACGGTAACGGACACTTGGAGTTGTATCCCAATCGATACAACTAGAACTGGATACTTGTGATGAGAACTGGATGGTGATGAGGATTTGATTGTGATGATAACCGGATAGTATGGCTCTGGGATTTCTTTCTCGCAGGGAGTCGAGAAAGGATCTCCGGCGAGGTTGATAACACTTCTACTACTTTACTTTATGCTACACTACTCCTTCCCTCGTTGCTGCAAGATGGTGGGTTCGAGAAGATGCTAGTCTTCGATAGGACTAGGCCTTCTCTCTATTCTCGCATTTCAGCCCAGTCCACATATACAACCTTCCTTTGATAATGTTGCATATGTAGTGTAGATCCTTGCTTGCAAGTACTTTGGATGAGTACTCACGGTTGCTTTCGTTCGGCTGTCCCCTTTCTTCTTCTTTCCGGTTGATGCAACCAGATGACGGAGCCCAGGAGTCAGATGCCACCGCCGATGCTTACTACTACGTGGAAGTCGCTGACGACCAGGAGTAGTTAGGAGGCTTCCAGGCAGGAGGCCTTGCCTTTTCGATCGATGTTGCTTTTGTGCTAGCCTTCTTAAGGCAGACTTGTCTAACTCATGTTTGTACTCAGATATTGTTGCTTCCGCTGACTCTTGTGTTTTCGAGCTTATGTATTCGAGCCCTCGAGGCCCCTGGCTTGTAATATAAAGCTTGTATTATTTTCAATTTGTGTCTAGAGTTGTGTTGTGATATCTTCCCGTGAGTCCTTGATCTTGATCGTACACATTTGCGTGTATGATTAGTGTACGATTGAATCGAGGGCGTCACAAGTTGGTATCAGAGCCGACTGCCTGTAGGTAGCCCCCTTTCCAACTCCTTGGCCGAAGTTGAGTCTAGTCACTGAAAAACTTTTACTAACATTGGTTGTGTGTCTTACGGGCCCACGTCGCCATTGGGTGGTAGTAGGATCTTTTACTCCTTACCTATACTCTGGGGCTCTGACATCTCTTCTATTCGGGTTAAATGATTTTGCTAAAATCTAACTCTAGGTTCTCGTTACCACTTCCTGCCGGAGACCCCTTTAATACGGATGATCGACTGCTTCAACAGAAGATTCTGACAATACTCTCGGATGTTCCCTCGATACTTTGTGCCATCCCTCTTGCAATTCCATTCCATCGATAAACCCCAATGGATAACGAAGTACACTTGTCATTCATGCAATTACTCCCCGTTGATCTTGTTATTACAAGATACCCCAAAATTCTCTCTAATATTTCGAGAATACGTTGTGCCTACTGCCTTGCAGTTCTTGCCACATGAATATCCCTACGGATAATTTTCTCGCCCTTGTCGAGTATCCGCTCATCCCCAGTTGATTCAGGTACTTCACAAAAGTCTTCATAATACCGTTCGTTCTTATGAAAATCCTCAACAGCCTAATGCTCTTGAAATTCTTGCTTGCTAGCATTAAGGTTAATCCAATAAGTCTGGTAATCTTGTTGACATCCTTTGTCACTATCGTTCCGAGTCCCTTGATCCAATATGTCGCGAATGCTCGTAATCCTTAATCAGATCCTAGCATTCATCCTTCCGGCTCAGACGTTGCTCCAAACATGAGCTTGTTCTTGTCAAATCAAATGTTGATTGATTGTCGATCTGTATCGATTCATCTCAATTAACTTTTGATCAGAGCCTCTGCTTTAGATCTTCTGATTTGAAAATCGTAATTACTTTGTATTCAAGCTTGGAAGTTATCCAGTTATATCTATAAGCCGATGCCTTTGCATTCTTTCTTCTTCTGTGTGGGTATCGATACTCACATCAGATCTTTTATGGACCTCCATATCCTTGGTTGGATTATTATCGGACAATGTCCTTCGTATTAATTAAACTTGTGAGTGTTGCCCTGACACATAATGCCTTTGGTAAGTTCTATCATCTGCTTTTTTCAACCATGCTCTGCTTGAGAGCTGGTATATTTTAATCCTGAAGTTAGTGGTATATATTCCTAAGATACCCCTACGGGTTGAACCTATGCCTTCCCTAATACGTGTGAACTCGAAAGAGATGTGAGTCATGCTCTTCTGGTGCTTCACCAGATAAATCTTTCGCACTACAATTTCTTCGAAAAAAGGAGGAGTGAATGAAAGGTTATGCATTGGAGAAGTGGGAGTCGACCTTGAACTTTGAGTTCATGCCCATGGACATGATGTGGAACTTATCATGGAAGCTTCTTGTGACCATAACTATTTCCTTGATATAATATCATCTAGTATCGGTGAATTGATCCTTTGCAACCGTGGTTTCGACCATGATTGTTCTTCTTTGGTCCCATTTCTTGGACAAGTTAAATCACTTTTCTTCTACATGTCAATACGCCTGCCCAACCTCTATTGTGATCCACCTTCGAGTATTACCCCTAGTATCTCGAGTATATCTTGCCATTGCACTACATCTTATGAACTTTTGATAGAGTACTACCTTACCCTGTCTTTGTCACTTCATGTGTTCTGGGTTGTTTGTCAACCGAGAACACCGATAAGTGAATCGATTCCGCACTCCGATTCTATAACTCTAAGTAATTTTCATTGCTTACGAGTTTAATAATCCTTCAAGTCATTACTAGCATGATCGGCTATAGCATTCTCGTGCCAAATTTTAACTGTGCTACCTGGTTCTTCTTCCCGAAGCACAATTTTCGACGATGAGCTAAGCTTACGCCAATCTTCCTTGTCATATCTTTTCGCCTTGAACAACAAGCTTGATTTCAAGTTTGTGTCATACCCGTGGTTCCAATAATCTTTCGCTTCATCATTCCTTTGACTTGATGCCATCACTGGTCGATTACATCTTCATGAAGCCTCTCGACAAATGTGTCGTGATCATCATCAACATTTCGATGCTCTTCTAGGGTATCAATCGAATTCGTGATAGAAATACCATCCTTGCCCTCGATGATTTGTGTTATCATCGACAACATTCTTGTCTGCCCCCAACACAAATTTGTTCATATAAATTTTGGGAATACATCCTTTTTGGCATGTCGATGGATTTTTGCTGAAACCATCGGCCACCTCCTCATCTTCCCTGATAAAATTGCATGAGATGTTCAAGTAATTCCCTATGGATCCTTTGTGTTCCCAAGGTCCGGCATTTACCTGATGACAATGCCAATGCTATCCAAAAGTATGCCTGTGTTACTCCGAACATCAATAAGAACATTGGAGACGCAATGCTAAATGTTTCTTGATCAATTATCCAAACACCGTTGTATGGGTAATATCATGATTGTTCCCTCGCCACTTTATCTAAATGCTTTTGAACTTGCTGTCATATCATGTATATCCAGCTCCGCTTCCCCTTGGGAAGGATATACTCCCAATTCTTGTGTATAAGCACCTTTTCCTTTCCATTGGTCTGGTTAAACTAATAACCACATTTTCCTTTCCATTGTTTTGTTTAACCTTTCTTGTGATCTTTATGATCTAAGAAGTAATAGTTCCCTGCTTATGTAAACACCTCGGTGTAAAATTTGTCAGTAAGACCTTGTTATCATTGCTGTTGACATTTCGGTAACCACCGATGGACGAGGACTTCGCCTACTGGTCCGCCTCGTTCAACGAGCAGGAAAATAGTTCTCTCCGTCCCTCGCCCTTGGTACCAACGTGTTGACAACATAACTGACAGTCTATCACCTGACATGCCATGCTATCGGCCCCCTTTCTACTTTTAACCCACATGGTGGGCTCATAACCCACAGTTCCACATGATCGGAACCTGACTCTCCTGTATATACTTTATTCCGAAGTATCATTTTCTCTTGGCTTTGTGTTTTGTCACGAGCCACCTTCCGAGAGATGATCTTTTCCCGATGCTCTGAACCCCTTTCTCACACTCTGTTCAGGTATCGATCGTTTGTCCATTCGCTTGAAACTTCCTATTGTACCTTCATACATTGCTCTCGATGTTTATTAAGTTTCAAATCGAGAGATACTTCTGCCTCATTCCCTGCATTGTTCACCAGACAATTAACCCTATATGGGTCAGTTCTCCTGAAGTTACTCTTTACTTCCCCACTTAAATCTCGGGACGAGATTTCTTGTAGTGGAGGAGATTTATAACACCCCCAGTGTCATGCTACAGAAATCCCCTGTCAATGGTGCCAGGTCACCATGCTTACTGAGCTAACTATCACTTGATGAAAAATCAAAGTCAAATTCAAATTCAAATTCTGAGTAAAATTCAAATTTTCTCAAACATGAAAACTAAAATGTTCTTCATGTGCCAAATAATCCATAACTATTGTTGGTGGTGAACCAATATTTTTGCAAAATGTCTAAATGTCCTAAAATAGCTATAACAGCAAGTTGTTAAAGGAAAAGGCAAAAGCTTGAAAAAAGAAGAAGAGGGAAAGGCCCCCCTCAACTGGGCCGAATGGTCCAGCTGGCCACCGCGCCCCTCCATGGGCCTCAGCCCACATGGTAGCCCAACAGGCCCTGTGGCCCACACCCCCCCAGCTGCCTTCCCTCCACTTGCTCCTCCCGACCAGCCACAGGTTGCCGCCCGCCGCACCACCTCGCCCGTCGAGGCGATGAGGATAAAACCGCCTGGCCGCGCCTCGGGCTCACTCCCCCGCTCCCCACTTGCCCCACTCCACCTCTCCCTCTCCCCACCAGATTCCTCCTCGCCTTCCCCCTCGTTCCCCGTCCACCACCGAGCGCCACCGTCGCCATGGTTGTTCCATAGCCGCGGCCACCGGCCACCCCGCGCCTCACCAGCACGTCCACGAGACGCGCCGATGACCTCTACCTCGGCTACGCCTCGCCATCGAGCTTGAGGAGCACCGCAGGCGACGGATCGAGTCGTCTTCTTCCTCGACGGCCGCCGACGATCCCCTTCCTCCCCGGCGAGCTCTGCTGCTCCTAAGCCACCAAGGGTCTTTCTTGACCGCTCGGTGAGCTCCACTCCGTCCTCTCCCCTCTCCTTCCTCGCCTCACCGCGCCCCTAACCGTAGCTACCGTCCTGGCCGTAGCGCGCCTCCGCCGCCGTGCTCGTCACCGACGTCCTCGTCGATGTCGTGCTCACCCGACCTCGCCACCGTGCTCTGGGACTCGCCAGGACCCCGTAGAGCCTTCCCAGTAGTCCTCCCGTGCCCTCCAGCCGCAGTTCACGCGAGGGCCGAACTCCGGCGTCCGCTCCGCCGCTCGCCGCCGTAGCTTCCGGCCGTTTACGGCCGCACCGCTCCCGTAGATGGATCGGCGTTGAACGCTCGTCCAAACGAGCCTAAGCACACCCCGAACGGAGCGCCATAGCGTTCTTCCGGCCAAGTCCGGCGAGCTCCGCCGCGTTTTTGGTCGCCGGAGTTGTCTCCGGTGCCGGCCGCCGACGTGGCACACCTGGGGCCACCCCCCGTGTCACTGCCAGTGGGGCCCCTGGTCCCCTGTTGACCTGTTGACCTGGTTAATCAGGCCGACTGGCAGGCCCGACCAGCGACGCGTCTGGGTTCCACCACTTAATCCTCTAATTAAAAGATTCTAATAATTAAAACTAATTAGTTTAGTTAATTAGACACTGACAGGTGGGCCCAGTAGTTTTACTAACTAAATTTAGATTAGTTTAAACCCTGTTTAACCCACTGTCTATGACAGATGGGTCCCCCATGTCAGTTTTGACCGGTCAGCCGTCCTGTTGACTGTTGACGTCACTATGACGTCATGCTGATGCGTTATTCCTTTTCTGTTTTTTTAATAGTTTCTGAAAATGCTTTAATCTTTGGTTAATCATAGAAAATAAACCGTAACTCGGATGAAAATGTTTTCTATATGAAAGTTGCTCAGAAAAATCCAACGAATCCGAATACGCGGTCCGTTCCTCTGTCACATGCCCCTATCATGCTGAACATGGGACATTCCCCCTCCGGTTGTTTGTCCGACACAGGTCCGGAACCGGGAAAACATTCCCGGTTGTTTTCCCCCCTTCACCTTTATTGTGTAGCCATACGATAGGTCACTCCCGGCACAACATATTGCCACGTTCTGCTTTGTGATGCTATGTTTGCTTTATATTTACCGTTTCTTCCCCCTCTTCTCTCCGGTAGACCCCGAGACCGATGATGCCCCTGTGATCGACTACGTCAACGACGACCCCTCCTTGCCAGACAACCAGTCAAGCCCCCCTTTGATCATCCCGATATCGCCCATTCCATTCTCTCATGCTTGCATTAGATTTTGCTACTGTTATTGATTGCTCCTATTCTGATGCATAGCCTGCTCTTGTATCTGCTGTTGTACCTTACCTGCTTATCCTAAACTGCTTAGTATAGGTTGCTTAGAGATCCATCAGTGACCCCCACTTTGTCCCGACTGCCCTGCTGGATAATCAGAAGACCCGATCAACGGGATCGAAGACCAGGCCCCGACACCACACATCACTTCCCCTTAGTTGCTCACTAATGGGTTACTATCGAGTACCGAGGGTGAGACATCATCAACACTTCTGATGTTAACCCTGTAGTGTAGTTATTCGGTCGTGGTCATCGAGGGTGATTTCCTCTTTAACCACTTCGATACGACTGTCGTGCAACCCCTCAAGTGTGGACCTCGAGGGTGAATCCTCTTACGTTCACCTTGATGACTACATCGAGTGGAATTCGCCGGGGGTGATTCCTCGGGCTTTCCCCCTGATGTTTAGACACACAGTTACTTGGTTACTATGACTTTGCACTGGACCCTGTTACTAAAGATGGGTTGGCCCTGAGGGGTACCCGCGCGAGCTTAATTGCGAGTGATGTGGAGTCGGGCGGACCTAGAAAGTGCCCGCGAGATAATTACGAGGCGTGGTCGGGCATTCCTAGCCCTTGCCGCAAGTCCTCGAGGCAGAACAGCGGGTCACATCTTTCGTGAGTCTCTGCTTATTACCGCTGCGTTCCTAATCCACTACGATTTGGATATTTGATCCGAGGGGCCTCTCGGCCCGATAGCACTAACCATCACGTGGGCATAGTATGGGCGTTACGCATCGTATACATCAGCCGAAGCTTAATAGGCGTCGGTGGCGGCGCGCCGGGTTGGACTGCGTGGCGCTGCCTTGTTGAAGGAGGTTGCTAGGTCTGCTCATCGCCGCCCACGCATACGTGCAGGAGTTCGTGGAGATGGCCCATGACCCACAGGGCATAGGTTTAGTCCGGCGTCTTGGCCTCTCTATTAAGCCTAGGTCGGGTTGCGGCGTATTGTTTGGCCGAGGCCAGGCATGACCCAGGAAAGTGTGTCCGGCCGGAGTCAATCGAGCGTGGTGGGTAAGTTGGTGCACCCCTGTAGGGAAGAAAACATCTATCGATAGCCTGTCCTACGGTAACGGACACTTGGAGTTGTATCCCGATCGATACAACTAGAACTGGATACTTGTGATGAGAACTGGATGGTGATGAGGATTTGATTGTGATGATAACTGGATAGTATGGCTCTGGGATTTCTTTCTCGCAGGGAGTCGAGAAAGGATCTCCGGCCGAGGTTGATAACACTTCTACTACTTTACTTTATGCTACTCTACTCCTTCCTGTTGCTGCAAGATGGTGGGTTCGAGAAGATGCTAGTCTTCGATAGGACTAGGCCTTCTCTCTATTCTGGCATTTCTGCAGCCCAGTCCACATATACAGCCTTCCTTTGATAATGTTGCATATGTAGTGTAGATCCTTGCTTGCGAGTACTTTGGATGAGTACTCACGGTTGCTTTGATCCCCCTTTCCCCCTTTTCTTCTTCTTTCCGGTTGATGCAACCAGAAGATGGCCAGCCCGAGCGAGATGCCACCGCCGATGCTTACTACTACGTGGAAGTCGCCGACGACCGGGAGTAGTTAGGAGGCTCCTGTGCAGGAGGCCTTGCCTTTTCGATCGATGTTACTTTTGTGCTAGCCTTCTTAAGGCGGACTTGTCTAACTCATGTCCGTACTCAGATATTGTTGCTTCACGACTCTTGTGTTTTCGAGCTTATGTATTCGAGCCCTCGAGGCCCCTGGCTTCTAATATAAAGCTTGTATTATTTTCAATTTGTGTCTAGAGTTGTGTTGTGATATCTTCCCGTGAGTCCTTGATCTTGATCGTGCACATTTGCGTGTATGATTAGTGTACGATTGAATCGAGGGCGTCACAGTGTTGGAATAGGTCCGGAGAGTGAGACCATGGGAGACAACACCTGCTTCCTTAGTAGTAACATTAGCATTGGGCTGTATACAGAGAAGAAGGAGTGATCCATCGGAAGTTGCCAGGCGCCACTGAGTATATGGGCCCTCCTCGTCCTCATGCTCGTGATCATCACCATCGTCATCTCCCCCTTGGTTATAAAAAATTTCAAGTATAGGTGGTGGAATGTTCACAGGACCATGGAAACACAAGAAGAAGGTTAATTAGTAGAGAAGGGAAACTTGCTAACTCGCATGCATGTGGATGAAACAATTATAATTACGGTGGAAGACAAACATACCAAAACTATGAGGATCCCATGCAAAAACAGTGCCACGAGTGGTGGCAGCAAAACACAAGACCCTCGTTTTGAATTGCATCACAGTACACATCCGTGTATAGAAACTAATTTTTGAGCATTATCCATCCAGTCGAACCACGAAGGACGGCAACAAGCTTGTCGAAGATAGAAACAACTTCATAGTTCATGTAATTCCAAGAGCGGTTGGGAACTCGACAAATTGCTATCTTCCATAGATGACAGCCACAATGATCGTATTTGAACGTTCGTAGATCATTTGTGTGCTCAACCTCAGGGCACTCTAAGATTTTTTGAAGTGGAATCCACTGACGGGTGTACACATTCACAAGTTCCCACTCGCAATTGTACCCAATATAAACAACCCAATCTCCATTTGCGCCAGCCCAGGCCTTACCCTTAAGCGATGGCATCTTGACATCACACGTATCAATATCAAGCGGCATCAACTTGCACAAGGCGAGGCCTCCGTCGTCCGCGCCCATGCGAACATGCTTATAGAGAAGAAGATAAGGGAGAACCAACCGCTCCTAGACCCTTGGGTTCCTTGTAATGATGCTATTAGTTGAGTCGAGAATGGTCTTGAACGAACCTGCCATGCTAGCCGAGGTGATGATGTCGCACCGATCAATGAGTTCCCCCACGACGTCATCTTTCAGATCGGGGCAAGAATAACGGGGTTGTTTCCGGCATGTTCCCTCCATGGAGAAGACGATCGAACAATGGCAGAAGGAAGGGTGAAGGCAAATGGAGGATGGAGGAAGAGCGTGCGACAGCAGTTCCAAATCGAGAGGGAAACGTGAAGAGTCGGTGGACAATTGCTAGTTTGCCGCGGTACACGAAGAGGCGCCCCGGCCTACACGTCCTTTTGGAAATTGTACAAAAGGACTCGCCGTCGTCTCACTGACATGTTGGTATGGGACCACATGTCAACGAAACATGGTGTGTAATTTCTCGTGCAAAACGCGATCTGGCCGCGTTGGCCCGAGGTGCCACACTAGTTATCGACTTTATTTTTTTAAAGGTGTGCCGTTCAGTTTTGAAGCACGACTAACTGATACTGTTTGCAAAGAAAATATAAACTAATCTACCATTACTCCACCTCTAGTACTAGTAGTATAAAAAGATATATAGGCTGGAGCTTCAGAGCTTTCTTGCTAAGGGCTGCCCACTTGCTTCTCACAGTATCACCCTCTCTCCAGATCTAAAAATGACGGCCTCTCTCTCCCTCCTCACAGGTGGTCACAGATCCACCGGGGAAGAAAAGGACGTGCAGCATTGACGAACTCGTCGTCGGCGAGCGAGGTCACGCACTGATGACAAGGCCGTCCACTCAGACCTAGCGCCCGCGCGGGATGACCTCCGTCCCCAAGCTCGCTGCCGTAGTGCGTGCGGAGGGCGACGACCACGAGTGAAGCCACTTCCCGCCGACCCTCAGGTATGCTACTTCTTTTCGAACCATACCCTTGTTCTATTGCCCCATCTGCCACGTCGCTGCATGTGGATCTTTTTCCACTCCACCATCTTCCCAATTTCCTATCCTCTCGCTTTCTGGTCACGCAGACGAAAACCTTAATTTGCACTATTAAAGGAAACCCTACTTCATGCAGACTAATCCATGTCCGGGTTGAATAAGGAAAGGAAGGGATACTGTACTGTCCAAGAGAGTAGGCATCGAACCCGCATCTTGGTTGAAAAGGGGAAAATCAGTAGCTAAGGAACGAGTCTCGTGTCTCTTGGTTGAAGAAGGGTAGAAAGGCATGAGAACGCAATATAGAATGACCAGGTCGATCGTTTTGTTGTCCTCACATAGGAAAAAGGTGGCTAAAGAGAACAAAAATGGGACGTAATCCACATATGCTGCCTGGATATTTGTTGCCTTGGGAAACCATACCTCCCTCACCACTCTATGCGTCTGTGGAGGTACATCATACTGGTGCGCCCACTGTCCGAATGGCCGTAGCAAGTCCCTTAAACCAATCACATCCTTATAGTCACTTTTTTGTTGTTAGTATAACACCAGCAGTCAAGTCAAGCAATGCTACTGCTAAAGTGATGCCATAATGCCGCACTCAGTCTAATGCCACCGATAAATTTAAGCAATGCCATTTAATGTCACTAGATTATTTCAGGGTTAGCTGTTGATTGTGGATGTATTAAAGATTTTTTAGCTAAGGCATTCTAATGTTGTTGCACAACCAGTATACCAACGATGAAACTTGTTACTACCTTCATATTTTTGCACTGTTAATGCTTATAGATTACATACCTCACTTTCATGAGATAAGTTAATTTTTTTGTACAGTGTCACCAAAATGCCAAGGCACTGATGTCATTTTATTTTGGTTAAACTGCACAAAAAATTATGAAGACAAGAGGAAAGGTCAAGAGTGGGCACCTCCTCGTCCAGCTATTCTCTTGATTCATTCGATCAAGTTTTTATGTTTGATCGATTATCAAGATTGGGATATCAATTTTTAAGGCACCCCCGAGTTCGAAATGATATTTACCTTGGAGGTACATGGTTTGCAATTTTTTATACTTTCATTAGTTAATAATGCTAGTTACCTTCAGACTTTTGTATTCGGTTTAATGCTCATGCACAGCTAGTATACCAATGCTGAAACTTGTTACCTTTACAGTTTGTATTGTTAATTCTTATAGAAATCTTCCAGTGCTAGAGTTTATTGAAATCTGTTCAGTAAAACCATCGTATTGTACCATGTAATAAAATAACTACTCTACTGTTGCACTAGCCACTGGATTAGTGTATATTTGTAGTATTTGAATGGTGTTGCATTAGCGTATGGACATAAATAAAGTGTGGCAAGCTTTCTCAGATATGTGCTTAAGAAAACTACTACCTGTTTTTCTAAATACTAGACGTTTGGGTACTTTAAATTGAACCGCGAAAATGTATTATATTAAGGAATAGAGGGTGTAGAGTTCACTCAAATTATCGCGGTAAAGCTAGTCACACCTTTGTTAAAATTAATGTTCATTATGTTATCGGAGGAGGTCTGTATGTTTGTCTCTAATGCCTGTCGACTACATACCTGACATCATGATGTAATGTTAAGTCATTTCCTTTTGTATAGTGTCACTAAATTGTCAAGGCGGTGATGGAATTTTATTTTAGTTGAACTGCACAAAATATGCTTAAAAGAAGAGGAAAGGTCGGGAATCGATAATTCTTTCAGAAAGAACTATATATGCCTTTCTGACATCAGCCGTTGTTGCCTTATTTATTCCTTCAAACAGGTGGTTAGAAATAGTCTTGCTACCTTTTCCCATTAAGAAATTGGAATGCTTATATTTGTGAGTCTATGCTTCAACTAGTGCCACTTTTATAGTAATCACACTTTCAATATCTATGCAAACAGGGATGCTCAATTTTAGTGGAACTGCACAAAAAGTCCAACTGGTTCAACATTAGGAGCATGTTTTCTTCCAAACCTTTATATCCAATTGGTGGCACTATGAGCTGTTCATTACGAAGGTACATGGTTTGCTACTATCTTGCTACTCTGTCATTAGATAGTAATACTAGTGGTTTGCATGTGAATTTATTGGCAGGGTGGACCTACATTGGAGGTGCAGATGTGATTCAATGATTGGATGCTCAATTTCGGTTGTATCGATTTCACCTCTTCCATCACTGCGAACATGGATATCCTTGGTCCGATGAAGAATAGGCGCTATATTTCGCTTCCGAACCGGCAAATCAATTCAAGATGAAATTGTCCAGGGCAAAACATGATCATATCAAATTGTCCAAAGGCAAAACATGACAGATGCTAAGCGGAAGAGACATGTTTAAACCAAAAATAGAAGGTGGGGTATATGTTTACTAGCTACTTGATATTTGTGCAGACAGAGATGTCTGCCCGCTGCTATTTGGCAAACACACAAAGTGACCGCAATTTTGGTTGAACTGCACAAGAGAATAGTATAGTCAATGCATGTAGTGCCATTTGAAAATAGACACAGAAAGATTGGACAGTCACTTCATGGACTGCAGAAAAGTAGTACTGTACTATTTATTGGCCAACACTAGGTGCTTCATTGCTTTGGTGTTATTATACAATGGGCATCATTTTGCCTAAGTTAAAGTTTGTATTCCGAAAATAGTCTCGTCGTGTGATCAAGAGAAGACCAAATCATATTGCAGTGGATGTTCCTGCATCATGTGTGGTTCATTCTCATGGTTCCAGCTATTGGTGAAACCACTTACGTTTGCAAGAGGAATTGTAGACTTCACAAACAAATTTGTCTTTTCGATGCATCTTGAATGTTGGCCAAGAGAAGCATCCATGTTAGTGGGAAGAATAGATGATTTTTCTAGATCTTTGCTTTTGGAGCTACATATTGGTATCTGATCTGTGAATCATTGAGATGCATTAACATGTTGATCTTATGTATGGGAATCGTACTAGTTGGTTTTGAATTTGGGCTACTAATGTGAACATATTACAATGCCAGGCCTGTGAGTCTCGTGTGAACATTTTGAACAGATCGTCTCTTACTGCTGTGCACAACATGATCCTTATTTCTTTGTTCTTAGTGTTTACAAGTTACTAACAGTTCCTTATATCTATTCACTCAATGTTTACAAGTTACTGATTGATCACTAGCTACCCTACTAATGCGCTCCTGGCAGTTTTAGTTCCGCGCAAGATCCGAAGTGGTAGTTTTTTGAATAAAAATGCCTACCTCTGAAGAAACTGAAAAGCTGCTCTGAACAAAATGCCATGTGAATCTAAAGAAACTGCCCGCAAAAACGTTCGCAAATGCCTTATCTCCCAGCTAACGTTCATCAGCTAATGCGATCGTACACGTACACCATCCGACCTACTCGATCCTACACGTACACTATCCGACCTACTCGATCCTACATGGATAAATAGCAGATCACGCACGTACTACCTCCTTCCCGGTTTGCAGGGCTCAATTCAAAAAATGACCTACTCGATCCTACAGGAATAAATAGCGGATCACGCACGTACTACCTCCTTTCCGGTTTGAAGGGCTTAATTCAAAAATCTAACCAACCAAGGTAGATGATGAGTGGTGGAATCATTTTTGACAAGGAGGGAGTACCTCATCTGTATGATTCGAGTGCACTGATTTAACCGTCATGCCGACGTGCGACCCAGCACGGACGGGACGCACCACTGACGGGATGGGACAGCACAGTCATAATTTCAGTTTTTCTAGTTTTCCACGGCAAGCTGGTGCGCTGAGCCATGCCTGCTTATGCATTGAATTCCGATGACCGCGATGACCGTCGCGTTTCCCCCGACACGCTAGTTCGCCTACCTTCCGCCTATAATTACTGTTTCCCAGGCTTCTCTGGTGGCACCATCATCCAACTCGCCCTATCCTCATAAGCCCCCACCGGCCCGACGTTGCTCGCCACTTATCCTCGCTCTCGCCACGTCCGCCATGCCCCCGCCCGTCCGTGATAGGCGACACCGGAGGCGGTCACCGCGCGGAACAAGTGTTCGGTTTTTCACTGGAAGGCAGACTGAGGGAGGAGGCATTCTATCAGTCTTTAGATGGCAATGCGGAGTATGAGGAGTTGTTGGAGCGCGACCGCCTGGCGGAGGAGCAGCGTATTGCCGATTTGCGCCGCCAGCAGGACATGGAGCAGCAGCGCACCGACGCTCTGAGTCGCGAAAGCGAGCGCCCGCGAATCGGGCCGACTACGTGGAGGCCGCCGCCCGGCAAATAGCCCTGGAGGCTGTCGGGCACGCACGTGTTCGCGACGCCGGTTTTTACTACCAGCTCATCAAGTTGGTTTCCTGCTTAGAAGCCGAAGCTTCGGTGGACCACGCCGGCATGGAAAGGGCCAACGCGCACGAGCAACGCGCCCTATCGCACCTTTGGCAAGTCCGAGGCGAGGCGGAGGACGCCGGTGCCGGCGTTTAGTGTGTACCACAGATGGCGGCCGGCATCATCTAGTTAGCTAAGAGTAAGTTAGTACTTGTACGCTACTAGAGTATTAGTGGGAGTAGATAGTTAACTTGGCTATGATGGTTGTCAACGTGGAAGTTCAATACTCTATATGTGGATCGGACACTGTTACTTTGCTCTGAATGTTGAACTTTCCGTTTGAACGTATGGAATGGGGTGTTATTTTTTTAAATGGGTTGTATTTGTCCTCCACGGGTTTAGAGGCTGACTTGTGGGCCTACCAAGTTGACGCGTACACAATCAGGAGACAATTATACGTGGACAGGATGACAACAGGGACCCGCCAAGGTCATGGCAGTACGCAAGCAAGTTCCTCCTTATTTCAAGCCAATAAAAAATGGCTCCTCCTAATAGATTTCTGACATCTGGGTCCCATGCCATTGTCAACATAGTAAATAAACAAGAGAATTGCACAACGAGCGGCTGACATTAGGGACCCAGCAGCTCGTCCAGTTATTTTTGTTTTGGGTTAATTTGATAAATGCCACTCCAAATCTGGTGTTTCCGAGAAATGCCACTGCAATTTCCAAACTTTGTAAAATGCCATTTCATGCCATTTCTAGTGGCATTTTTCAAAGTTTGGAAATTGCAGTGGCATTTTTATGAATCGCCATAATTGTTGTGGCATTTATCTAATTTGTTTTTGAGACAGAAGTAGGATGTCAACTGGGCTGTGCGGGGCACTCTGGCCTGTCTAGAAAGCCTTCTCTTTTATGTTTACCACAGACCAGCCAGTAGTTTTTTTCTTCTGAAAATGGCTAGCCCAGTTTTTTTTGTGATTTGCCAAGTAAGTCGCTTTGTCAAGCCTGTTGGGCTGCAAATCTTTCAAGACGAGGAGAGCTTCATTCGGCTGGCCGTGAACATGGCCTATCAGTAATGAGAAATGGGTTGTACATTTTCAAAACACATCAAACCGGCAATTAGTTTCAAATTTCTATTTTTCATTTCGAGATTTTAAATTGCATTGATTTTTATGTGTGGACAATTCGTTGGGTTTTATATTGATATACATTTATTTTTAAAATCAGTTTGAATGTGACTCGAAACTTTTGGGATTAAAAACAGTTCGGACCGCACCGAAATATGCAAAATTTCGTATATTTTTTTAACCGTGGCCACAATATGGGCTGTAATGCTAACAAAAAGAATATGGGCTCCAAAAAAACCTTAAGAATTAGCAAATGGGCTGTAAATTTTTAGAAATAATGGCAGATGTGTTGTATGCTGTTTTCCACAGATTTGAGGCTTTCCTAAAAAAAGGTTGACGCACAAGCAGTGACTCTTGGATGTCCATCCAACGGCCGTCGTGCTTCTTCAATCTCTGCTCTTCCTGCTCCAGCCGCTCAAACAAGCGTCGGCGGGACTGCCTGCTCCTTCCTCCCCACGGCCGGCTGTGCTGCCGCGCAGGCCTCACCGCCCCACCATACTCCCATCGTTGGCCTAGCCATCCCTCTACCCACCCACACCTGCTGTTATTCTCCGGCGACGGCAGACGAGCCAGTAAACCCTCATACAGTCATACTCCCCTCTGCGTGGGAAACAACTGTCGAGTCTTCCCTGGCTCCATGTCGTTCCCTTCCTAGGCCTCGTCGTCGTCCACCGCCCTCGTGCTCTCGATGTGGCCTGGTCAACGTGGTCAACGACCGACATGCATCTGAACTGGACTGTACGTGGAGAGGCTGACAGCTGGGTCCACGGCCGCACACAAGGAAATGCCTCCTTATTACGCGCAAAATAATGATTCCTCCACCTGACATCTAGGACCCACCGAAAGGGCCTCTGTATGTCGTGAAAAAAACGTTACCGCCGCTGACATCTCGGACCCACCAGCTATATCTTCACACGCAAGGAAGTGCCTCCTTATTACGCACAAAAAAATGAATACTCACCCTGCTAGGTGGGACCCAGTATAGTGGGAGGCTAACTTGTGGGCCTACTAAGTTGACGAGGATGGAGGGCTTTGTCAACTTAGTCAATATGCACGATTCTAGCTCCAGTGACCGTACGATGTCCATCCAACGGCCGTAGTGCTTCTTCAACCTCTGGTCTTCTTGCTCCAGCCGCACAAACCAGCGTCGGTTGTGCCTCGTCCTCCTGCCTCCCGTGGCCGGCTGCAATGCCGCGGAGGCCTCACCGCCCCCTACTACTCCCACCGCTGGCCAGGCCATCCCTCTACTCACCCACACCCCCTGTTATTCTGCGGCGATGGCAGCCTCACACCGCAGCAGAACCAGTGAACCCTCGTACTCCTCTCCGTGTGTGAGTCCACTACAGCGTCTTCCCCGGCTCCGCGTCGTCCCCTTCCTAGGCCTTGCTGTCGTCCACCTCCTTGGTGCTCTCAGCGCGGCGTGGTCAATGTGGTCAACGACCGACTTCCATCGGAAGAAATCAGACGTGGAGAGGTCGACAATTTGGGTCCACGGTAGCCGCAAGGAAGTGCCTCCTTAGTACGCGCAAAATAATTATTCCTGCACCTGACAGCGGGGACCAACCGGACGGGCCACCGTATTTCGTGAAAAAAATGTTTCCCCGTGGCTACTGGGACCCACCAGCTACATCTTCGCACGCAAGGAAGTGCGCCCGGGAAAAAAACTGATTCGCCCCTGACTGCTGGGACCCACTAGCTACATCTTCGCACGGAAGGAAGTTTCTGACAGTCTGGACCCTCCTGGTCGAAGCGTACGTAGCGTTGTCATTCTGGTCACGAACGTGTACGTACATACTGGTCGATGTAGAGGCGCGCACGTGTCATAGTAGAGGCGCGCACGTAGCATGTACACGTACGTACAGCGGGCGGGGTCTCGAACGCCGACTCGCGCGTACGTGCGGCCTGGGCTCGTGTACATGGCTGGGTCGGAACGGAGAAACTGTGTCGTAGTCGTGTTCATGGGGAGGCAAAGAAATGCGTCGTGTTCATGGGGAGGCAACGGAACGCGTGGGAGCCAATCGGCTTGGATGGAACAGCCTATGGAAATGAGGCCTGGCATACCACAGAACAGAGGAAACGGCCTTGTGTTCGACCGGCCACGTTCAAAACGAGATCCTGTTCATCAGGGGGGGTCTGGCATACCGCAAAACGGAGGAAACGGAGCTCCTATAGTCGAAATGGGGTCCTGTTGATCGGGAGGGGTGTGGCGTACCGCAAAACGCAGGAAACGGACTTGTGTTGGAGTGCTATGGTCGAAACGGGGGTCATGTTCATCGGGAGGGGTGTGGCGTACCGCAAAACGGGACTCCACGGGATACTGTTCATCTCCACCGTCGACTCCCTCCAGCCTCCACGGGCTAAAGTTCATCCACCATCGACCTCCTCTAGCCTCGACCTGCGACTGTTCATCCACGGGCTCTTGTTCATCCAGCCTCCACCGCAGGCTACTCCACCGGCTACTGTTCAACCAGCCCTCTCCACGGGCTCCTGTTCAACCACCCCTCCATGAGCTACTGTTCATCCAGCCCTCCACCATCTACTGTTCATCCAGCCCTCCACGGGGTGGTCCTGTTCATCCATCCCTCCACGGGTTCCTGTTCATCCAGCCCCAACCGGCTCGATCAATCGGGGTCCTGTTCATCCAGAGGCAACACCATGGGGTCCTGTTCATCCACCTCCACCGGGAACTGTTCATCCAAACCCCCCAGCAACGCTCACTGTTCATCCAGAGGCAGCATCGATCGGCATCAGTTAGCAGCAGTAGTGAAGGAATTGCTCGATCGGGTTCAGTTAATAGCCATCAATCGATCGCTTGGGTTCAGTAACGCGTAGCCTGCAGTGCAATCACTCGGGTTCAGTTAGAGCCCAATGCCTCACTCGGGTTCAGTTAGAGCCCAACGGCTCGCACCCACGCGCGTGCGTGTACGACAGAAACGCGCAAACCTCCGTGCATCGCTCGGCACCGACCACCTACCGTAACCGGGAACACCCCGATATTTTCCTCACCCTCGCTTCTACCACGGTTTTTTCCGTCATGGACGGCCCAAAGAATGTCATGCAGCTGTGTCTCCAGCCCGCCCACGACGAAAAGCCCATTTTTTGTCATGATTTTTTGTCATAGAAGTACGAGCCCACCGCATCTATGATGATACCGGATTCTGTCAAAATTATCGTCATAGAAGTGTCATAACTATGACAGAAAAAAAATCGTTCGGCCCAAAATGTCACGGATGTGCCTTTTTTTGTAGTGCAAGGTGGAAAAGGAGCTCCGAGAGACTAGTGCCAAAGTGCGGGGTACCCGTGAAGAGCTCCGCCAAGTGAGGCAGATCGCAGATGGTAAGCCATACTTACTACAGAATGTTTTTGGCGGCAACAAGTTAGCATTGCTGATGCGGGTCTGGCGCTCCACAAGTGTTTTTGCCGAGCTTCCCTGCAGTGCGGAGGAAGCGGCAGAGCACTATGCCAAGTGGGAGGAGAACTCTGATCAGCGGCTTTTCTGGCGCAGTTCCAGGCTCCCAAGCATCCTCCCCTCCTCAGCAAAAAGATGAAGAACTAATGGAGCTGCATCGGATGGTCGGGCCAGCCATGAAGGATCTTTCGTCTGGTTGTGTCCCTCAGAGCCGATTCCGAGCAGCTACTTTGGTCTGGTGTAGAAGCTGCATGATGCATCACCCCGGATTGATGCCGTGAACCGCTCTGCATGCCTTGAGGGAGCTAGGATGGCCTTTGCAAATACCATGGTTCATTGGCCTAAGATCAAGCCAATGGATATGGCCACTGGCCCCCCGCCGGTTTGAAAAGAGCATCACCACCCCGAACAGTACTTCACCCAAGTTATGGATGGTGCTCGGGCGATAAAGGGCCAGCGTTCCAAAGATGTAATCATTGAGTGATTGTATTAAGTTGTCAACTGGACTTGTTGCTTTATAATCCGACCCGTTTGTATGTTATATACTATGATGTCTTTATTTTGACTCCTATGCAGCCTTTTATTATTCTGAAAGTTACTACTCATCGGCTTCAACCCCCAAGTGAATATTACGAGGGGTGTTTCATCTCCGCACTGTTACCCTTAGTCGACGTCTCGGTGCCCGAAGGTGGTAGTGCATGAGAGAGACAAGGCAATCGGACTATGCAGCTTTATTACTTTCACTTAGCCATATGAGCTTGACTCCTGGGGCTAATGACTAGCCCCCAATGCTCTGTGATGTACGGGGAAGCCGAGGCATGCCTTTTGTAATCACATGGTTTGTGCTAGGCCAAACCCTGTGTATGACACGGATAAATCACCAGAAATTTTTAAGTTTAACACTTGACATCAGGTCGCCGACCAGTTCACGCTTACTATGATGGTCAGTTTTCGGCTTTCTGCCCTGAGGTGCTTAACTGAGCTAGCCATAAGTACAATCGTAGGGGTTCTACCTTTACCTTCTTAACCGAACAAGCAGAACGTAAGAAGGCAAACACAGGAGCCGGGTAACCCAACTATTGACCCAAGACATAGTTCAGAACTAATGCAAATAGTGCAATATCCGAGATGCCGAACACGCAACGGAAAGTGGTGCTGGACTTAGTACATAGAGCTGATGAAAAGATCAAGCCCTTAGTCAATTAACCGTTTTGTATTTGCTACACAATTTGTGCATGCCAAGATGTTCGAAGAGCAGAAAAAAGGAGAAGAAAGACCGGACAATACAAATGCCCGAATACCGTAAAAGGTGTTTTTATTTTCCATAAACCCGGGACGTCTATCTGTACAATTTGAACTGCTGAAGCGTTTATTATGAGTAAGAAAGGAAAATTTTATAGAGAAAGGTTCACACAGGGCCTTGATTTGTGCGTCGAAGCCTCAATTGTGCCCTGCTGCATGTCTGCGCCTTTGCTTCTGCTGGGTGGGTGTGCTTCCGTGTAGAAGAACGCATGCTAGCAAGAGGGGCCTTGAACAGGAACCCTGGAAGGTAGCCATGTTGTCACAGCTTGGTGTTGGGCGAGTCTGAGGCCATACCCGTTGCTTGTCTGAGGAAGTGGTGATGCCGTAGTTCGGTTGAGCCAAACACATGGTGTTATTGTCCGATATAAGCCCCCACGGCCGCCCATGGTATCTTGAGCGTGAAGTTGTGCTGACAAGGCACGTAGAGCACAGTGATGGTGGGTGTGCCGTGGGGAGCGTATCCCTATTTGCAGCGTACGCAGGTAGGATCCCATGACGGGGAGCAGGCTGGAGCACGTTTAGTAATATCTCTAGCCTTTACGGCGGGCTGATATCTAAGCCCATTGGCAACGGCTTGGTCTTGGGCTGCCAGAGCCGCAGTATGTTCCTCGGTCTAGAGTGAGCGCTCCGATTTACCGTTGATTGTTATGACGCCCGCGGGACCAAGCATATTCAGCTTGAGGTATGCGTAATGCGGGACGGGGTTGAATTTGGCAAACACCATTCGGCTGAGGAGCGCATGGTAACTGTCGGCATTCTGTGAACGGGGGTCCTCAGAACTTGCATGCCTGCGGCCCACGGCGTGGCTAAGCCAGAAGGCCGTACGGCCCATCTTCATCAACAAGGCATCCAAGACCCTCGCGAGGGGCCAAGCCTCGCCAGGTGGACGATGCAGGGCCTCCTCAAGAGTGTCCTAGTCAGGTAGGCTCACGAGGAGCGGAGATATCAAGGCGGGGCAAACCTCATGAGGCTCTCGTGACGTGAGCCATGACGATCGACACCAGGCGGGCGCCAGGCGGGCGCCAGCGTGCGCAGCGTCCTTGTTTCCTCTTTGGTGCTAAGGAGGTCGGTAGCGCGAGGAGTACCGAGGTATCAGGCAAAGGTTGCCATATCGGTGCAACGAGACCAAGACCAGAAGGACGGCAAGACGGAGGTCATCTTGGAGCCCAAGACGGCGTCACCACCACAGCCTTTCGCACGCGAAGACCACTTTCGTCAGGATAGCTTGTACTAGCTGTCCGCCTTCAAATTTTCCCGCCGTTGTTGGCTCCCTTCCCGCTCCATATTTGGGGAGAGGACCAGGGCCTATATAAGTAGAGCTAGCCACCAAAGTAGGGGGGATCAAGCAGTTCATCTAGCTCTCACCCGCTAAGTCACCAAGCACAAGAACACCTCAACCTCAGGAGGTTGTTCTTCACTCTGTATTGTTCATCATCATCCCAAGAGGCAATCCTCCACCACCACACTGGAGTAGGGTATGACACCACAACGGTGGCCCGAACCAGTATAAATCTCGTGTCTTTCTGTGTTGCGAGTTCGTCCACGAGATCTTAGCGAGCTAGGGCATAGATAGGTAGGAGGGAAAGACTTCGCGCGCACCCTAGTGTTCGAACCTTAAGGGTTTGCCGGAACCCCACATCCGACATTTGGCACGCCAGGTAGGGGTGCGCCGGAGCTTCTTCTCCGCCAGTCGACTTGCCGACGCTCCATGGTCAAGATGTCCGGCGACCCAAGAGCTGACTCCGACCGCTGGGCAGCCTGGCCAGCCCGGGCGATGACGCCCGCCCATGAAGACCTCGACCCCGCGCTCCAGGCCGCGCGGGCGTCGTCCAATGCTGCAGGGCGAGGGCGGCGCAGCCAGGCGTCGTCCACCCCCACCACATGACAGGTACGAGCCACTGCAAGGGCAGCAAGCCACGCCGTGGCGATGGCGCCGCACTCGCGGCGAGAGCAGGCAAACATGCGGGCGGCACTCACCGTGGCAAGGGAGCTGCTGCGGTGCCGGCTGATGGAGAGCGGCCGGGACGCGCTGCTGGAACGCGTTGCTGAGCTGCTGGACGCTGCGGCCTCGGGAGCGCCGCCTTTCTGCTATCGACTCCCTTCTCAGGCCGTTGCGGGAACTCATGGCGGGCCTCGCCGCACCCACGCGCCGACGGGCGCGCATGGGGGCTTCGTCAACACCAGCGCGGCCGGCGGCGCCGGAGGCCCTGCTGCCCCGCACCGCCCGCAACAAGCACGGGCACAAGCGTCGCCCCCCCCCCCATGGTCCCGTCGAGATGCCATGCTACTACCATCAGGACGCCACGCTGGGCCGGGCAACATGGAGTGTGGGGCACTACGGCGAGGTGTCCGGGGTAAGAGCCCCAGAAGCCTACATGCCCCGAATGACGGACCAGGAGTACACACCGGAGGACGACCCCGTCTCGTTCGTTGGAGAAGATTGGGAAGAAGGGGCGCTAGGAGTCGAAGCCTTCCAGGAGCCGCCGGGGAACCACCACGACCGCGTGTGCAACGACCACTACAGGGTACCCCTAATCCCTCAGGAGGAAGCTTATGCTAACCATGAGTCGTAGGAGGAACAGGTCACCACAACGGCCGGCGGCCCCAGCTCGGCAGCCTCCCTGCCGGCAGGGGGATCGCGTTGGGGGCTACAGTAGAGGGTTCAGGAGCCAGGCCCCTCCCCATGGCGCGTGAAGCCAGGGGACACCCGGAGGTAGGCCCTCTGCCGGGGAGGCTTCGACAACCCTTCCCCCGGCAGAAGACCCGTCGTCACCGAGGGCACCGCTGGCGTCCTCTTTCCCTCTTTTGTGTCGTCCTGGCAACCGGTCGGCTCAAAGGAGGTCAAAGGTGGCGCAAGGCGGGGCCCTCGACTGGCGATATGAAGCAAGGCCGGTACCTGCGAAGAAGGCCCAGTGCCTGTGAAGCTCGCCGCCCGTGACACTCTCACGTAATAATGAGTTGGGGCTGTACACGCCCCGGAGTCTCAGGAGCACCGGCCTCAGGCCATGGGGCTCCCTCCCATGCCTAGTGGCAGCACTTAGCTCCACGCTGGTGAGAAGACTTGAAGACCGGAAGACTAGACTAGGTGCCAGATGCGGCCTTTTGCTTTGGATCTCTCTTTCTGCAGCTTTGCTTTCTGGATCTGGATTTAAGTTGAAGCCGAATTTTTATTGATGCGTGCGGGGGGTGCCTTTTCTCATTTGAGAAATTTCTTGCCTTCTGGATCTCGTTTTGTCTGGGACTCATGTCCGTCGCCTTCCCCTCACGAGATCCTCGTGGGCAGGACCGCATGAAGCGCACGCCCGCCGAGCGCACTCCAGCGCTGCGGCTCGCGCTCACCTTGTGGGGACCCCGACTCATAAGTCGTGATCACCGGATGCACGTGTACAGTGATCCCAGAGATCAATGCTCACTGAACACACAGAAGCTGAATAACAAGAGGCTTACATCCATACATACCGTATTACACAAGTAGGACCATTATGGTCAAGTCTTGAGTATAACATCGCAGCGGAAATCTTCAATAACAACTTGGACCCATGCCATCTGCCTTAACCCTACAGGAATTCTGACTGGGAAATGTCCTAGTTCGCATGTTCGTGTCCATAGAACTCTTCTTCGAACTCCGGTTCTTCCATGCCTAGCCAATTAAATAACCAGTGGCAAGCCAATGAGTACTTTGAATGTACTCGCAAGCAACCCATGTTTTGGTTCCAGATATAACAATGCATGATATAGGTAAATTTTGCAGAAAGCTAGTTTTGAGTGCAATGACATGTTCAACAACTTGCAAGACATGCATCAGGCGAATTCAAGTAACCCTGAGGACAGGTTACATATATCAACATAAATAGAGTGGGCACCAACCCAACTCAATCATTTCAAGTCCTTGGACTTGACCCATGTAGAACTTCCCACTTATCCAAACACACACACGGGTGTGTAACCCTGTGGACGTCGCCCAAGAGCGGTGACCCAACTATCCTTGCCCGTGGACACGGCTATTCGAATAGTTTTTCACTCTGTAGAGGTTGCACACTTTACCCACAAGATCCGGGGAACTTCCGTGTCATCCACGACCCGCGGTACCTCAAGTACCCGGGGTAAGCACCCGATCACTATCATTCCCTAGACGACAATAACATGGAGTCCATTCGATTGGTAGTAACCCCCGTGCCCAACATTTCACGACTTAAAATTGTGGAGCCTTTCTCCCATATTCATCACATACCACTGGCACGGGGTACCAACGGTTTGTCCGGTGCCCCATAAAAATGTTCTTGGCCGCCCTACCTGGCACGACCCCGTCCCGAGAGAGAGCACCAACTCTCCCCCGTCACTAGTAATGCGGGCTCCAAGCTAGTATCGGCCTAGGTAATTAATGATGCCCTTTCCCATACAAGGGTAGAGTGGTTGCGCATGTAAGGTTGGAATAATGGTCGCAACTTAAACCAATCCGTTTTGAAGACAACACACCCTTGCCTCGGTACACCACTTCGTCATCAAGTGGCTACCCAACTCATCATCTCCCAGGGGCATCAGTGTCACCCTCTGGGGCTGCTTGCAAGTATGTCAAACCACACTTGTTTCTTTCCATGCATAACCCTGATCCGCTTTGCATAGCAACTACTTTAGCATCCTATCTACTCCCACTGGCATAACCATCATAAGGAGGTAGGGTCATGCACAATGCAAGTATCAATGAGGAAGTAACAGAGGCAACCAACCAACGTGGTTTACCATCTCATCATGATTCCGATGCAACAATAATAAGTGATATATGACATGCATAAAAAGGGTTTCATGGACATGGTCAAAGGGCTGCTTGCCTGGTTCATCTGAGTCTTGAAATCTTCTGGTCCTTCTCCATGTACTCCGTCTACTTCGTCAACTAACGTCGGAAACAATCACAATAAGCAACACAACAAGGCAGGAAATATAAGTGCTCCAAAAATATTAATTTGACTTTTCTAGGACACCTCTGGTTATATGAAAAATAACCAGAGTGGTTTCATTGGAATTGGATTAGTGGATATCTCTGAACATTTTGATATGATGGAATCAAGGGGTTTATGGAATTAAAAGAAGTGTACAGAAATATATTTTTGGAAAATGAGCAAAGGCACCCATTTAGCAAATCATGATTTTAGAAGCATATGGGAGTTGGTTTCACTGGATTTGGAGTTCAAATGAATTTCCTATGAATTTGCAAAGTTGACAAATATGAAGAAATGGCTCATTATTTTGTGGGGTACAGAAAGTATTAACAAAAATGTTCATAAACTAAGATAAGAACTTAGAAGCATCTAGGAATTTGAATCATGGCATTTGGATCAACTTTGAGCTCTCTGTGATTTTCTAAAGTTCATCACAGAAATAGGAAAAATAGGATTTGATAAATATTTGTGAAGGAAAGGTCTCTGGAAAGATGTGCATGTTGCACTAACAGGTAGATCATGATTTATAGAGTCACTAGAAATTTGAATCATCAAATTTGGAGTCCATTTGAATTGTTTATGGATTTTACAAGTTGACTGGAAAAAGAAAAAGGGAATAAGGCTTTAACCTTATCTTGCGCACGGGCGACAGATAGACCATGGGCCGGCCCTGCGGCTCGGCCACGCGGACAACAGGCGACGTCGAAGGCGTCTTTGCCAAAGCCGTTTCAACTTAAACGGCTACAGAGCGTCTCCGGCGACGCTCCGCCCACCGGCGTGCTCAGGAGGCCACGCCGCACGCATCCATGTGCTGCACGCACGCCATGGAGGGCTGCAGCAGCGATGGCCTGGGTGGCCGCGGAGGAGGCGGTCGGCCATCTTCGGCCACGAGCGCGTGGCGTTCCCGGGGATGAACGATGGTGATGGAGGTCCTCGAGGTGGTGGTATGAGGGTACTTGAGTGGCTAGGGAGAGAGGAGAGGCTCGGGATAGCCCGGATTTAGGCGGAGCCCGACGGCGGCGCTCCGGCCGTTGTGATGGATGGAGGGCACGGGGAGGAGTGAGTTGGTCGGGGGTCTCTGGGAGGAGAGAGAGGCAAAGGAGTCGAGAGGGGGCTCGGGGGTGGCCTTAAATAGCCGACCCGTAGCTCACCGTGGACGCGGCACACGGGTGGCCGCGGCAACGGCTCGGGAGGCCAGGAGGGAGGGAGAGGAGCTGTCTACGGCATTTGTGGGAGTCGCGTAGGGTGCCAGGAAGGGAGAGAGGGAGCGGGCGAGCCCAGGTGGAGCCTTGAGCTCGCCGCAGCGCATTGGTGGGCTCGGGCGGCTCTGGGCCTTGTGCGGCATGGGCGAGACAGAGGGGGAAGGAGGGGCCAGTAGCGGTGGCGTCTTTGCGGACGTCGAGGCACCTCGACTGGCGCAAGGGGGAGGCTCGAGGTGGTTGGGGGACGCGGCGTCAACGGTCGGGTGCTCTGCCATGCGCTCCAGAGCATGCAAATGGCCGGCATCCGCGGCTTTTTGCGCGCACCCGCGCGTCCACTTGTGTCTGGCAGTTGCAAGGGAGAGTAAACAATGCGGCAATGGCATTGGATGCCCTGTGGATCCACTGGAGTGAGGAGGGAGGTTGAGGGAGAGAGAAATGGTGCTGTCCAGAGGGAAAAAGTGCTTTTCACCCCCATAATCATGGCTCCTCGGGCAGGGAAAGATGCAGGGGTTAGAGGAGGACCAGTTGGTGCTGTGGGAGGAAGATTAGCTCATGGAGATTAGTGGAAATGGCCAGAACATGCATTTAAAATTTCTGCCAGAAGGTGTTTGATGGTGGTTTGGGCAAGCAAATGGATTCCAACTGGTATGAAGATTAACAGGGTCAAGAGTTATATAGAAATGAGGTTGATCACCAAGTTGGAGCTCATTTGAAGAAAGTTGACAATGCAACTTTGGTAAACCCTAGAAATTAGCTTAAATGGCTTTACCAAGATTTAGTCATGCAAACCTATTCTCCTTGATGCACCACTTGGTGTGGTGGCCTTATTTGGTCATGTGGACATGCTCACCAAAGTTGGGGTAAAGGAGAGAAAGTTGGTAGTACAAAGTTGTTCAAATTTGATTACAGTCGAGAGGGTTTTGGGGCTCTTTGATCAAGTTAACTTGTTCTCCAACTTGTGCCATTTGGTCTAGATGAATGATTAGACCAGTTGAGCATGTACACACGATTTGAGAGAATTTGGACATGTTTGGCAATGTAAATTTGCTCAAACTTCAAAATGGACAGAAATGATTTTGAGGGGAATTCATGGGGTTATACTATTCTCCATGACATGATACTTGTCCAGATCATCAAACATGTCATATGTGACATGCTAGAATTTTCTTGGAATTTTTGGAGAATATTTCCTTTGTAAATATTTCAAAAGCTTGAAATATCCAGAAAGGGTATTTGAGGATTTGATCAATATTTTGAACATGACCATGTGCTGAAACTCTTATATACGGGAAATATATGCCCACTGAGTTTCCCTGAATTTTCACAAATATTTTTAAAGCATTAAAATAAATTTTCCCTATTAAAGACCATTTCTGGCCTTAAGAAAAAGCTTTTAAATAAATTAGTAAAATAACTCTTAAAATTATATTTTTATGGTTTCTGGGTATCCTATATCTAATAGGAGTCAAATATATTTTTGGAAAGATTTTTACTGCCCTTAATTAAGTAGTTGCAGTGCAACTCAATTCAGGGGTTTTTGGAAAACTAAATTTAGAAAATACTTTTTGGCCAAAATATTTTTACAAGAAATTATTTTTATGACCTATACACATGGAATGATCATTGGGAAAGGTTTTTGGATGAAGGAGAAGGAGTATAAGGGTTGGAGGATTTATTTTATTTTTAGAGCACTTGCAAACAATGTAAAATCCAATCAAGACAAAGTCCAAGCACTCAAAAGTTTTTGTCAGACCATATTTTATCATGATTGTTAGCTTAAGTGTAGTGGCATGAAAATCAGGGTGTGACAGACCTACCCCCCTTACAAGAATCTCATCCCCGAGATTCCCAAACTAGGCGCGGAAAGGGATACAAGAACTTTGATGTGGGGTGGTCTTCACGTCCTCATACTGTTCCTGCTTCCGAGTGGAGCTCCTTTGATCCTTGAAGTACTTGATGGTGTGGCTTCGTATATAATGTGCTATTTGGTCCAGGTTGCTAATGGGTAGCTCGCTATAGGTTAGATTGTGCTAGGGGTCGATGGCTCGGTGGTCATTGCCCTCTTAGAGGTCGGGCAAGTTAGGAAGTTGGAAACACTTCTGGGGTTGTGATGCATGGAAAGCGTTGTGCACACCAGGTAACTCAAGTGGTAACTCTAGCTGGTAGCCGTCTACTCTTCGTCTTGAAGTGATCTCGGAGGGGGTTGTTAAATCTTGGAGTGATCTCGAAGAGGGCCGATGAATCTTGGTGTGGATCTCCTTGTCATGGAAATGCTTGGTTCCTTAGAGAGGAGTGGCTTGCAGATTCACATGGTCTTTGACGCGGAAGTATACTTCTTGAAGATGGTGGTTGGTGTAGTTCTTCCTGTTAGACGTGACGGTCTTCAGATGTTCCTTGACCAGCTCAACTATTCTTCTTCCGTCTTCGGGTAGACGAGTATGTCATCAAAGAAAGATGACAACTAACTTGTCCAAGCACACCATGAAGTCTATGGGGTGCGTAAAGTGGGCTGAGGCATTGGTGATGGTCACGGTTGAGTATTGGCCAAGGTCTTATCGATCTAGAGTCAAGACCCAGGGTCAGGATCCGGCCATGTTGTGGCTGGGTAGGGCGTAAGGGCTTCAAGGATTCTTGTATGCGAGTGAATGTTCATCATCCCATCCTTGAGCACAGTTCCTGAGACGCCAATTGTTCTATCTAGTCCTCCAAACAGATCACCTTATATCTCCGAAAGTATCATCTCGCATAGGTCAACTTCAAAAGCCCATTAGCTACATAATTCGTTAACCCTACAAATCCAATGTCTATGGTGACCCACACGATCTTCTATTCTCCTATAATCACCAAATACTTGAAAGGGCTACCTTGCTATAGTCAGTCCACCAATTTCCATTATCATGGTCATGTAAACTCCAAGGTCAAGCATATATATAGATCCCTAAATAAACTCTGACAGTTATTCCAATCTCCTAGTTATGGTCCACCGAGAAATATGGTATCATGATCAAGATCATCAGTCTAAATCCAATTTACTCCAGACCATGTAAAATTACTCTGCATCCATACTCCACTAGAGTAACCTATTTAATCCAAATCTCATGTCCAACGAGGAATCCTACATGCCTCCCTCAAGTTATTTACGTAATATCAACTATCTCCTATCAATATCATCTGATCAAGTCAAATCCTTGCACTTCCGTGAGTTTCAAATTGCGATCATAATTGTCCTATAAATCCAATTTACTCGTGGATAATGGAAACTATGCTAATTTATAATCATGATCCCACCAAGTTCATCTACCAACATGAAAGCCTCATGATCTACCAAAGTCTCACCAATTCCTCAGGGTCTCTGATATAAACTCATCAAGTCATTTGTCCTCCGTTCCTATATCCTCAAATTGGTCTCTCCTATGGCATCATCAGTTTTGGTGCTATCTTAGAATGATAATGTGCTTGCTCATTACATCCACTAGTTCCATAATGAACCCAGTGATGTGCAAGGTTACTGAGGCCTAACTTGTTTTCTTGCAATTTGTAGGTTAAGCACATGGTTAAGGATTCGAGCTGGGGCATCTCGTGTAGTCTTGAAGGGTATAGTGATGGGTTTACAGTCTTGAGAGGTAAACATAACTCTACGGGGTTGCACTTGGTCGAGGAGGATGTAGCAAAAGTCTTGATCTGGTTGGTTGCCGAGTAGAATCCTTGGTGCATCTTGTCTTGCTAGCCTTCAGTGGAGGAGAGAGATGAGAGGGAGATGTAGCATAGAGGAGGGGAATGCCTAAAGGGGGTTCTATAGTGCAAGTGCAAACAAACAAGTGCCGAAAGGCCAAACAAAAGAAACAAGGTAAGGAAGGTGATATAGTCACGTACTTGTTGCCTAGGGCAAAATTTGCGACTGATATCAAAACATAAACAATTAAAAACAAGCAACACACAATCATGGTTCTATTCGAACCATCATACGGACTCGACTGCGCATAGGGGGTACACGACTTATCCTACCCTAGGGGTCCTCGGACTCAGTAGTCGTGCCTTGTGCCTCGTCTTGATCTTAGGGTTTTCCTCAGATGTTGCTATGTCTCTTGTAGTTGTTTGATGAAATGATCCCGGTTGAGCTTGAAGAGTCTTCAACAACTTCTCGCCTGTTGGAGTGATGGGGTGAAGGTGGCTCCTTGTAGCTGGCATTGACATGGTCTCCTCTTGTCTTCTTAATCACGACGATCCCTTTTTGTCTTCTAAGACGTCGATGGTACCAGGTAGGTAATCCTTTACGCAATGACATTATCAAGGCATAATAGAGGTCCATCATGTCGGTTACGTTGATGAAAACATCGACACCAAGAGCGGGGGATGAGGAGAACCGTTTTCCTGCTCACTATGGTGAGGCGGACCAAATGGCTAGGTTCGCATCCATCGGTGGCTGCCGATACAACAACGGAAGTGACAGGGTTACTCTATTAGCGATGTATATCATGATCTTGTATATCCTATGCCCTGATCATCGTAGGCTAAGGTTGCATCATCTTGGGACAGTGTCAAGGGTGTCACCATCTCCTGGGTCTTCAGGTCCTCATTCCTTGAGGATGTATCTTCTGTTGGTATCGTCTTGTTGTGATGTCGCCAATCTTGTGTTCAGGAGATGTGGGTGAACATTTGGCAAGGCATCTACCTTCTAGATTATGCACGAGGATTACAAGGAATCCAGTGGTCAGGGGCATAAGGGTTCTAGCGACCAGAGGTTTTGAAGGGGAAGAGATTAATAAGGAAAGTATACCTTAGTTTTTAAAAACCGAGAAGGGAAGAGAAGTATGGACATTTTTGAAAACTAGCGATAGTTTTGAAAATAGTTTTACCCTAAATAACGACCATGCTAACTAAGGCTTCCCTACGGTCGGGATGGCTCGATACCAGCTACGTGGGGACCCCGACTCATAAGTCGTGATCACCGGATGCACGTGTACAAAGTGATCCCGGAGATCAATGCTCACCGAACACACGTAAGCTGAATAACAAGAGGCTTACATCCATACATACCGTATTACACAAGTAGGACCATTATGGTCAAGTCTTGAGTATAACATCCCAAATGAAATCTTCAATAACAACTTGGACCCATGCCATCTGCCTTAACCCTACAGCATTAAATTGGGAAACGTCCTAGTTCGCATGTTCGTCTCCATAGAACTCTTCTTCGAACTCCGGTTCTTCCATGCCTGGCCAATTAAATAACCAGTGGCAAGCCAATGAGTACTTTGAATGTACTCGCAAGCAACCCATGTTTTGGTTCCAGATATAACAATGCATAATATAGGTAAATTTTGCAGAAAGCTAGTTTTGAGTGCAATGACATGTTCAACAACTTGCAAGACATGCATCAGGTGAATTCAAGTAACCCTGAGGACAGGTTACAGATATCAACATAAATAGAGTGGGCACCAACCCAACTCAATCATGTCAAGTCCTTGGACTTGACCCATGTAGAACTTCCCACTTATCCAAACACACACACTGGTTTGTAAACATGTGGACGTAGCCCAAGAGCGGTTACCCAACTGTCCTTGACCGTGGACACGGCTATTCGAATAGTTTTTCACTCTGTAGAGGTTGCACACTTTACCCACAAGATCCGGGGAACTTCCGTGTCATCCACGACCATGTACCTCAAGTACCGGGGTAAGCACCCGATCACTATCTTTCCCTAGACGACACTAACATGGAGTCCACTCGATTGGTAGTAACCCCCGTGCCCAACATTTCACGACTTAAAATTGTGGAGCCTTTCTCCCATATTCATCACATACCACTGGCACGGGCTACCAACGGTTTGTCCGGTGCCCCATAAAAATGTTCTTGGCCGCCCTACCTGGCACGACCCCGTCCCGAGAGAGAGCACCAACTCTCCCCCGTCACTAATGTAATGCGGCTCCAAGCTAGTATCGGCCTAGGTAATTAATAATGCCCTTTCCCATACAAGGGTAGAGTGGTTGCGCATGTAAGGTTGGAATAACGGTGTAACTTAAACCAATCCGTTTTGAAGACAACACACCCTTGCCTCGGTACACCACTTCGTCATCAAGTGGCTACCCAACTCATCATTTCCCAGGGGCATCAGTGTCACCCTCTGGGGCTGCTTGCAAGTAAGTCAAACCACACTTGTTTCTTTCCATGCATAACCCTGATCCGCTTTGCATAGCAACTACTTTAGCATCCTATCTACTCCCACCGGCATAACCCTCATAAGGAGGTAGGGTCATGCACAATGCAAGTATCAATGAGGAAGTAACAGAGGCAACCAACCAACGTGGTTTACCATCTCATCATGATTCCGATGCAACAATAATAAGTGATATATGACATGCATAAAAAGGTTTCATAGACATGGTCAAAGGGCTGCTTGCCTGGTTCATCTGAGTCTTGAAATCTTCTGGTCCTTCTCCATGTACTCCGTCTACTTCGTCAACTAACGTCGGAAACAATCACAATAAGCAACACAACAAGGCAGGAAATATAAGTGCTCCAAAAATATTAATTTTACTTTTGTAGGACACCTCTGGTTATATGAAAAATAACCAGAGTGGTTTCATTGGAATTGGATTAGTGGATATCTCTGAACATTTTGATATGATGGAATCAAGGGGTTTATGGAATTAAAAGAAGTGTACAGAAATATATTTTTGAAAAATGAGCAAAGGCACCCATTTAGCAAATCATGATTTTAGAAGCATCTGGGAGTTGGTTTCACTGGATTTGGAGTTCAAATGAATTTCCTATGAATTTGCAAAGTTGACAAATATGAAGAAATGGCTCATTATTTTGTGGGATACAGAAAGTATTAACAAAAATGTTCATAAACTAAGTTAAGAACTTAGAAGCATCTAGGAATTTGAATCATGGCATTTGGATCAATTTTGAGCTCTCTGTGATTTTCTAAAGTTCATCACAGAAATAGGAAAAATAGGATTTGATAAATATTTGTGAAGGAAAGGTCTCTGGAAAAATGTGCATGTTGCACTAACAGGTAGATCATGATTTATAGAGTCACTAGAAATTTGAATCATCAAATTTGGAGTCCATTTGAATTGTTTATGGATTTTACAAGTTGACTGGAAAAGAAAAAAGGGAATAAGGCTTTAACCTTATCTTGCGCACGGCTGACAGATAGACCGTGGGCGGCCCAGCGGCTCACCAGCGGACGACAAAGCACGCGTCGGCGTCTTTGCCGAAGCCGTTTCAACTTAAACGGCGGGGCCCGCCTTTGGGTCGCCGACGCGGGCCCCAGCTGCAGGTCGCCTTCAACCTCCTGCGCGCGCTCCGGCCGTGGGTAGGAGCGGCTCCCGCCGACGATTGCCGGGGCTACAGAGCGTCTCCGGCAACGCTCCGCCCACCGGCGTGCTCAGGAGGCCACGCCGCACCCATCCATGTGTTGCACGCACGCCGTGGAGGGCTGCAGCAGCGATAACTGGTGGCAGCGGAGTAGGCGGTCGGCCATCTTCGACACGAAAGGCGTGGCGTTCCGGATGAACGATGGTGATGGAGGGCCTCGAGGTGGTGGTATGAGGGTACTGGAGTGGCTTGGGAGAGTGGAGTGGCTCGGGATAGCCCGGATTTAGGCGGAGCCCGACGGCGGCGCTCCGGCCGTTGTGATGGATGGAGGGCACGGGGGGAGGAGTGAGTTGGTCCAGGGGGTCTCTGGGAGGGAGAGAGAGGCAAAGGAGTCGAGACGGGCTCGGGGGTGGCCTTAAATAGCCGACCCGTAGCTCACCGTGGACGCGGCACACGGGTGGCCGCGGCAACGGCTCGGGAGGCCAGGAGGGAGGGAGAGGAGCTGTCTACGGCGTTTGTGGGAGTCGCGTAGGGTGCTAGGAAGGGAGATAGGGAGCGGGGCGAGCCCCGGGTGGAGCCACGAGCTCGCACGTGCATTGGTGGGCTCGGGCGGCTCTGGGCACGCGCGACATGGGCGAGACAGAGGGGGGACGGAGGGGGCCAGCGGTGGCGTCTTTGCAGACGCCGAGGCACCTCGGACCGCGCAAGGGGAGGCTCGAGGTGGTTGGGGGACGCGGCGTCAACGGTCGGGTGCTCTGCCATGCGCTCCAGAGCATGCAAATGGCGGCATCCATGACTTTTTATGCGCACCAGCGCCCACTTGTGTCTGGCAGTTGCAAGGAGAGTAAACAATGCGGCAATGGCATTGGATGCCCTGTGGATCCACTGGAGTGAGGAGGGAGGTTGAGGGAGAGAGAAATGGTGCTGTCGGAGAGGGAAAAGAGCTTTTCACCCCCATAATCATGGCTCCTCGGGCAGGGAAAGATGCAGGGGTTAGAGGAGGACCGATTGGTGCCGTGGGAGGAAGATTAGCTCATGGAGATTAGTGGAAATGGCGAACATGCATTTAAAATTTCTGCGTAAGGTGTTTGATGGTGGTTTGGGCAAGCAAATGGATTCCAACTGGTATGAAGATTAACAGGGTCAAGAGTTATATAGAAATGAGGTTGATCACCAAGTTGGAGCTCATTTGAAGAAAGTTGACAATGCAACTTTGGTAAACCCTAGAAATTAGCATAAATGGCTTTACCAAGATTTAGTCATGCAAACCTATTCTCCTTGATGCACCACTTGGTGTGGTGGCCTTATTTGGTCATGTGGACATGCTCACCATAGTTGGGGTAAAGGAGAGAAAGTTGGTAGTACAAAGTTGTTCAAATTTGATTCTGGTCAGAGAGGGTTTTGGGGCTCTTTGATCAAGTTAACTTGTTCTCCAACTTGTGCCATTTGGTCTAGATGAATGATTAGACCAGTTGAGCATGTACACAAGATTTGAGAGAATTTGGACATGTTTGGCAATGTAAAGTTGCTCAAACTTCAAAATGGACAGAAATGATTTTATGGGAATTCATGGGGTTATACTATTCTCCATGACATGATACTTGTCCAGATCATCAAACATGTCATATGTGACATGCTAGAATTTTCTTGGAATTTTTGGAGAATATTTCCTTTGTAAATATTTCAAAAGCTTGAAATATCCAGAACGGGTATTTGAGGGATTTGATCAATATTTTGAACATGACCATGTGCTGAAACTCTTATATACGGGAAATATATGCCCACTGAGTTTCCCTGAATTTTCACAAATATTTTTAAAGCATTAAAATAAATTTTCCCTATTAAAGACCATTTCTGGCCTTAAGAAAAAGCTTTTAAATAAATTAGTAAAATAACTCTTAAAATTATATTTTTATGGTTTCTGGGTATCCTATATCTAATAGGAGTCAAATATATTTTTGGAAAGATTTTTACTGCCCTTAATTAAGTAGTTGCAGTGCAACTCAATTCAGGGGTTTTTGGAAAACTAAATTTAGAAAATACTTTTTGGCCAAAATATTTTTACAAGAAATTATTTTTATGACCTATACACATGGAATGATCATTGGGAAAGGTTTTTGGATGAAGGAGAAGGAGTATAAGGGTTGGAGGATTTATTTTATTTTTAGAGCACTTGCAAACAACAGACAAAATCCAATCAAGACAAAGTCCAAGCACTCAAAAGTTTTTGTCAGACCATATTTTATCATGATTGTTAGCTTAAGTGTAGTCGCATGAAAATCAGGGTGTGACAGACCTACCCCCCTTACAAGAATCTCGTCCCCGAGATTCCCGAACTAGGCGCGGAAAGGGATACAAGAGCTTTGATGTGGGGTGGTCTTCACGTCCTCATACTGTTCCTGCTTCCGAGTGGAGCTTCTTTGATCCTTGAAGTACTTGATGGTGTGGCTTCGTATATAATGTGCTATTTGGTCCAGGTTGCTAATGGGTAGCTCGCGGTAGGTTAGATTGGGCTAGGGGTCGACGGCTCGGTGGTCATTGCCCTCTTAGAGGTCGGGCAAGTTAGGAAGTTGGAAACACTTCTGGGGTTGTGATGCATGGAAAGCGTTGTGCACACCAGGTAACTCAAGTGGTAACTCTAGCTGGTAGCCGTCTACTCTTCGTCTTGAAGTGATCTCGGAGGGGGTTGTTAAATCTTGGAGTGATCTCGAAGAGGGCCGATGAATCTTGGTGTGGGTCTCCTTGTCATGGAAATGCTTGGTTCCTTAGAGGAGTGGCTTGCAGATTCACATGGTCTTTGGACGCGAAGTATACTTCTTGAAGATGGTGGTTGGTGTAGTTCTTCTGTTAGGCGTAGCGGTCGTCAGATGTTCCTTGACCAGCTCAACGATTCTTCTTCCGTCTTCGGGTAGACGAGTATGTCATCAAAGAAAGATGACAACTAACTTGTCCAAGCACACCATGAAGTCTATGGGGTGCGTAAAGTGGGCTGAGGCATTGGTGATGGTCACGATTGAGTATTGGCCAAGGTCTTATCGATCTAGAGTCAAGACCCAGGGTCAGGATCCGGCCATGTTGTGGCTGGGTATGGCGTATGGGCTTCAAGGATTCTAGTATGCGAGTGAATGTTCATTATCCCATCCTTGAGCACAGTTCCTGAGATGCCAATTGTTCTATCTAGTCCTCCAAACAGATCACCTTATACCTCCGGAAGTATCATCTCGCATAGGTCAACTTCAAAAGCCCATTAGCTACATAATTCATTAACCAAACAAATCCAATGTCTATGGTGACCCACACGATCTTCTATTCTCCTATAATCACCAAATACTTGAAAGGGCTACCTTGCTATAGTCAGTCCACCAATTTCCATTATCATGGTCATGTAAACTCCAAGGTGAAGCATATATATAGATCCCTAAATAAACTCTGACAGTTATTCCAATCTCCTAGTTATGGTCCACCGAGAAATATGGTATCATGATCAAGATCATCAGTCTAAATCCAATTTACTCTGCACCATGTAAAACTACTGCATCCATACTCCACTAGAGTAACCTATTTAATCCAAATCTCATGTCCAACGAGGAATCCTACATGCCTCCCTCAAGTTATTTACGTAATATCAACTATCTCCTATCAATATCATCTGATCAAGTCAAATCCTTGCACTTCCAGGAGTTTCAGCCTGCGATCATAATTGTCCTATAAATCCAATTTACTCAAGGATAATGGAAACTATGCTAATTTATAATCATGATCCCACCAAGTTCATCTACCAACATGAAAGCCTCATGATCTACCAAAGTCTCAGTCAATTCCTCAGGGTCTCTGATATAAACTCACCAAGTCATTTGTCCTCCGTTCCTATATCCTCAAATTGGTCTCTCCTATGGCATCATCCGTTTTGGTGCTATCTTAGAATGATAATGTGCTTGCTCATTACATCCACTAGTTCCATAATGAACCCAGTGATGTGCAAGGTTACTGAGGCCTAACTGGTTTTCTTGCAATTTGTAGGTTAAGCACATGGTTAAGGATTCGAGTTGGGGCATCTCGTGTAGTCTTGAAGGGTATAGTGATGGGTTTACAGTCTTGAGAGGTAAACATAACTCTACGGGGTTGCACTTGGTCGAGGAGGTTGTAGCAAAAGTCTTGATCTTTGGTTGGTTGCTGAGTAGAATCCTTGGTGCATCTTGTCTTGCTAGCCTTCAAAGGGAGGAGAGAGATGAGAGGGAGATGTAGCATAGAGGAGGGGAATGCCTAAAGGGGGTTCTATAGTGCAAGTGCAAACAAACAAGTGCCGAAAGGCCAAACGAAAGAAACAAGGTAAGGAAGGTGATATAGTCATGTACTTGTTGCCTAGGGCAAAAGTTGCGACTGATATCAAAACATAAACAATTAAAAACAAGCAACACACAATCATGGTTCTATTCGAACCATCATACGGACTCGACTGCGCATAGGGGGTACACGACTTATCCTACCCTAGGGGTCCTCGGACTCAGTAGTCGTGCCTTGTGCTTCGTGCAGTCTTCCGGGTTTTCCTCAGGTGTTGCTACGTCTCTTGTTGTTGTTTGATGAAATGATCCCGATTGAGCTTGAAGAGTCTTCAACAACTTCTCGCCTGTTGGAGTGATGGGGTGAAGGTGGCTCCTTGTAGCTGGCATTGACATGGTCTCCTCTTGTCTTCTTAATCACGACGATCCCTTTTTGTCTTCTAAGCCGTCGATGGTACCAGGTAGGTAATCCTTTATGCAATGACATTATCAAGGAATAATAGAGGTCCATCATGTCGGTTACGTTGATGAAAACATCGACACCAAGAGCGGGGGATGAGGAGAACCGTTTTCCTGCTCACTATGGTGAGGCGGACCAAATGGCTAGGTTCTCATCCATCGGTGGTTGCCGATACAACAACGGAAGTGACAGGGTTACTCTATTAGCGATGTATATCATGATCTTGTATATCCTATGCCCTGATCATAGTAGGCTAAGGTTGCATCATCTTGGGACAGTGTCAAGGGTGTCACCATCTCCTGGGTCTTCAGGTCCTCATTCCTTGAGGATGTATCTTCTGTTGGTATCGTCTTGTTGTGATGTCGCCAATCTTGTGTTCGTGAGATGTGGGTGAACATTTGGCAAGGCATCTACCTTCTAGATTATGCACGAGGATTACAAGGAATCCAGTGGTCAGGGGCATAAGGGTTCTAGCGACCAGAGGTTTTGAAGGGGAAGAGATTAATAAGGAAAGTATACCTTAGTTTTCGAAAAACTGAGAAGGGAAGAGAAGTATGGACATTTTTTGAAAACTAGCGATAGTTTTGAAAAATAGTTTTACCCTAAATAACGACCATGCTAACTAAGGCTTCCTACAGTCAGGATGGCTCTGATACCAGCTCTGTGGGGACCCCGACTCATAAGTCGTGATCACCGGATGCACGTGTACAGTGATCCCAGAGATCAATGCTCACTGAACACACAGAAGCTGAATAACAAGAGGCTTACATCCATACATACCGTATTACACAAGTAGGACCATTATGGTCAAGTCTTGAGTATAACATCGCAGCGGAAATCTTCAATAACAACTTGGACCCATGCCATCTGCCTTAACCCTACAGGCATTCTGACTGGGAAACGTCCTAGTTCGCATGTTCGTCTCCATAGAACTCTTCTTCGAACTCCGGTTCTTCCATGCCTGGCCAATTAAATAACCAGTGGCAAGCCAATGAGTACTTTGAATGTACTCGCAAGCAACCCATGTTTTGGTTCCAGATATAACAATGCATGATATAGGTAAATTTTGCAGAAAGCTAGTTTTGAGTGCAATGACATGTTCAACAACTTGCAAGACATGCATCAGGCGAATTCAAGTAACCCTGAGGACAGGTTACAGATATCAACATAAATAGAGTGGGCACCAACCCAACTCAATCATGTCAAGTCCTTCGACTTGACCCATGTAGAACTTCCCACTTATCCAAACACACACACTGGTTTGTAAACATGTGGACGTAGCCCAAGAGCGGTTACCCAACTGTCCTTGACCGTGGACACGGCTATTCGAATAGTTTTTCACTCTGTAGAGGTTGCACACTTTACCCACAAGATCCGGGGAACTTCTGTGTCATCCACGACCCGCGGTACCTCAAGTACCCGAGGTAAGCACCCGATCACTATCTTTCCCTAGACGACACTAACATGGAGTCCACTCGATTGGTAGTAACCCCCGTGCCCTACATTTCACGACTTAAAATTGTGGAGCCTTGCTCCCATATTCATCACATACCACTGGCACGGGGTACCTACGGTGTGTCCGGTGCCCCATAAAAATGTTCTTGGCCGCCCTACCTGGCACGACCTCATCCCGAGAGAGAGCACCAACTCTCCCCCGTCACTAGTAATGCGGGCTCCAAGCTAGTATCGGCCTAGGTAATTAATAATGCCCTTTCCCATACAACGGTAGAGTGGTTGCGCATGTAAGGTTGGAATAACGGTCGCAACTTAAACCAATCCGTTTTGAAGACAACACACCCTTGCCTCGGTACACCACTTTGTCATCAAGTGGCTACCCAACTCATCATCTCCCAGGGGCATCAGTGTCACCTTCTGGGGCTGCTTGCAAGTATGTCAAACCACACTTGTTTCTTTCCATGCATAACCCTGATCCGCTTTGCATAGCAACTACTTTAGCATCCTATCTACTCCCACCGGCATAACCCTCATAAGGAGGTAGGGTCATGCACAATGCAAGTATCAATGAGGAAGTAACAGAGGCAACCAACCAGCGTGGTTTACCATCTCATCATGATTCCGATGCAACAATAATAAGTGATATATGACATGCATAAAAAGGGTTTGATGGACATGGTCAAAGGGCTGCTTCACTGTTTCATCAGAGTCTTGAGATCTTCTGGTCCTTCTCCAAGTACTCCGTCTACTTCGTCAACTAACGCCGGAAACAATCACAATAAGCAACACAACAAGGCAGGAAATATAAGTGCTCCAAAATATTAATTTGACTTTTCTAGGACACCTCTAGTTATATGAAAAATAACCAGAGTGGTTTCATTGGAATTGGATTAGTGGATATCTCTGAACATTTTGATATGATGGAATCAAGGGGTTTATGGAATTAAAAGAAGTGTACAGAAATATATTTTTGAAAAATGAGCAAAGGCACCCATTTAGCAAATCATGATTTTAGAAGCATCTGGGAGTTGGTTTCACTGGATTTGGAGTTCAAATGAATTTCATATGAATTTGCAAAGTTGAAAAATATGAAGAAATGGCTCATTATTTTGTGGGATACAAAAAGTATTAACAAAAATGTTCATAAACTAAGTTAAGAACTTAGAAGCATCTAGGAATTTGAATCATGGCATTTGGATCAATTTTGAGCTCTCTGTGACTTTCTAAAGTTCATCACAGAAATAGGAAAAATAGGATTTGATAAATATTTGTGAAGGAAAGGTCTCTGGAAAAATGTGCATGTTGCACTAACAGGTAGATCATGATTTATAGAGTCACTAGAAATTTGAATCATCAAATTTGGAGTCCATTTGAATTGTTTATGGATTTTACAAGTTGACTGGAAAAAGAAAAAGGGAATAAGGCTTTAACCTTATCTTGCGCACGGGCGACAGATAGACCGTGGGCCGGCCCAGCGGCTCGGCCACGCGGACGACAGGCGACGTCGAAGGCGTCTTTGCCGAAGCCGTTTCCACTTAAACGGCGGGGGCCCGCCCACTGGGTCGCCGACGCTGGCCCCACCGCAGGTCGCCTTCAACCACTCAAGGCCCATGAGGAGGAGCGGCTCCCGCCGGCGATCGCCGGGGGTACAGAGCGTCTCCGGCGACGCTCCGCCCACCGGCGTGCTCAGGAGGCCACGCCGCACCCATCCATGTGCTGCACGCACGCCGTGGAGGGCTGCAGCAGCGATGGCCTGGGTGGCCGCGGAGGAGGCGGTCGGCCATCTTCGGCCACGAGCGCGTGGCGTTCCCGGGGATGAACGATGGTGATGGAGGGCCTCGAGGTGGTGGTATGAGGGTACTGGAGTGGCTAGGGAGAGAGGAGAGGCTCGGGATAGCCCGGATTTAGGCGGAGCCCGACGGCGGCGCTCCGGCCGTTGTGATGGATGGAGGGCACGGGGAGGAGTGAGTTGGTCCAGGGATCTCTGGGAGGAGAGAGAGGCAAAGGAGTCGAGAGGGGCTCGGGGGTGGCCTTAAATAGCCGACCTATAGCTCACCGTGGACGCGGCGCACGGGTGGCCGCGGCAACGGCTCGGGAGGCCAGGAGGGAGGGAGAGGAGCTGTCTACGGCGTTCGTGGGAGTCGTGTAGGGTGCCAGGAAGGGAGAGAGGGAGCGGGGCGAGCCCCGGGTGGAGCCACGAGCTCGCACGCGCATTGGTGGGCTCGGGCGGCTCTGGGCACGCGCGGCATGGGCGAGACAGAGGGGGGAAGGAGGGGGCCAGCGCGGTGGCGTGCTGCGGACGTCGAGGCACCTCGACTGGCGCAAGGGGGAGGCTCGAGGTGGTCGGGGGACGCGGCGTCAACGGTCGGGTGCTCTGCCACGCGCTCCAGAGCATGCAAATGGCCGGCATCCGCGGCTTTTTGCGCGCACCCGCGCGTCCACTTGTGTCTGGCAGTTGCAAGGGAGAGTAAACAATGCGGCAATGGCATTGGATGCCCTGGGGATCCACTGGAGTGAGGAGGGAGGTTGAGGGAGAGAGAAATGGTGCTGTCCAGAGAGGGAAAAAGAGCTTTTCACCCCCATAATCATGGCTCCTCGGGCAGGGAAAGATGCAGGGGTTAGAGGAGTACCGATCGGTCTGTGGGAGGAAGATTAGCTCATGGAGATTAGTGGAAATGGCCGAACATGCATTTAAAATTTCTGCGGAAGGTGTTTGATGGTGGTTTGGGCAAGCAAATGGATTCCAACTGGTATGAAGATTAACAGGGTCAAGAGTTATATAGAAATGAGGTTGATCACCAAGTTGGAGCTCATTTGAAGAAAGTTGACAATGCAACTTTGGTAAACGCTAGAAATTAGCAGAAATGGCTTTACCAAGATTTAGTCATGCAAACCTATTCTCCTTGATGCACCACTTGGTGTGGTGGCCTTATTTGTTCATGTGGACATGCTCACCAAAGTTGGGGTCAAGGAGAGAAAGTTGGTAGTACAAAGTTGTTCAAATTTGATTCTGGTCAGAGAGGGTTTTGGGGCTCTTTTATCAAGTTAACTTGTTCTCCAACTTGTGCCATTTGGTCTAGATGAATGATTAGACCAGTTGAGCATGTACACAAGATTTGGGAGAATTTGGACATGTTTGGCAATGTAAAGTTGCTCAAACTTCAAAATGGACAGAAATGGTTTTGAGGGGAATTCATGGGGTTATACTATTCTCCATGACATGATACTTGTCCAGATCATCAAACATGTCATATGTGACATGCTAGAATTTTCTTGGAATTTTTGGAGAATATTTCCTTTGTAAATATTTCAAAAGCTTGAAATATCCAGAAAGGGTATTTGAGGGATTTGATCAATATTTTGAACATGACCATGTGTTGAAACTCTTATATATGGGAAATATATTCCCACTGAGTTTCCCTAAATTTTCACAAATATTTTTAAAGCATTAAAATAATTTATCCCTATTAAAGACCATTTCTGGCCTGAAGAAAAAGCTTTTAAATAAATTAGTAAAATATCCTATATCTAATAGGATTCAAATATATTTTTGGAAAGATTTTTACTGCCCTTAATTAAGTACTTGCAGTGCAAACCTCAATTCAGGGGTTTTTGGAAAACTAAATTTAGAAAATACTTTTTTGCCAAAATATTTTTACAAGAAATTATTTTTATGACCTATACACATGGCATGATCATTGGGAAAGGTTTTTGGATCAAGGAGAAGGAGTATAAGGGTTGGAGGATTTATTTTATTTTTAGAGCACTTGCAAACAACAGACAAACTCTATCAAGACAAAGTCCAAGCACTCAAAAGTTTTTGTCAGACCATATTTTATCATGATTGTTAGCTTAAGTGTAGTGGCATGAAAATCAGGGTGTGACACACCTCTTGTGGGGCCCCTTCAGACGGGGCGATAAGCTCCGCAGGATTCTCATAAACTCGTCGCTTCACGACCCAGCTCGAAGCTGGCGCTGAATAAGGTAAACCACGATGGAAAACTCGCCCTCGGATTCACGAGTTCACGACGACACATACTCACATCGCATAGGAAAGTAAAACTGCAATTTTCTTACATGAGGTGCTCCCCCTCTCAAAATGCTCTTACAAGTTTTCCAAGGGCCACGCCCGAGTTTTGTGTGCAGTATGAAACGATGGGAGAACATGGGATCAGCCAGAAATGTCACTCGCTACATCACCCACGGACGCGTCACTCGCGTCGTCATCGTCCTCCCCGGCATCGTCGCCGCTGTCAGTGACACCCCCATCGCCGTCGTCAACCACGTTGCCTTCGTCTGCGACGACCACCACCGCGTCATCCTCCGAAGTAAAGGTCCTGATCGACGCGTCCACATTGTCCTCAACCCAACGCGCCAGGTCACCCCGCATGGCCGTGGGTATGGGGGCAATGGCGGCGTCGAAATGAAAGTTGGGGTCGGCATTCAAAAGGTGGTTGAAGACACGGGAGAAAGCGCGCTCAAGCAGGCCACGACCCCTTTCCTCCACAAGCTGGCGAGCTTTGGCAGATTGAGCCTCCAGGCACGTCACCACCTCGGTAAAGAAGGTCAGGTGGCTGGCATAGTCGTTCGAGTGAGGGGCCGGTGCATCCTCGTCGCAAATATGGCCCAGGGCGGTATTGGCCATGTTCCGGAGATCCTGAAGCATAGGGGCATGCTCGCGCTCCAGCGTTCGTCGTTGGAGAACTTCCTCCGTGTTTTGCCGTGTGACGGCCTCAGCGTCATCAACCCGCCTCCGAAGGGAAAGAAGCTCGGCGTGGGCGGAGGCCAAGTCCGCCTGTGTTGTAACCAGGGCGGCGGCCGTGGCTTCTGCACGCCTCTCAGCCTCATCCAACCTGGGCCAGAGGGCAGCGGCCCTGCCCGCATCCTCCGTACCCGCGAGCTTCAGCTTCAGGTCGTACCTACCCTCCAAGTCTGCAAGAACCTCGGCCACCCGGCGATCGACCTCTTCCTCGACTCTGGCCTCGCGAGCTCCGACGGCATCTTCTGCTTGAGCAACTTGGCGCTCCCTCGTCTCCAGTTCCTCGAGCTCGAGGCTGCGCTCCACGGCTTCCAGGGCCAGCGCCTCCTCGCGCTTCCAGACCTCCTCTTCCTCCGCAGGCTTCCCCCTCAGTGATGCAAGAGCGGCCCTGCACGCCTCCACCTGCTGCTCAAGGGACGCGCTCCAGGCCTGGAGCTCCCACGCGTGCTTCTCTGCCGCCTCACGACGGCGATCAGCCTCGCAAGCCTCTTCCAAGGCTCGTGAGCGGGCTTCATGGGAAACCTTGAGGGACACCTCGGCTTTCGCGTTCTCAAGGTCACGCTGATAGCGGCCGAGGTTGATGGCCACCCTCAGCTTGCGCCGCTCCTCCACCAGCCGGAGACCTTCAGCCTCAAGGCATGAGTCGACTCCCGCAAGCTCTTCACTAAGTCGACTCATCGCGCCCATCGCCTCCTGGAAGAGCTCGTGACGAACTATGCTCCGCCCGCGCTCGAGCTCGAACGCTCGGCCCACCTCGTCCTCCACCTGAGGGGCTGCGGGCGGGGCGCCAAGTGGCACGCCACCTCCCGGCAGGGGGCTGGGGGCTGCCGCTGCCCCGGACGTCAGCAAGTCCTCACGAGGAGCCCAAGCCGATCGGGCCTCGCTGCTTGAAGAGGAGCCGAAGATCAAAGCCAACCAGCTGCTGTCCATGAGCAAGGGAGGAGTCTTGGGCACGCCCGCGAAACTCCACGCCAAACCGTGGGGGAGGGGTGGCTGAGCCGTGGGCTCAGCGCGCCACGAAGGCGGAGACGCTCCCCCAACCGACCCTGCTCTAGGGGCGGTGGCAGACCAAGAACGCTCAAGGCCGATGGGGGAGCTGATGGAGGAGGAGGCCGCTTCTCAGAAGACGCAACAGCTTCAATGGAAGGAGCCTTGAAGGACTGATGTCAGGATAAGAAGACTACATGCAAGAAGCCGTGACAATAAGATACTTACGCGTCAACGGTGATGTACTTTCGTCGCTTCAACGGCCCGAAAATATTGCTGCCGCTGGGGTGTCGTTTCCTCTTGCGGAGCTCCTCGAAGTCCACACAAAGACGACAAAAGCGCTAGACGTGACGGCCGGTGCGCGGCGGGGCTGAAGAAGAGGTTGGAAGGATGCCTTCAGGGGTGCCCGGTTGCGGCGAACAGCCGGGCACCGTCTCACCACATCCTCCCGAGGCTCCTGGAGCCTTGGCCTCGGGAGCCGCATGCCGCGTCTCCTCATTGACCGACGCCTCAGGAGGGGGGTCGCAGGCCCCCGGGGGCGACGCCCCAGGATCACCACTCGTCATGTGCTCCTCAGCACTCGAGTCACCGGCCCCTGTCGGAGCTCGCCCTCCCGCACCTTCACCTGGGGCGAGCTCGGCACCGACGACGAAGAAGGGAACCACGACGATGGGGTTCTCGTGGGACCCCACCAGGCCGATTGGGCGTAGCCCCCACTCATCAAAGGAAGGCATGCTTGCGGCAAATGCGGCCTTGTTCTCGCAGCGGTACACTAGGCAGCTATTCCTGGGCATCTCATCCGGCAGAGGGACAACTGATAGGACCATGAGCACCGTTTGCCGCATCGCAAGAGGAAGCCCCTTCTCCTGAAACTTCATGTGGTCCTGGCTGCGGAGCAAGTCCCTCATCGGGCGGGAGTGGCGCTGAAGTGGAGCGACTCGACGCTTGACGAACTCCTTCACCATCATGGGCTCAATCACACCGAGGTCCTTCAACCACCTCAGCCTGGCCCAGACAGGGGCAAGACGGGGGTCGTGAGCTTATGATGGCCCTAGCTGGAGTTTGGAACAGCAGGCCCCGCCGGAACTTGGAGCAGAGGGCTGAGCACGCCGGCGTCAACAAAGACCCATCGTATGCGGAAGTCGCTCGTGGATGAGGGAAGCTTGAAGTCACTCCCTGCGCCCGCAGTCGCTGCCACGGCCTGGAAGCCCACGTGATACGTCTCCAATGTATCTATAATTTTTGATTGCTCCATGCTATATTATCTTCTGTTTTGGACATTATTGGGCTTTATTATACACTTTTATATTATTTTTGGGACTAACCTATTAACAGGAGGCCCAGCCCAGAATTGTCTTTTTTGCCTATTTCAGAGTTTCGCAGAAAAAGAATATCAAACGGAATGAAACCTTCGGGAACGTGATTTTTGGAACGAACGTAATCCAGAGGACTTGGACCCTACGTCAAGAAAGCTACCAGGAAGCCAAGAGGTAGGGGGTGCGCCTACCCCCTGGGCGCGCCCTCCACCCTCTTGGGCCCCACGTTGCTCCACCGACGTACTCCTTCCTCCTATATATACCTACGTACCCCCAAACTACCAGATACGGAGCCAAAAACCTAATTCCAGCGCCGCAACCTTCTGTACCCGTGAGATCCCATCTTGGGGCCTGTTCCAGAGCTCCGCCGGACGGGGCATCGATCACGGAGGGCTTCTACATCAACACCATAGCCTCTCCGATGATGTGTGAGTAGTTTACCTCAGACCTTCGGGTCCATAGTTATTAGCTACATGGCTTCCTCTCTCTTTTTGGATCTCAATACAATGTTCTCCCCCTCTCTTGTGGAGATCTATTCGATGTAATCTTCTTTTGCGATGTGTTTGTTGAGACCGATGAATTGTGGGTTTATGATCAAGTTTATCTATGAACAATATTTGAATCTTCTGAATTCTTTTATGTATGATTGGTTATCTTTGCAAGTCTCTTCAAATTATCAGTTTGGTTTGGCCTACTAGATTGATCTTTCTTGCAATGGGAGAAGTGCTTAGCTTTGGGTTCAATCTTGCGGTGTCCTTTCACAGTGACAGTAGGGGCAGCAAGTCACGTATTGTATTGTTGCCATCGAGGATAACAAGATGGGGGTTTTATCATATTGCATGAATTTATCCATCTACATCATGTCATCTTGCTTAAAGCGTTACTCTGTTCTTATGAACTTAATACTCTAGATCCATGCTGGATAGCGGTCGATGTGTGGAGTAATAGTAGTAGATGCAGGCAGGAGTCGGTCTACTTGTCTCAGACGTGATGCCTATATACATGATCATACCTAGATATTCTCATAACTATGCTCAATTCTGTCAATTGCTCAACAGTAATTTGTTCACCCACTGTAAATACTTATGCTCTTGAGAGAAGCCACTAGTGAAACCTATGGCCCCCGGATCTATTTTCCATCATATTAATCTTCCAACACTTAGCTATTTCTGCCGCCGTTTTTATTTTACTTTCTTTACTTTGCATCTTTATCATAAAAATAACAAAAAAATTATCTTATAATATCTATCAGATCTCACTCTAAATAAGTGACCGTGTAGGGATTGACAACCCCTTATCGCGTTGGTTGTGAGGATTTATTTCTTTGTGTATGTGTGAGGGACTCGTGCGTGGCCTCCTACTGGATTGATACCTTGGTTCTCAAAAACTAAGGTAAATACTTACGCTACTTTGCTGCATCACCCTTTCCTCTTCAAGGGAAAACCAACGCAGTGCTGAAGAGGTAGAAAGAAGGATTTCTGGCGCCGTTGCTGGGGAGTCTACGCAAAAGTCAACATACCAAGTACCCATCACAAACCCTTATCTCCCGCATTACATTATTTGCCATTTGCCTCTCATTTTCCTCTCCCCCACTTCACACTTGCCATTTTATTCGCCCTCTCTTTTCTGTTCGCCTTTTTTCCCGCTTGCTTCTTGTTTGCTCGTGTGTTGGATTGCTTGTTTGTCACGATGGCTCAAGATAATACAAATTATGTGACTTTACCAATACCAACAATAATGATTTCCTTAGCACTCCGATTGCTCCTCTTACCGATACTGAATGTTGCGAAATCAATGCTGCTTTGTTGAATCTTGTCATGAAAGATCAATTCGCCGGCCTTCCTAGTGAAGATGCCGCTACTCATCTAAATAGCTTCGTTGATTTGTGTGATATGCAAAATAAGAAAGATGTTGACAATGATATTGTTAAATTTAAGTTATTTCCTTTTTCTCTTAGAGATCGTGCTAAAGCTTGGTTTTCATCTTTGCCTAAAAATAGTATTGATTCTTGGAATAAGTGCAAAGATGCTTTTATCTCTAAGTATTTTCCTCCTGCTAAGATTATCTCTCTTAGAAACAATATTATGAATTTTAAGCAACTTGATCATGAACATGTTGCACAAGCTTGGGAGAGAATGAAATTAATGATACGTAATTGCCCCACACATGGTTTGAATTTGTGGATGATTATACAAAAAATTTATGCCGGATTGAATTTTGCTTCTAGAAATCTTTTAGATTCCACCATGGGAGGCACTTCTATGGAAATCACTTTAGGAGAATCTACTAAACTCCTAGACAATATTATGGTTAATTATTCTCAATGGCACACTGGAAGATCTACTAAAAAAGTGCATGCGATAGAAGAAATTAATGTTTTGAGTGGAAAGATGGATGAACTTATGAAATTATTTGCTACTAAGAGTGTTTCTTCTGATCCTAATGATATGCCTTTGTCTACTTTGATTGAGAATAATAATGAAACTATGGATGTGAATTTTGTTGGTAGTATTAATTTTGGTAACAACGCGTATAGATGAAACTTTAATCCTAGGCCTTATCCTAGTAATTCCTCTAATAATTATGGTAATTCCTACAACAATTCTTATTGAAATTTTAATAAGATGCCCTCTGAATTTGAGACTAGTGTTAAGGAATTTATGAATTCGCAAAAGAATTTCAATGCTTTGCTTGAAGAGAAATTGCTTAAAGTTGATGAATTGGCTAGGAATGTTGATAGAATTTCTCTTGATGTTGATTCTTTAAAACTTAGATCTATTCCTCCTAAGCATGATATCAATGAGTCTCTCAAAGCCATGAGAATTTCCATTGATGAGTGCAAAGAAAGAACCGCTAGGATGCGTGCTAAGAAAGATTGCTTTATAAGAGCGTGTTCCTCTAGTTCCTATGAAAATAAAGATGAAGATCTAAAAGTTATTTATGTGTCCCCTATTAAATCTTTGTTTTTCAATATGAATCTTGATAATGATGGGACTGAATATGATCCACCTTTACCTAGAAGGCGTTCCAAAAATTCAGAGTTTTTAGATCTTGATGCTAAAATTGATAAAAGTGGGATTGAAGAGATCAAAACATTAGCTATTAATGAACCCACTATTTTGGATTTCAAGGAATTTAATTATGATAATTGCTCTTTGATAGATTGTATTTCCTTTTTGCAATCCGTACTAAATTCTCCTCATGCTTATAGTCAAAATAAAGCCTTTACCAAACATATCGTTGATGCTTTGATGCAATCTTATGAAGAAAAATTGAGTTGGAAGTTTCTATCCCTAGAAAACTTTATGTTGAGTGGGAACCTACTATTAAAATTAAGATTAAAGATCATGAATGCTATGCTTTGTGTGATTTGGGTGCTAGTGTTTCCACGATTACAAAAACTTTGTGTGATTTGCTAGGTTTATGTGATTTTGATGATTGCTCTTTAAACTTGCACCTTGCGGATTCCACTATTAAGAAACCTATGGGAAGAATTAATGATGTTCTTATTGTTGCAAATAGGAACTATGTGCCCGTAGATTTTATCGTTCTTGACATAGATTGCAATCCTTCATGTCCTATTATTCTTGGTAGACCTTTCCTTAGAACGATTGGTGCAATTATTGATATGAAGGAAGGGAATATTAGATTCCAATTTCCATTAAAGAAAGGCATGGAACACTTCCCTAGGAAGAAAATAAAATTACCATATGAATCTATTATGAGAGCCACTTATGGATTGCCTACCAAAGATGGCAATAGCTAGATCTATCCTTGCTTTTATGCCTAGCTAGGGGCGTTATACGATAGCGCTTGTTGGGAGGCAACCCAATTTTATTTTTAGTTTTTTTGCTTTTTGCTTCGGAATAAATATTTGTTCTAGCCTCTGTTTAGATGTGTTTTTTATGTTTTAATTAGTGTTTGTGCCAAGTTAAACCTATAGGATCTTCTTGGATGATAGTTATTTGATCTTGCAGAAAATTCCAGAAACTCTCTGTTCACGAAAATAATTGTTAAAAAACACCAGAACGTTGTAAAATATTTATTAACATTGCTGCTGATCAATAAACAAATTTTCTAGGATGTCCTATTTTGGCTGAATTTTTGGAGTTCCAGAAGTTTGCGTTAGTTACAGATTACAGCAGACTGTTCTGTTTTTGACAGATTCTGTTTTTCGTGTGTTGTTTGCTTATTTTGATCAATCTATGGCTAGTAAAATAGTTTATAAACCATAGAGAAGTTGGAATACAGTAGGTTTGACACCAATATAAATAAATAATGATTTCATTATAGTACCTTGAAGTGGTCTTTTGTTTTCTTTCGCTAACGGAGCTCACGAGATTTTCTGCTGAGTTTTGTGTTGGGGAGAGGACCAGGGCCTATATAAGTATAGCTCGCCACCATAGTAGGGGGGGTCGAGCAGTTCATCAAGCTCTCACCTACTAAGTCACCAAGCACAAGAACACATCAACCTCAGGAGGCTGTTCTTCCCTCTGTACTGTTCATCATCAGCCCAAGAGGCAATCCATCACCACCACACTGGAGTAGGGTATTACACCACAACGGTGGCCCGGACCAGTATAAATCTCGTGCCTTTCTGTGTTGCGAGTTCGTCGAGTTCGTCTGCAGGATCTTAGCGAGCTAGGGCGTAGATCGGTAGGAGGGAAAGACTTCACGCGCACCCCGGTGTTTGAACCTTAAGGGTTTGTCGGAACCCCACATCCGACAGTAGCCACTATGGAACGGGGCGATATCGAAGATGAAGTCTTCGCCACGGAAGTTTTCTAGTGAGCTGAAATACCACTTCCATAGTCATTGTGCCTGAGCAGCGGGCCTCTACACCCAGAATAACCCCCTTGAAGGTGGTGTTACTGGGTTTGATCCTTGACGGGTCAATCCCCATTTTCCTCACTGTGTTTGCATAAATCAGATTGAGGCTACTACCTCCGTCCATGAGGACTCTCGTGAGGTGGTACCCATCGACAATGGGGTCGAGTACCAGGGCCGCTGATCCTCCATGACAGATTCTGGTCAGATGGTCCCTGCAGTCAAAGGTGATCGGGCAAGCGGACCATGGGTTAAACTTTGGCGCTACGGGGGCTCGACAGCGTACACATCTTGTAGTGTGTGCTTCGTCTCCTTCCTTGGTATATGGGTGGCGTAGATCATGTTCACCCTCTTGAGCTCAGAAGAGAAGGGTTTTTGGCCTCCACTGTACGACCTGCGTGGCTCCTCACCGTCCTTGCTTCGGGGGCTTTTGCCAGAGTCTTCGACTGTGAGATTGTTGGCCTATTTTATAACCCAACAGTTATGGTTGGTGTGGTTGGATGGTTTCTCAGGGGTCCCATGGATGTGGCAGGGCCTGTCCAGGATTGCGTCCAACTTGGTTGGATCATCCTGGTTGCCTTTAGAAGGCTTTTTCTGTGATCCGGACTTCGGATTACGGAATCCGGCATTTACTGCCGTCTCGTCAGCTTCGCCGCCGTTGTTGCGATGTTTGTTCTTGTTCTGTTGTGGCTTCCCATTCCCGCCTCGGACTTCCGAGGTGTCGGGGGCTTCTAGGTTGGTGTTTCTACAAGCCAGCCAACTATCATCTCCGGCGCAGCAGCGGGCCATCAGGGAGGTAAGCGCTGACATCATTCTCGGCTTGTCCTGGCCTAGCTGACCTGCTAGCAATTCATCTCGAATACTATGCTTGAAGGCGGCTATGGCTTTGGCGTCCGGACAGTCAATGATCTAGTTTTTCTTGGTCAAAAACAGGTTCCAAATTGTCGGGCTCACTCACCGGGCTGCTGGATTACGTGGCTCAGGTCATCGGCATTTGGGGGCCGGACATAAGTGCCCTGGAAGTTAGCTCGGAAGGCCTCCTCGAGCTCCTCCCAACATCCTATGGAGTCTTCGGGAAGGCTATTCAACCAGTATCTGTCCGGACCCTTGAGCTTTGACGGTAGGTACTTGATGGCGTGGAGGTCGTCTCCTCGTGCCATATGAATGTGTAGCAGAAAATCTTCAATCCATACAGCGTGATATGTTGTCCCGTCATAGGGCTCGATATTTATAGGTTTGAAAACTTCCGGGAATTGGAGCTGCATCACTATATCTGTGAAGCATAGAGGATGAGTGGCGCCCCTGATTCAGGCTACGTCGCGCCTGAGATTGTCTGTCATCCGGACTCATTGTAGCTCCCGAGCTCAATCATTTCGGTCAAGCCAGGCTTGGTATCCGTCCCGTCTAACGGGAGGATTTCTTTTAGGTCCGTAGATGGACCTCGTCAGACCTGCCCGAGCATCCAGGTCATGGTGTAGGTCATACTAATAAGCTGGTCATAATGGCTCCTTGCCTTGACGGCAAGGATAAGTAGGAGGTTGTTCGGCTCTATCAGCCGTCATGTCCCGTCCTCGAGGGGGTGGTCTGGCTGTTTTTCCTGAGTGTACCTTGGAGGTGTTTGCTCTAAGGCCTCGTCATCGAATTGTAGCAGTAGTCTTCGCTTCGGGTAGCTTTTGGTCTGTCGCTCGTGGATGTACTCCTCTTTGGCATCTAGGACCTTAGTCCACCTGTCATTAAGGGTATCCTGTTTGGATTTTATTTTTTGCCGTTGTTTCTTCAGGCTTCGTGCAGTGGCAATTAGCTGCCGCTTAAAGCGCTTTTGATCCAGTGGGTCTTTGGGGATGATGAAATCCTCGTCACCCAAACTAACCTCCTCTTCAGAAGGAGGGAGGTAGTTGATGTCTGCGGAGTCATCGAGGTATTCAAGATCGAGCGGGTCCTCATGCTCCTCATGGTCATTTTGTGGTTGTTCGTCGGCGCCGGGATCACCGAGGTTGTCCGCATTGTTGATACGTCTCCAACGTATCTATAACTTTTTATTGTTCCATGCTATTATATTATCTGTTTTGGATGTTTTATATGCATTAATATGTTATTTTATATGATTTTTGGGACTAACCTATTAACCTAGAGCCCAGTGCCAGTTTCTGTTTTTTCCTTGTTTTTGAGTTCCGCAGAAAAGGAATATCAAACGGAGTCCAAATGGGCTGAAAATTTACGGTGATTTTTTATGGACCAGAAGAAGCACCCAAAGCAAAAGAGTTGGCCCAGAAGAGCCACGAAGCATCCACAAGGGTGGAGGGCCTCCCCCTAGGGCGCGCCCCTACCTTGTCGTCGCCTCGTGGAACCCCCTGACTTCTTCCCGACGCCAAATATTCCTATAAATATTGAAACCCCCAGAAATAAACCTATATCGGAAGTTCCGCCGCCGTAAGCCTTTGTAGCCACGAAAAACCAATCGGGAGCCTGTTCCGGCACCCTGCCGAAGGGATAAACCATCACCGGTGGCCATCTTCATCATCCCGGTGGCCTCCATGACGAGGATGGAGTAGTTCACCCTCGGGGCCGAGGGTATGTACCAGTAGCTATGTGTTTGATCTCTCTCTCTCTCTCGTGTTCTTGATATGGTACGATCTTGATGTACCGCGAGCTTTGTTATTATAGTTGGATCACATGGTGTTTCTCCCCCTCTATCTTCTTGTCATGAATTGAGTTTTACCTTTGAGGTTTCACTATGATCGGATTGAATACTATTATGGATTTTAGAACACTTGATGTATGTCTTGCACAGGATACCCGTGGTGACAATGGGGTATTCTATTGATTCACTTGATGTATGTTTTGGCACTCAACTCGCGGATTCCCAAGGTGACATTGTGGTAATCTATGCATAGGGGTTGATACACGTCTTTGTCCTTGTTTCTCCGGTAGAAATCTTGGGGCACTCTTTGAGGTTCTTTGTGTTGGATTGAATATTATGAATCTGAAGTTGTTTGATGCATATCGTATAATTGACCTACGGATACAAGTGGTGACATTGGAGTATCTAGGTGACATTAGGGTTGACTGATGTGTGTCATATGTTGTTATTTTACTACGAACTCTAGGGTTGTTTGTGACACTTATATGAATAGCTCAATGGATTGATCGGAAAGAATAACTTTGAGGTGGTGTCATACCCTACAAGCAATTTCATCTTACGTTCTCCGTGATAGGAACTTTGGAGTGACTTTTGTCGCATGTTGAGGGATTGCCATATGATCTAATTATGTTATCATTATTGAGAGACCTTGCACTAGTGAAAGTATGAACCCTAGGCCTTGTTTCCAAGCATTGCAATACCGTTCTTGCTCACTTTTGCTACTTGCTACCTTGCTGTTATTATATTTCAGATTACAAAAACCTATATCTACCATCCATACTACACTTGTATCACCATCTCTTCACCGAACTAGTCCACCTGTGCAATTTAGCATTGTATTAGGTGTGTTGGGGACACAAGAGACTCTTTGTTATTTGGTTGCAGGGTTGTTTCAGAGAGACCATCTTCATCCTACGCCTCCCACGGATTGATAAACCTTAGGTCAACCACTTGAGGGAAATTTGCTACTGTCCTACAAAACTCTGTGCTTGGAGGCCCAACACGAGTCTACAAGAATAAGGTAGCATAGTAGACATCAAGCTCATTTCTGGCGCTGTTGCCGGGGAGGTTAGTGTTTGAAGGTATATCTTTAGATCTTGCAATTGAATCTTTTAGTTTCGTGTTTTATCACTAGTTTGGTTTATAAAATAAAACTACAAAAAAATGGAATTGAGGGTGCCTCATATGCTTCATCTTTTTAATGTCTTCCATGAAAATGATGGAAAGGAAAATTGTCCTCAAGTGTTAGAAGAATAAGTTCATAAAATGTTCCCATAAAATCATTGAATGATGAGCATGATTGCAATGTTTTTAGTATGAATTCTTTGAAAATCCATGATGCTAATGATATGCAAAGCTACAAGCTTGGGGATGCTATGTTTGATGAAGATGATATGTTTTGTCCCCTACGTTATGTTGAGAAAATTTATTATGATGAAAGCATGCCTCCTATTTATGATGATTATATTGATGAAAGTTGGTTTGGAAGAATGTCAACTTTAGGAAGTAATGATCCCACTATTTTGGAGGGTGTTGAATCTTATTGTGATAATTATGAAAGTGGATTTGGAGAGATCATGACTTTATTTAGTGATGAATCCACTATTTCGGAAGAGGTTTCAATTGATTATGAGAACAAAGTTGCTATCTATGATGATTATTGTGATGACATGTATGCTACAAAGAATAATGATAACCATAAAACTTGTCATCATGATTTTAATTTCAATTGTATTATGCCTCACATGATAGTTATTTTGTTGACTTTGCTCCCACTACTATTCATGAGAATAAATTTGCTTACGTAGAGACTAATATGTCGGTGTACAAAAAGAGGGGTGCAATTTTTGTACCCCTTTACCTGTCTGCAGGCGGGCAGTTGCCTACCATGGCCACACCAAGCAGAACGAGGAGGTGAGCCAACGTAAGACCGAAGCCCAAGATAATAAGAGCAATGCCAAGGCCAAGACCACAAAGAGCAGAGGGACGAAGCAGGTTCCCCCGGCAATACCCTTGCTTCGGGCCTGTGCATATTTTTTCCACCCTGTGTATTTTAGCATTTTTTAGTGCATGCATATTTACCTCAATGCCATCATTTTAAAATGCTCATCACTAAATATCCATGCATCCAAATGAAACATGTCATATATGCATCTTGCTCAGTTTTTCATGTTCTTTAACAATATGCAACTTTCATCCCTGTTAAAAATATTTAAAATTGTTGTTTGCATCAATTTTCATAAATCACATGCTAAAATGATTTATTTCGTAACGTAATAACCATAACTCCAAATTTAATGTTCTTTATATGTAAATGGGCTAGAAAAATGCATAGATTAACTTGGTGCACTTTGTTTTGCTGTTTAACAACTTTAAAATTATGTTATAGGCAGAACAGTACCAAATTCATAAATTGCATATGGGGATTTTCCGGAATTGTTGTTTGTGTTCCCGGCCTCATTTAAGCTTTCCTAAATAGGTAGTTTGCATATGCTTCACCTATTGCCATGTTAACAACATTTAATCTTGACATGCATCATACTTGGTTGTGCATCATGTCATGTTATGCTTGTTTGTTTACCTATGTTGTTTGTTTCTTTCCGGTGTTGCTTCTTAGTTCCGGTAATGTTGCGGTTATGAGGATTCGTTCGACTACTCCCGTTCGTCTTCTTCATGGACTCGTTCTTCTTCCTTGCGGGATTTCAGGCAAGATGACCGTCACCTTGGATCTCACTACTATCGTTGCTATGCTAGTTGCTTCGTTCTTTCGCTATGCTGCTTTACCTACCACTTGCTTATCAAGCCTCCCAAATTGTCATGAACCTCTAACCTTTGTCATCCTTCCTAGCAAACCGTTGTTTGGCTATGTTACCGCTTTTGCTCAGCCCCTCTTATAGCGTTGCTAGTTGCAGGTGAAGATGAAGATTGCTCCATGTTGGATTATGTTAATGTTGGGATATCACAATATCTCCTATATTATTAATGCATCTATATACTTGGTAAAGGGTGGAAGGCTCGGCCTTATGCCTGGTGTTTTGTTCCACTCTTACCGCCCTAGTTTCCATCATATCGGTATTATGTTCCCGGATTTTGCGTCCCTAACGCGGTTGGGTGATTTATGGGACCCCCTTGACAGTTCGCTTTGAATAAAACTCCTCCAGCAAGGCCCAACCTTGGTTTTACCATTTTCCTCACCACCACCTACTTTTCCCTTGGGAGTCACGCTCTCGAGGGTCATCTTTATTTAGCCCCCCGGGCCAGTGCTTCTCTAAGTGTTGGTCCGAACCGAGCCGCCTGCGGGGCCACCACGGGGAAACTCGAGGCCTGGTTTTACTCGTAGCCTGTCTCATCCGGTATTGCCCTGAGAACGTGATATGTGCAGCTCCTATCGGGATTGTCAGTGCATCGGGTGGTCTTGCTGGTCTTGTTTTACCATTGTCGAAATGTCTTGTAACTAGGATCCCGAGTCTGATCGGGTCTTCCCGGGAGAAGGAATATCCTTCGTTGACCGTGAGAGCTTATAATGGGCTAAGTTGGGACACCCCTGCAGGGTATAAACTTTCGAGAGCCGTGCCCGCGGTTATGTGGCAGATGGGAATTTGTTAATGTCCGGTTGTAGTAAACTTGAAGCAAACTCTTCTAAAATACACCAACCGTGTGCGTAACCGTGAGTGTCTCTTTTCGTGGTTGTTCGAGAGGAGAACATAGTTTTTGGGTTATGTTTGACGTAAGTAGGAGTTCAGGATCACTTCTTGATCATTACTAGTTGACGACCGCTTGCTTTGCTTCTCTTCTCACTCTTATTTGCGTAAGTTAGCCACCATACATGCTTAGTCGCTGCTGCAACCTCACCACTTTTCCCATTCCTTTCCCATTAAGCTTTGCTAGTCTTGATACCCATGGTAATGGGATTGTTGAGTTCTCGTGGCTCACAGATTACTACAACACCAGTTGCAGGTACAGGTTATGCGATGATCATGACGTGAGAGCCATGTTACTTGTGTTGGACTTCTTCTTCTTCTTCTTCGTCGATCTTGGGTTAGGTTCCGGGTGGGCAGCCTGGGCTAGCAGGGTGGATATTGTTTGAGTTTCTGTTTATGTTTCATCCGTAGTCGGACGTTGATCTTGTGTATGATCTATTGATATATTCTTGCGGCATTTGTATGCCTTGTATGTATCCCCGTCTATTATGTAATGTTGATGTAATGATATCCACCTTGCAAAAGCGTCTTCAAGATGCGCTCTATCCTTGGTGGGACCTTCGAGTTCCTTTAGGATAGGGTTGCATCTTGGGCGTGACAAGGCCAATGGGGATCCGTCCCCAAGACGCTGCCTTGGGTTTACGCGCCGGGGAGCCTACCCAGTAACGTAGGGTGGACATACAAAGGAAAATCGAACATGAAAATAACATGCATAATACTGAAAGAGCTGCAGAGTTATATTACATCGAATTGTTGCCGCGGTTCTAACTAGAGATAGCAATTGTCCTGGTTGTGAACCTGCAGCAGCGATAAGGAATAGGATGCCTAATCCCGGCGCTGGCCCTCCTCCCTCTGGATTTCGCCGACTCGGCTGATGATGGGCTTGATGCGCTCCCTAAGCGGCGCGAGGTCAGTACCCTCCAAAGAAGCTCTCCGGTAGCGTCGAAGTCGAGGTCGGGGTACCAGTGCGCCACCTTGGTGAGAACCTTGGTCATGGCACCCTGGCAAAGCCTCCGGGACTCGTCGGCTAGTGAGGCCACCCGGTTGGCGTGGAGCCACTCCAGAGCACCGACGACCTTCTCAAAGAACGTGGTCAGGCTGCAATTGGCGCTCACGCTCCGCTCCGGGACATACCTCACGTCCGGCAACCCCATGATGGCCAGCTACGCGGCGGCCTGGTTGGCGACGGTGGCGAGGCGATCAAGCCAACGGTTCTCGCCCGCCATGTGATCCGCGAAGTTGAGGCCCTCGTTCTCTCGCAACTGCTTCTCGGCCTCCAGCTCCTTGGCCAGGGTCCTCTCTCGGGTTACGGCCTCAAGCGGCACCTTCTCGAGACCCTCCAGCTTCAGCTTGAGGTCTTTGATGGTGTTGTTGGCCTCGGAGAGCTCCCCAGCCTTGCTTACGACCATGCCCTGCGCCTCTATCAAGGCACTGTTAAGCGTGTCCCTCTCCTGGGACAGCTTCAGGGCCCACTCCTTCAGCCCGTCGCGCCCCGCCTCCAGCTCCTCCACCTTGCCGGCGTGAACCTGGGCCTGGGCATTGAGTGCCTCTTCGTGCCTCTGCTCCAGCTCACTAGTCCACTGCAAGACAAGCTTCTCCACCTCTACATCCTTGTCGTGAAGCATGGCGGCAAGCTTTCCCTCGCGTGCAGCGAGGTCCTCCTCCTGGGAGTTCAGTGCGGCCTCGTGCTGGGTCCGGGCGGCTTCGGCGGCCGCGGCCAAGTTCCTCGCCGTCTCTTGAGCTTTGTCGACGTCGGCAAGCTTCATGGTGAGCTCCACGTCGCACTTGGCCAGCTCACCCTGAGCGGCCTTGAGCTCCTTGTGGGCCTCGCGAAACCAGTCCTGCGTCTCGGCAGCAGCTCACGGAGGTCCGCCTCCGCCTTCTCCACCACCGCCGTCCTGGACTTAGCCTGGTCCAGGCGGGCGCGGTGGAGTGCCTGGAGCTTCCGGAAGCTGGCGCCCATAGCGTGGAGGAGCCGCTCTTCCTGCGAACCGTCGTCGCCAACGATCGGCTCGTCGACGACTTCAAGGCTGACAGCGGAAAGCACTTCGTCGTCGAACACCTCTCCCTCAATGGGTGTACTGGTGCTCGACGCGCCTAGAAGGTGGACGAACAAGTCGTCGCTCACCCTCAAGTACTTGCCGGAGCCGGAAGCAGCAGAAGAGGAAGGATGGTCCCCAGTCACCTCTTCCTCCTCCTCCTCCTCCTCGGCAGCGGCCCCGCCGACCTCTCTGGCAGGCCGCTTGCCGGCCTCCTCAGCGGCAGCCTTGCCGGCCTCCCCGGCAGGCCCCTTGGCGGCGTCCTCGGCAGCGCCCCTGGCGGTCTCCTCGACGGCGATCTTCTCGGCGTCCACCTCGGCGGCCTTGGCGATGCCCTCGATGACGGCGTCCATGTCCTCTGGGTTCACCGAGGAGGAATCTGGACGCCGAAGAAGGGGGTGAGGCAAGGCCAAGATCAAGAGCCAGAAGGAAAAAGAAGCAGGGACGAACGGCGAACGACTTACCTGTGCCAGTACACGGCTGGGAAACGGAAGTCCCCTCCCTGCCGACATTTGGCATCGAGGCAAGGCCGCCGGTGCCCAATTTCTCCTCCTCCTCCTCCTCCTCCATGTGCGTGGGCCCGGTGCCTGGCGCCCTTGCCGGGGACGCCCCTCGCGGCGGCGTGGTTGATGGGGGCAGTGTTTTGGGAGTAGCCCTCTGTGGCTCCTACTGCTGCTGCTCTCCTCCTGCATACCTGGCATGGTCAGCACCAAAGTGTCGTGCCCCTGACACATGTCGACGGGGGAAGAGTGATGAACTTACGCTGGGGGCTATGCCGGGGGCTGCTGTCCGGGCTGCTCAACACCACCAATGGCGCCCCCGAAGTACCAACTGGGGGCTGGCCACCCGCCGAGACCTTGGCCCTCTTCACTCTCTGGGCCAGCGTCTCCACGTCAATGCAAAGATGAAGACAAGTCAAGACGAGCAACACAGATTGAGAAGGCAGAGATAATGAAAAGGAACCTGAAACTTACTCGTCGTCCGCCTCCTCTGCTATTTTTCTCTTCCTCCTCGGGCTGAGGGATCCATAATCAAAAGTAACCTCTGTATTGACATCCGCCAGAGGAGGAGAAGGAGGTGGTGTCTGGACACGCGTGGACGAAGAAGGGGCAGCTGTCTTCTTCTTCACCGCGGCCTTCGCCGGCTTCTTTGCCGCTGCGGCCCTCATGTGGCGCACGGACCCCTCCAAGGTCAGCAATGGCCGCGCAGCCCTGCCAGGCCGGACCGGCTCGCTGGAACTGGCCCGCCGCATGACTCGCCCTCTCCCCACAGCTGGCGTCGGGCCTGCGGTCTCGGCCTCCTCCTCTGACGACTTGCCAGTCAGATATTCAACCAGAGGAGCCTCGGTGCCGGTGCTGCTGGCTCCCCTGGCGGCCGCCGCTCACCGGGCGAGCTCCTCCTCCTCCGCGGCCATCGCGGCCTTGTCCTCCACACCGCCGGCACTGCCGGCCTCCCTGACGAGCTATGCCTCCCTCGCCCTGGTGGCGATGTAGTCCAGCTCTGCCTGGGTGGTGTCCTAGACAAGCAGCCGCTCGGCGTCGGTGTTGACGTACCCCTCGTGCAGAGTGTCAAAGAACTGCTGCACCTCGGCGTCCTTTGGCTCCTTCCAGCTCGGGTCGGGGCCATGCGCGTTGCAGTCCGGCATCATGGCAATGATCTCGGACCGGTGCGAGTTATTGCACAACGGGGCCACCCCCATCGGCAGCTTGAACAGGGGCCCCTTCAGGACCTTGCCGGCCTTCGCAGCGGCCCTCGCGACCTTGCCGGTCTGCTCGATCTCGCCATCGCGGCGCACGTAAAGCTGGAAGAGACGCTGGCAGAAATGGGTGTGCCCCATCACTGTGAAGTTGTGGTCGAGGCCGGGACGAAGCCGCATGATGTCGGTGGGGTTCGTGAAGAGCCAGGCTGGCCTCCCCTTATTATGCAATGGAGCAATCCGGCGACGGATGAAGTCCGCCCCGATCATCTCAAGGGTGAGGCCGGCCTCGATGAGCCGGAGGATCCTGGTGGTGGCGACCGTGAGCTTCTCGTCGTCAGCATCGACGTCGCTCCAATAAACCTGCGGACCGGCGCGGCGCCGAACTTCACGAGCGCGGTGGGTCCTCCTCCTCGATCCAGCACCACTGGCCCCGCCATTCTTCCCACCTCTCCTTCATGGCGCCCTCCGGATACGCTCCCTTGGATCTTGAGACCCAGGCGATGCAACCGGAGATGGTGCCCCCTGGTTTGATCCAAGGGGAGAAGTAATGGAGGAAGAGCACCGTGTTCGGGTGCACCCCGGCGAAGCCCTCGCAGAGATGCACGAAAAGGGCCATGCACGCCACCGCATTCGGAGTAAAATCCAGGATGCGGAAGCCAAAGGTATGCATGACGTTGCTGAAGAAATCGGAGAAGGGAGGACATAGCCCGCAGGAAAAAAATCGACAAAGAAGGGGTACCGATTTGGGGCAGCCGCGGCGCAGTTGGCGGGGATGACGCGCGTGGCTAGATGCCCCAAATTCGAGTCCCGAAGCTCGAACACATCAACTGTCGAGGGGAAGAAGGAGGACTGCGTCCGCTGCACCACCAGCGCACTCTCCGGCAGCTCTGCGGCTCCGGCGTCCTTGGCCACTCCCTTGCCCTTGGTGGATTTTGGCGCCATGGTGGCTAGGGGAGGAGGACATGACAGAGAGCGGCGGAAGCGCAACGGCGGCGAGCAGGAACGAAGCTTGGATAAGAAGAGGAAGGCAGACGGACGTTTCCGAGATTGGGGTTGCGCGAAAGGCAAAAGGAACAATGCTCCCGCGGTTATCCCTTTTTATGGGGAAGCCGCGGGTCACGCTGCCCATTTACTACGATGTGACGCATGTGTGCAGGAACCGCCCCATGCATGCCGCCCACGTCACGCACTCCCCTCCACGCCGCGCCGCGTGCGCGGGTCTTGGGAAGCGAAGCGCGCAAAGAGTTTTACCACGGTAAAAACCGCCCCGCCTGCCTGCGCACCGTTTTGGGCCTGGCACAACAACATATCGCGCCTATGTGTGGCCAGGCCCGGGGGCTCCTGTCGGTGTACAAAAAGAGGGGTGCGTTTTTTGTACCCCTTTTCCTGTGCACGGGTAGTCGGAGTCACGCCCACGGCCACACCAAGCAGAACGGGGAGGTGAGCCAAGGTAAGACCGAAGCCCAAGATAATAAGAGCAACGCCAAGGCCAAGAACACAAAGAGCAGAGGGACGAAGCAGGTTCCCCCGGCAAGACCCTTGCCGGGGCAACCTCAGCAGCCCTGGCAAGACCCTTGTCGGGGCAGCTCGCCCCTCACCAACAGAGCGAGCCACCCTTGAGCCCACGGTCCCCAACACCATCATCCGCATGGGGCAAGGGCTCGGGAAGGTACCTCTGTGGCGGCATGCAGATCTTTGTGAAGACATATTCAAGATCAGATGAGGATTAGAAGACGACGATCCTCGACAAGATCCTTGCCGAGGAAGGCCACCAGACCCCCGGCAAGGTCCTTGCCGGGGACAGCGATGCGCCAAGGCAAGACCCTTGCCGGGCCACACGGCAAGACCCTTGCTGGGCCACCCGGCAAGACCCCTACAAAGGACGCCAACAGGGCCACCACCAGGCCCGCGCCAACCAAGCTTCCACCATCGTTCGCATGCAGCTGCCAGCCCAACCAGCTGGGCGTGCACCTGTGTGGCAACATGTTGCCCCCAGGCCAACTCATCAAGCGCATGCGTGGCGGCATGCAGATCTTCGTGAAGGCTCCACCACCGCGCCACCTCAGCTGGTTGCCTGCCTACATGGCGCCGCACGCATCGCTGGCCAAGGCGCGTGTCAAAGCGAGGAGGAGCGGCGACGGACGGGACGGGCCTCGCCCCCGTCCCCAATAAAGCAAGGGGACACCTAAGCTACACATTAAATGCGTCTTGTCACATGTCTGACGATAAGCTCAGGGCACTGTATGCCTTTCCACCTCCTGTGTGCCACTATGGCAGCCCCTTCCAACTATAAAAGGAGGCCCATGGCATACTGGAGAAGGATTCGGCTCTTTCGAACCACGCACTCACCACAGCTAGTTCGGGAGCTCAGTAACTCTCTGAAATACATCCACCAAAGCAGGACTAGGATTTTACGCATCCTCGCGGCCCGAACCTGGGTAAACGATCCATGTGTTGTCTACTAATCCTGCTCTTCTTGCAACCCTGTGCCCCGGCAACCGTAGTAGGGATTCTTGTGATCCCATAGGTGTCGTTCCACACCGACATAATAAAAATTATATGCTTATTCATCATGAAAAGAGTGCTTTATGTGATAGTTATATTATTGAATTAATTCATGATGCTACCGAAAATTATTATGAGAGAGGAACATATGCTTCTACATATTGCAATAATACCAAGTTTCCTCTCTATGTGTTGAAAATTTTGAAGTTGCACTTGTTTTGCCTTCCTATGCTATATGATTCTTGTTCTCATAAATTGTTTTCTCACAAAATCCCTATGCATAGGAAGTGGGTTAGGCTTAAATATGCTTGTCATATGCTTCATGATGCTCTCTTTGTGTTTTAATTCTTATCTTTTATGGGAGCATCATTGAAATCATCATGCCTAGCTAGAAAGGCATTAAAGAAAAGCGCTTGTTGGGAGACAACCCAATATTTACCCCTACTATTTTTGCATGTTCACATGATTAAGCTACTGTAGTAAGCATGTTTAATAGATTTTGTTTCAATAAAGTGCCAAGTAAAACCTTTGGGATAGTGTGGATGATAGTTGATTCAATTCTGTCCAAAAACAGAAACTTCTGCCCCAAGTCACAGAATTGTTAAAAATCACTGGAGCCTCGAAAAGTTCTGATATAAAATTGCACAGGTTGTCCTAATGTTTCAGAATTTTTGGAGTTATAGAAGTATGGAAAGTTTCTAGACTACTACCGACTGTTTTGTTTTTGGCTTTCATCGTGTTGTTTGCTTATTTTGATGAATCTATGGGTAGTATTGGAGGGTATGAACCATGGATAAGTTGGAATACAGTAGATATAACACAAATATAAAATTAGAATGAGTACATAATAGTACATAAGTGGTGATTTGCTTTGTTATACTGACGGAGCTTACGAGTTTTCTGTTGAGTTTTGTGTTCTGGAGTTTTCAAGTTTTGGGTGAAGTTTCGATGGACTATGGAATAAGGAGTGGCAGGAGCCTAAGCTTGGGGATGCCCAAGGCACCCTAAGGTAATATTCAAGGACAACCAAGCATGTAAGCTTGGGGATGCCCCGGATGGCATCCCCTCTTTCATCTTTGTTCATCGGTAACCTTACTTGGAGCTATATTTTTATTCACCACATGATATATGTTTTGCTTGGAGCATCATTTTATTTATTTTGTTTTTCTTTATGTTTGAATAATATCCCAAGATCTAAAATTCTTAAATGTTAGAGAGTATTCACATAGTCACATAATTATTCGACTACTCATTGATCTTCACTTATATCTTTTGGAGTAGTTTGTCATTTGCTCTAGTGCTTCACCTATATCTTTTTAGAGCATGGCGGTAGTTTAAATTTGAAGAAATTGATGAACACTCATGCTTCACTTATATTATTTTGAGAGTCTTAAACAACATGGTAATTTGCTTTGGTTATGAATTTAGTCCTAATATGATAGGTATCGAAGAGGGATATAATAAAAACTTTCATAAAAAAGTGCATTGAATACTATGAGAAGTTTGATTCCTTATGATTGTTTTGAGATATAAACATGGTGATATTAGAGCCATGCTAGTGAGTAATTGTGAATTGGAGAAATATTTGTGTTAAAGTTTGTGATTCCCGTAGCATGCACGTATGGTCAACTGTTATGTAACGAAGTTGGAGCATGATTTATTTATTGATTGTCTTCCTTATGAGTGGTGGTCGGGGACGAGCGATGGTCTCTTCCTACCAATCTATCCCCCTAGGAGCATGCGCGTAGTACTTTGTTTCGATGACTAATAGATTTTTGCAATAAGTATGTTAGTTCTTTATGACTAATGTTGAGTCCATGGATTATACGCACTCTCACCCTTCCACCATTGCTAGCTTCTCTAATACCACGCACCTTTCGCCGGTACCATACACCCACCATATACCTTCCTCAAAACAGCCACCATACCTACCTATTATGGAATTGCCATAACCATTCCGGGATATATTGCCGTGCAACTTCCATTGTTCCGTTTATTATGACACACTTCATCATTGTCATATTGCTTTGCATGATCATGTAGTTGACATCGTATTTGTGGAAAAGCCACCATTCATAATTCTTTCATACATGTCACTCTTGATTCATTGCACATCCCCGTACATCACCGGAGGCATTCATACAGAGTCATATTTTGTTCTAAGAATCAAGTTGTAATTCATGAGTTGTAAGTAAATAAAAGTGTGATGATCTTCATTATTAGAGCATTGTCCCATGTGAGGAAACAAAAAAAAGAGGGGATGCCAAAGAAGCCAATAAAAAAATGAGAAAACAAAAAAAATGAGAGAAAAAGAGAGAAGGGACAATGTTACTATCCTTTTGCCATACTTGTGCTTCAAAGTAGCACCATGATCTTCATGATAGTGAGTACCCTATGTTGTCATTTTCATATACTAGTGGGAATTTTTAATTCTAGAACTTGGCTTGTATATTCCAATGATGGGCTTCCTCAAAATGCCCTAGGTCTTCAGGAGCAAGCAAGTTGGATGCACACCAACTTAGTTTCTTTTTGAGCTTTCATACACTTATAGCTCTAGTGCATCCGTTGCATGGCAATCCCTACTCACTCACATTGATATCTATTGATGGGCATCTCCATAGCTGGTTGATATGCCTACACTACTGCAGGATGCTGCTAACGCGACACTACGATCAGAGACCCTTTGACGAAACTGTGTGCAATGCATTAATCGCAAACGATGATGTAAAATAACCGTCAAAAAAGATGCAAAACATTTGCGATGAAGGGTACATCAAACACGGTCCAGATTTTAGTTCCGTGTGCGATGCTGGGCATACAGTTCAATTCAATTAACTGTTTGCGACAACGCAGAAAAAAAGAAACGGGCAGGCAGATGTGTGCGATATACGGCATACATTTCACTCGGATAAACTGTTTGTGATGAGGCGGAACAACAGAAATGGGCAGATAGATGAAGGTGTGTGTGATATACGGCATACAGTACACTCAGAAGAACTGTTTGCATTGAGCCAAGAGAACAGAAACAGTTCAACTTAACAAGATATGTGTGATATGCGGCAAACAGGTCTGTAACCGGAAACTTGTGGGGAGACTAATAACAACACAGACGATTCCTGTTAACAAGCTGTGTGTGCTGTGAGCAAACGATTGCTGGCATACAATTGTTAGTGATTGATGAAAACATCGCTGACAGGTTCCATTGTTTAGTCCGTGTGCGATGTGATTTTCTTTGTCCGCACAACATCTACTCTCTGTCTACAGAGCATCAACATATATACTTAAAAAGACAACATTGCATAACCAAATTAAGCATACAATTACACAAGTGACTACACACATAACATTTCCACACACCAAAGTAAGGAATTACATGCATACTAAACTAGGCGAAATGAGGATCTAATCATCTACTTATTGTTGCGATGACGCTTGCCATTGCTCTGCTTCCGGCTGGATCCCTGGACGTTTTGGGGAAGGAGGCACTTCCTCATGTCAGTGATCCGCCTGTACATGCCTTAGGTCGTGTACGCCTCCTTGGCCGCGCACACGGCGTGAGCTTTGTCGAGTTTCTCCATCCAGGCCGAGTGTCAGGAAAGCTTGTCCTTCTTGCAGGAATCCTTCATTTCTCTGTAGTACGGGTCTATGATGGCCTCGGCGAGGTGAACCAGTGAGTCCTTCTCATGCTCCTTGCTGCCCCAGATCTTGTATTGGCCCTGGATGTCGACAAGATTCTGGCAGGCAATGCCCGAATTCTCGAGCGCCTTTATATCATTGGTGATGTCCACCATAGCAAACATGTAGTGGGGGTTGTTGACAAACCTGGTGAAACGCTCGAAAGGCCTTGTGGACAGGAAGTAGTGGTAGACGAGTACGTGGTGGCGCATGCACATCTGGGCGATGGCGACCTTGGGACGAGACCCGAAACAGGCGCGGGTGTACTCGAGGTCGAACCCGACCACCTTGTACTTCTCCTCGGCAAGCAACATCTCCATGATGCGGATGGAGTGCTCCACCCAGACCGGGTAGTTGGTGTACACGACCGAGTGGTCCGTGAACCTTCTGTGGGTGTCCACCACAGCATGCATGGTGCACTACTGCTTGTCGTTGGCAGCCGCTCGGAGGGCCATTGGAGCCGCGCAGGATACCCTCTAAGAATTTGTCGTGGTGGGTGTGCTTCTTGCAATGGTGGGGCGCGATTGAAAGGTTGAAGAGACACAAGGGTTAAATGGTTGCTGTAATAAATGGGGGCCGGCCGGCCTGTAATTGTCACGTCTTGTCATGGCGTTCATAGCGAAGGATTCCAGTGCACGCTTTACAACACTGCACTACACGCATTTTGTTTGACCACGCGTGGGCTCGAAGAGTCGCCAAATGTATCGTCGGTGAGCCTGTTCCTGCGCTATTGCACAGTTTACCGCACAAGCTTCCCGCCCGGCTAGTTTGGTCATGCGTCGGCTAGAAGAGGGAGAAATCATGGTCGATTATTGGCAAAAAGCTTTGTAAAAACAAAGTGTGTGGAATGACTTCGGTCATAAGTTTACCCGTGGGTGATGAGGTCAAAGTTACACAGAAGGGTGATGATGGACACTCGAGTGCGATAATTAATTCTGCGCTCTACAAGGAACACGGTTGAAGAAACCAACTGTGTGCAATAATGTCGAAGATCGCAGTCGAGTTAGCTATACAGATCATGTGCTGTGAGATCGACAAGGTAAACAGATTCAAGAATGGTTAATAAAATCCAAGACCATTGCATATTAAGGTCAAAATAGTGCTACCAATATACGAGTCTCATTCGGTGCCATTTCAACGATTGTACCACAAAAGCTCAAAATATTACAAGGTTCAAATTCCAGAGTTATATGGCTCAAATTCAAAGATTACAAGGTTCAAACTGATATTAGAAATGAAATTCAGCTCAACAGCTGCAAACGCTCGCGCTGATCCGCTAAACATGGATATTAGAGAGGTTCAAACTAATATTACCACTTCTAAGTCTAGTTTCGAAACCTCGTAATTTTTGCAAAGGGGTCAGCCACTGAGAAGTCATGTATGGGGTTGACAGGATGACTTCTGATTACTCTGTCATCTGAAGTTCCAAAATGAAATTCAGCATTTTCGGAGCCTATTCCATTCTGTCGCGGGTTCCGGCGCTGATCAACAAACCATTCATTTTTGCGAAATAAATGTAGGGCAGACCTCATTACCTTCAGCACCCTTGCTCTGACAACAAAGAACCTGGTGGATATAATCTCCGGTAAGGTCCCTCGGTAGGAGTTCAAAGTAATTTCTAAGAGATGCAGATCTAGCCATTTGATGTGATTGTTATATTGTATCACATTATCCACCACTGGGCCTAATCTTATCTGCAAAAGAAGAAAATGCGTTAGTGCCTACACTCAGTTTTGAACACTACTACAAGCCTATTTGGTTTGCAGGATTTGTAAAATGCACTAACATGCCATCTTCAGTCTGACATGATTAACATGGGCATTTGATTACATTCTAAAAAATTGTAGCCTTCTTCACAAGAGGTTGGAGTGGATGAAAAGTTCCCTAAGAAAACTAGTATAGATGAATCCAAAGGAGAAATGTTTGTGGATTGTAACCATATGGATCAAGCAACCAATATTGGGGGGGGGGGGACATCTATGTACTGAAATCCTCCAAAAGAATCCTTTAGAAATTGTAGTACATTGTCATTGTAAACTTGGAAAAATGTGTCAAAAATTGAACTCCCTTACGGTTAACATTTAACAGGAAAGGAACATCACCTCGATATATAGCTTCTCCAGGCACGGAAAGCATCTCAGGAAACTGACAACTTGCTCCAGGTTGGGGCCGATAGATTCTAGTGCCAAGACCTTCACTTTGCGCAGTTTCAGGGTCAAGCTTGTCGGAATCATTTTCTAGATGACAGACGAACAAACATCTTCAAAATTAGAAATAATGTTAATTTGTAAAAGGAGAGGTAGAAGGCGGCTGTTGTACCTAAACAGGTGTGGATCCAACAACAAGTTCGGAGTATTTGTCAGACGAGTAGCCCACCATTATCAATTTTGGCAGAGAAATGACATTGATTCTTGTTGGACCTTCTTGGTCAACTACAAGTAATCTCTCAAGTGCAGGTGTGTCCTCAATGACCATACCGTGGTAAACATCTTTTGATGTATTCCTACCGCACGAGCAGCACACATAAATAGTCCATAGAATCATGGAGGTGATGTGGAAGCTACTCAACCCATTGATTGCCTGAAGACAAAGGTATTCAAGTGCAGTACAACCATGGAGCAGGCGCTCCTTGTCACCGTTTGGGAGGCGGGGCGGCAGCGAGCTCGAGGTGCTTCAGTCATGGTAGAATAAAAGCGAGCGCATCATTAAGGGGGGATGGCAGTTCCTGAACTTGGCGACGCGGAGCGTGGGTGTGAGGTGGAGTGCAAACGTTGGCAGCGAGCGCATATGCCCATCATCGAAAGTGAGCTCCTTGAGCTGATTTAGGGCGGGGGATCAGAACCAGTCGTCAAGCTTGGCTCAGTCCTTGCCATTGAACAGAAGTTTCCCATTCTAAGGCCTCTGGTTGGGCCAAGGTGACTACCAAGGATCTTGGAGGACGCATCCAAGCTTTTGCGATAGCCATGGCAGAACTCGTGGGTGAGGATGAGGTCGAGAGGGGTGGAGTTCCATAGGGGGCGCCACTTCTTTGGGAAAGGACGGTTGTATGTGCCCCATATTTGATTGGGAGGAGGAAGATGATGACTGTCAACATATCAATGGGGAGGTTGCTGATGAAGTCTAGGCTTGCTGGAGTCGCTTGCGGTTCTTGTGCGCCCCGCCTTCGCTTGGTGGCAGCCCCGTTCTCCACCTCTGGAGTCTCCTTGTCAGCGGCGCTTTCTGATAGAAGTGGGATGATACGTCTCCAACGTATCTACAATTTATGAAGTATTCATGCTGTTATGTTATCATTCTTGGATGTTTTACAATCATTTTATAGCAAATTTATATCATTTTTTGGGACTAAGCTATTGACCCTGTGCCCAGTGCCAGTTGCTGTTTTTTGATTGTTTTTTACATCATAGGAAATCAATATCAAACAGAGTCCAAACACCGCGAAACTTGCTGGAGTTTTTTATGGACCAGAACACCCAAGATGGGCCAGAGCAGCACCCGGGGGTGCCCCAAGGGGGGCACAACCCACCAGGGCGCGCCAGGGGTCGGCGCACCCAGGTGGGTTGTCTTGCGCTACAAACTCTATAGACACCAAAACCAATCTAGACCCTGTTACGGCACCTGCCTGGGAGGGAATCATCTCGATGGCCATCTTCATCATCCGACGGCCACCACGATGAGGAGGGAGTAGTCCACCCTCGGGGCTGAGGGTTTGTACCAGTAGCTATGTGTTTAATCTCTCTCTCTCTCTCTCTCTCTCTCTCTCGTGTTCTTCAGATGTCACGATCTTGATGTATCGTGGGCTTTGTTAATATAGTCAGATCATATGGTGTTTTCCCTCTATATCTTGTTGTGATGAATTGAGTTTTTCCATTTGAGATTTCGTTGTTATCAGAATGAATACTTTTATGGATTTGAGAACACTTGATATATTCTTGCAATTGAATACTCGTGGTGACAATGGGGTATCGTATTGATTCACTTGATATATGTTTTGGCACTCAACTCGCGGATTCCCGAGGTGACATTGGAGTAATCTATGAATAGGGGTTGATGCACGTTCTTGACTTTGTTTCTGCGATAGAAATCTCGGGGCACTCTTTGAAGTTCTTTGTGTTGGATTGAGTATTATGAATATGAATTTGCTTTGGTGTTATTTTAGTACGAACTCTAGGATAGATCAAACGGAAAGAATAGCTTTGTGTTATTTTAGTACGGACTCTTGAATAGATCGAACGGAAAGAGTAGCTTTGAGGTTGTTTCGTACCCTACAAACAATTTATACTTATGTTCTCCGCTTGATAGGAACTTTGGAGTGATTCTTCATCGCGCTTTGAGGGGTGGTTATATAATCCAATTATATTAGCATTGTTGAGAGATTGCACTAGTGAAAGTACGGATCCCTAGGCCTCATTTTCAAGCATTGCAATACCGCTTTTGTGCCCGTTTAATATTTGTTACCTTGCTGTTTTTATTTATTTAGATTACAAAAATATATTTATACCATCAATATTACACTTTTATCACCATCTCTTCGCCGAACTAGTGCACCCATACAATTTGACACTGTATTAGGTGTGTTGTGGACACAAGAGATTTCTTGTATTTGGTTGCAGAGTCGTTTGAGAGAGACTATCTCCATCCTACGCCTCCCATGGATTGATAAACCTTAGGTGATTCACTTGAGGGAAAATTGATGTTGTCCTACAAAACTCTGCGCTTGGAGGCCCAACACGAGTCTACAAGAATAAAGTTGCATAGTGGACATCAAGCTCTTTTAAAGCGCCGTTCTTGGGAGGTGAGTGCATGAAGGTATATCTTTAGATCTTGCAATTGAATCTTTTAGTTTCTTGTTTTATCACTAGTTTGGTTTATAAAAGAAAACTACATAAAAATGGAATTTAGGTTGCATCATATTATTGATCATCTTTATAATATCTTTCTTGAAAATGATGGTTCGGAAAATTTCACTCAGTTGTTAGAAGAAGAAGTCAATAAAATGTTTGGCACATATTATTTAAATGATGAGCATGATTGCAATGTTGTTAGGCTGAATTCTTTGAATATCCATGATGCTAATGATATGCAAAGTTACAAGCTTGGGGATGCTATATTTGATGAAGATGATATTTTTACTCCCCCAAGTTTTGATGCGAAAATTTATTATGATGAAAGCATGCCTCCTACTTATGATGATTGTATTGATGAAAGTGGTTTTGGAAGAGTGTCAACTCTAGGTACTAATGATCCCACTATTTTGGACGGTGTTGAATCTTATTGTAATAATTATGAAAGTGGATTTGGAGAGGTCATGACTTTATCTAGTGATGAATCCACTATTTCGGAAGAGTTTCAATTGATTATTATGATAACAAAGTTGCTACCTATGATGATTATGGTGATGGCATGTATGCTATAGTGAATAATGATAACCATGAAACGTGTCATCATGATTTTAATTTTCTATCACATGATCGCTATTTTCTTGAGTTTGCTCCCACTACTATGAATGAGAATAAATTTGCTTATGTGGAGAGCACGAAAATTTCTATGCTTATGCATCATGAAAAGAGTGCTTTATGTGATACTTATATTGTTGTATTCATTCATGATGCTACTGAAAATTATTACGAGAGAGGAACATATGCTTCTACATATTGCAATAATATCAAGTTTTCTCTCTATGTGTTAAAAATCTTGAAGTTTTGCTTGTATTTCCTTCCTATGCTAGTTGATTCTTGTTCCCATAAGTTGTTTGCTCATAAAATCCCTATGCATAGGAAGTGGGTTAGACTTAAATGTGCTAGTCATATGCTTCATGATGTTGTCTTCATGTTTCAATTCTTATCTTTTATGTGAGCATCATTGAAATCATCATGCCTAGCTAAAAGGTGTTAAAGAAAAGTGCTTGCTGGGAGACAACCCAACACTTTTACCTACTATTTTTGTGTGTTCACATGATTATGCTACTGTATTGATCATGTTTAATTGCTTTTGTTTCAATAAAGTGCCAAGTAAAGCCTTTGGGATCATGTTGGGTGATAGTTGATTCGATCTTGCTGAAAAACGGAAACTTTTGCGCTCACGAAAATAATTCTCATTTTTAGCAGAAGAGTGATTTTGAGTTGATTCGTTTTGCAGGAGATTAATATACAAATTGCTCACGTGTTCCTAACTTTTCTGAGTTTTTGGAGTAGCATAAGTATGGTTGGAGTACAGATTACTACAAACTATTTTGTTTTTGACAGATTCTGTTTTCAATGCATAGTTTGCTTGTTTTCTAGTTTCCATGGCTTATATTGCTCAATATAAATTGTGGAAATGATATGCTACAGTACCAAAAGTGAAATGGTTTGCTCTTTATCATACTAACCTATCTCACAAAGTTCCGTTAAGTTTTGTGAGATTGAAGTTTTCAAGTTTTGGGTGAGATGTCGATATAAGGAGAATAAGGAGTGACAAGACCCTAAGCTTGGGGATGCCCAAGGCACTCCAAGGTAATATTCAAGGAAGATCCAAGCAACTAAGCTTGGGGATGCCCCGGAATCATCCCCTCGTTCGTCTCCAACATATCGGTAACCTCACTTGGAGCTATGTTTTCATTCGTCACATGATATGTGTTTATCTTGGAGCGTCAACTTATTTTGTTAAGAATTTTATTTCTGTTATTTAGAATAATGTTTTGCATCTTTTATTTCAATAAAAGTGGCATTGATAACCTTTGTCATGCTTATCTTACAAGTATACATGTTGCTGTTTGAAAACAGAAAGTTTATCGATGTTGCAAAAATCCCCGAGGAAAGTCAGAACATGATAAAATGTTGAATTTTTTTGCATAATAAGCTCTGATAAATTTTCTACAGTGTGGTAGAATTTCATAATGTTTGGAGTTGAATAAGTACTGATACTCTTGCATTCTTTATGGACTATACTATTTTGGCAGATTGATGTTATGTTTGCATTGTGTACATATGCTTGCTTGTTTAATGAATCTATTTGAGGATAGGAGTATTAAATATGCAGAGGAATTTAGTATGCAATGTTGAATAATAATTTTAGTGATTGCTACAGTAGATAATGATAAAGCTTTTGCATTGGTTTATACTAACTTATCTCATGAGTTCTTTTTGAGTTTTTGTGTGGATAAAGCTTTTGAGATTTAGGAAAACCGTGATATGAGAGGAATTAAGGAGACACAAAAGCTCAAGCTTGGGGATTCCCAAGGAATCCCAAGATAATATTTCAATAAGTCTCAAGCATCTAAGCTTGGTGATGCCCCGGTAGGCATCCCACCTTTTTCCTTCAACAATTATCTGTTAGTACTGATTGAGCCTAAGTTTTTGCTTCTTCACATGAGTTGTGCCATTCTTAGAATGTCATTTTATTTTTGTTTTACATGCTGTTTTAATAAAATACTTAGATCTGAAAGTTTTTAAATAAAATGGATTCCTCAAATAATTGCCAAGGAGGCTAAGTAAGCGGCATTCGCATCCCGTCAACGAAGCTCTTTTCTTTGAATTGCTCTTGTGTTTCACTTATAACCTATGAGTAAATTGTTGAATAAATTGAATGTCATGAAGTTGAAATCATATTGTGCCTAGTGGTAGCTTAACATTGGGTTTAGAAAGTGAAATCTTTTGAGGTTTGACAATCACAATATTGGTCATACAAGCAATTCATGAATAATTAGTATAAGGAAGATAACATTCACATGCAAATACACTATCCTGGAAATCTTTTGTGATTGTGAGCCCCCGTCAAAATATTATATGCCAAAATTGTTGACGTTGGACAAGGAAGACAACATAATGATTTATGTTTGTTCATATTCACATAGAAGTCATATTGTCATATATCCTTCAACATGTGGTGCTTGCCCCCCATCTTTGCTAGCCAAAACTTTCGCACCAAGTAGAGATACTACTTGTGCATCCAAAAACCCTTAAACCCAAATCTTATTTTCAAGAGTCCACCATACCTACCTAAGGATTGAATAAGATTCTTCAAGTAAGTTGTCATCGGTGCAATAAGGCAATAAAAATTGCTTCTAAAAGTGTTAGATCATTTAGTGTAAGAGAAAATTGAGTGTTGTACGAACTTGTGATGGCAAAGCAATAAAAGAAACGGAGTGCATAATAAAGGTTGCTATCATAAGGGGCAATATAATGTGACGTTCTTGTGCACTAAGGGGTTGAGCATACGAACAAATAAGCGCATGGCAACCTCTGCTTCCCTCTGCGAAGGGCCTATCTTTTACTTTTATGTATTTACTTCTATGCAAAGAGTCAAAGTTTTTATCTCTATTCCTTTTTATTTTTCTCCTTTGGCAAGCATCATGTGGTGAGGAAAGATGTAGGCACATATGTCCAGTTGAATATGGGTAGCGTGAGTTATTATTGTTGACATCACCCTTGAGGTGAATACGTTGGGAGGCAAAACAATAAGCCCCTATCTTTCTATGTGCTGATGTGTATGCGGTGAGTGTTAGCAATCATAGAATACTATATGATGGATGAGTATGTGGAGCTCTTACTTAGGCTCCGTTGAATAAGTTGAATTGCAATTGCTTGGTGACTAAGAACATAGGTTGTTAAGTTTCAAGAGAATTCATTGTTTGAACCTTAACATCTGAATTGGTTGCCATTATGACATGAGAAGTTTTATGAGAAATAGTTGATGTTATAATGCTAGGAAAAGTGATTGAAATTATCATTGATAAAACTTATGCACTTTTCTAGCATTCGCACTTCATAAATTATTCCTTTTATCATTTACCTAGTCGAGGACGAGTAGGAATTAAGCTTGGGGATGCTGATACGTCTGCAACGTATCTATAATTTATGAAGTATTCTTGCTGTTATTTTATCATTCTTGGATGTTCTACAGTCATTTTATAGCAAATTTATATCATTTTTTGGGACTAACCTATTGACCCAGTGCCCAGTGCCAGTTGATGTTTTTTGCTTGTTTTTTACATCGCAGGAAATCAATATCAAACGGTCCAAACACCGCGAAACTTGCTAGAGATTTTTTATGGACCAAAACACCCAAGATGGGCCAGAGCAGCACCTAGGGGTGCCCGGAGAGCACAACCCACCAGGCGCGCTGGGGCCCGAACACGCCCAGTGGGTTGTGCCCACCTCGGTGGCCTCCCGCACCCCCTGTTTACCCTATAAATTCACAAATATTCTAAAACCCTTCGGGATTAACCTAGATTAGAAGTTCCGCTGCCGCAAGGCTCCGTAGCCACCGAAAACCAATCTAGACCCCGTTCTGGCACCCTACCAGAGGGGGGAATCATCTCCGGTGGCCATCTTCATCATCTCGGCGGCCACCACGATGAGGAGGGAGTAGTCCACCCTCGGGGTTGAGGGTTTGTACCAGTAGCTATGTGTTTAATCTCTCTCTCTCTCTCTCTCTCTCTCTCTCTCTCTCCTGTTTTTTAGATGTCACGATCTTGATGTATCGCGGGCTTTGTTAATATAGTCAGATCATATGGTGTTTTCCCCTCTCTATCTTGTTGTGATGAATTGAGTTTTTCCCTTTGAGATTTCGTTGTTATCGGAACGAATAATTTTCTGGATTTGAGAACACTTGATATATGTCTTGCAATTGAATACTCGTGGTGAAAATGGGGTATCATATTGATTCACTTGATATATGTTTTGGCACTCAACTCGCGGATTCCCGAGGTGACATTGGAGTAATCTATGCATAGGGGTTGATGCACGTTCTTGTCTTTGTTTCTGCGATAGAAGGCGGCTGTTGTACCTAAACAGGTGTGGATCCAACAACAAGTTCGGAGTATTTGTCAGACGAGTAGCCCACCATTATCAATTTTGGCAGAGAAATGACATTGATTCTTGTTGGACCTTCTTGGTCAACTACAAGTAATCTCTCAAGTGCAGGTGTGTCCTCAATGACCATACCGTGGTAAACATCTTTTGATGTATTCCTACCGCACGAGCAGCACACATAAATAGTCCATAGAATCATGGAGGTGATGTGGAAGCTACTCAACCCATTGATTGCCTGAAGACAAAGGTACTCAAGTGCAGTACAACCATGGAGCAGGCGCTCCTTGTCACCGTTTGGGAGGCAGACGACGACGAGCTCGAGGTGCTTCAGTCATGGTAGAATAAAAGCGAGCGCATCATTAAGGGGGGATGGCAGTTCCTGAACTTGGCGACGCGTAGCGTGGGTGTGAGGTGGAGTGCAAACGTTGGCAGCGAGCGCATATGCCCATCATCGAAAGTGAGCTCCTTGAGCTGATTTAGGCGGGGATCGTAACCCGGTCGTCAAGCTTGGCTCAGTCCTTGCCATTGAACAGAAGTTTCCCATTCTAAGGCCTCTGGTTGGGCCAAGGTGACTACCAAGGATCTTGGAGGACGCATCCAAGCTTTTGCGATAGCCATGGCAGAACTCGTGGGTGAGGATGAGGTCGAGAGGGGTGGAGTTCCATAGGGGGCGCCACTGCTGGGAAAGGACGGTTGTATGTGCCCCATATTTGATTGGGAGGAGGAAGATGATGACTGTCAACATATCAATGGGGAGGTTGCTGATGAAGTCTAGGCTTGCTGGAGTCGCTTGCGGTTCTTGTGCGCCCCGCCTTCGCTTGATGGCAGCCCCGTTCTCCACCTCCGGAGTCTCCTTGTCAGCGGCGCTTTCTGATAGAAGTGGGATGATACGTCTCCAACGTATCTACAATTTATGAAGTATTCATGCTGTTATGTTATCATTCTTGGATGTTTTACAATCATTTTATAGCAAATTTATATCATTTTTTGGGACTAAGCTATTGACCCTGTGCCCAGTGCCAGTTGCTGTTTTTTGATTGTTTTTTACATCACAGGAAATCAATATCAAACAGAGTCCAAACACCATGAAACTTCTTTGGAGTTTTTTATGGACCAGAACACCCAAGATGGGCCAGAGCAGCACCCGGGGGTGCCCCAAGGGGGGCACAACCCACCAGGGCGCGCCAGGGGGTCCAGGCGCACCCAGGTGGGTTGTGCCCACCTCGGTGGCCTCCTGCACCCCCTCTTTACCCTATAAATTCACAAATATTCAAAACCCTTCGGGGTTAACCTAGATCAGAAGTTTCGCCGCTGCAAGGCTCTATAGCCACCAAAAACCAATCTAGACCCTGTTCCGGCACCCTGCCGGAGGGGGGAATCATCTCCGATGGCCATCTTCATCATCCCGGCGGCCACCACGATGAGGAGGGAGTAGTCCACCCTCGGGGCTGAGGGTTTGTACCAGTAGCTATGTGTTTAATCTCTCTCTCTCTCTCTCTCTCTCTCTCTCGTGATTTCTTGGATGTCACGATCTTGATGTATCGTGGGCTTTGTTAATATAGTCGAGATCATATGGTGTTTTCCTCTATATCTTGTTGTGATGAATTGAGTTTTTCCATTTGAGATTTCGTTGTTATCGTAATGAATACTTTTATGGATTTGAGAACACTTGATATATTCTTGCAATTGAATACTCGTGGTGACAATGGGGTATCGTATTGATTCACTTGATATATGTTTTGGCACTCAACTCGCGGATTCCCGAGGTGACATTGGAGTAATCTATGCATAGGGGTTGATGCACGTTCTTGTCTTTGTTTCTGCGATAGAAATCTCGGGGCACTCTTTGAAGTTCTTTGTGTTGGATTGAGTATTATGAATATGAATTTTCTTTGGTGTTATTTTAGTACGAACTCTAGGATAGATCGAACAAAAAGAATAGCTTTGTGATATTTTAGTAGGGACTCTTGAATAGATCGAACGGAAAGAATAGCTTTCACTACTGCAGGATGCTGCTAACGCGACACTACGATCAGAGACCCTTCGACGAAACTGTGTGCGATGCCATAATCGCAAATGGTGGTGTAAAATAACCGTCAAAAAGGGTGCAAAATGTTTGCGATGGAATGCATCAAACACGGTTCAGATTTTAGTTGCATGTGTGATGCAGCGTATCGGTGTCAAAACCGGCGGATCTCAGGTAGGGGGTCCCGAACTGTCCGTCTAGGCGGATGGTAACAGGAGACAAGGGACACGATGTTTTTACCCAGGTTCGGGCCCTCTCGATGGAGGTAATACCCTACTCCTGCTTGATTAATATTGATGATATGGGTAGTACAAGAGTAGATCTACCACGAGATCAAGGAGGCTAAACCCTAGAAGCTAGCCTATGGTATGATTGTTGTTCGCCCTACGGACTAAAACCCTCCGGTTTATATAGACACCGGATAGGTTAGGGTTACACAGAGTCGGATACAATGGTAGGAGATCTACATATCCGTATCTCCAAGCTTGCCTTCCACGCCAAGGAAAGTCCCATCCGGACACGGGACGAAGTCTTCAATCTTGTATCTTCATAGTCTTGGAGTCCGGCCGTGATGATAGTTCGGCTATCCGGACACCCCCTAGTCCAGGACTCCCTCAATAGCCCCTGAACTAGGCTTCAATGACGACGAGTCCGGCGCGCATATTGTCTTCGACATTGCAAGGCGGGTTCCTCCTCTGAATACTTCATAGAAGGTTTTGAACACCAGGATAGTGTCCGGCTCTGCAAAACAAGTTCCACATACCACCGTATAGAGAATAACTTTTGCACAGATCTGCTGATGTATTCCACGGCGTGACATCACACCATGGCCAGGTCTTTGTATGAATTGTTTTTTACTGTTCCACCTCAGCGCGTTTAGCGAGGCGGTTTCCTTGGCACGTCTTATCAAAGCATAGATCGTGCCCCTTTATTCCGGGATTCCCATCAATACGGACGTGGGTAACCCATCCGCGCCATTGATTACGGCGCTTGGGAGACAAGCGAGTTTTACCAGGCTGGTGGGGGACGCATAGCCGTCCGTCCATATAAGGGATAAGGATCCACCTTTTCACCCTCGCCTTCTTCCTCCTTTGCTCATCCATTCTCGCACTCGAGCTCCAGCGCCCATGTCCGCCGCCCCACCTCAACCTTCTCCAACCATGTCCGAGGCGGGAGGCAGGTGGATGGCCTCCTCTGTCACGGAGGGGCACATCACAAGATCTGGGAGGCCGGATATTTGTCCGGCGACATCGCGCCTGAGCTGCCCGATGCGGGCAGCTTATTCCAACCCCAGGCCCCATGAGAGGGTGGTGTTTCTCCCCACTTCCTCCATGGACTTGGTTTTCCACTTCACCCATTTGTCCGGGGCTCATGTTCTACTACGGCCTGGACTTCCACGACTGGCCCAATTTCATCCTCAACATCTCGGCGTTTATCGTGGGTAATGCGAAACCTTCCACATCCAGCCCCTCCGGCCTATGGCTGAAGATCTTCGATGTCGGGCCGAAGGTAGTGGGCGGCCGTCAAGCAGTCTTGAGGCGCCATGGTCGGCAAGATGGCCAAAGTCCTATGGCTCGAGGGCGCCTTTGTGGAGACAATAAAGGGGTGGCAATCGGGGTGGTTCTACATCACCGAGCCACGCGACCCCAAATGGGTGGCGGCCCCCGAATTCAGATCTAGCTTCCCCACATGGCTCTCGTCATGGAAAGAGACGGGCCTGACGTGGGGGAATTCGGACGAGCTATCCGGACTCCAAACATGCGTCCGAAACCTGGTGGACAAGAATCTCAGGCTTGTCGACGTAATCCAGGTGATGCTCATCCGCCGTATTCTCCCATGCCAACAACGGGCCTTTAATTTGTGGGAGTTTGATCCGGCACAACACCAAACCTTGAGCCGGCTCTTCGACACTACATACGAAGATGCCTGGAAGGTGCTGTTCAAGGGCGCTGAAGCCCCCGCATCCGCTAACAAAGATCACGGATACAGCTCGCGGCGTCAAGCCGGCGAGGTAAGTTATTTTACCCTTTACGGGACTCTTTTTCATAGATTGACTCTATGTGGGGTCTAAAACTCCCTAATATTTGACAGGACTGGCTGAAGACGTCTGGATAGATTAACCGTCCGACTCCTTTCTTTGAAAGACCCGGGACGCCCGATTAGCCAGAGCTCGGGCTCCATTATCCCATGTAGTGCCGGAGAAGAAGGCCAAGAAGGAGGCCACGGGAACTCGAAGGAGCTCCGGCGCCAGTCTTGTCGATTCTCCCCGGGAGAGGAGAGAAAAGGAAGGCCGCCCCAGCGGAGGAGGCGGAGGGTACAAGAAGGGAAGAACCCTTCCTCCGGACTTCTCCACCAACATCGACAACGACGAGGAGGATTGGCCGACAAGGGCCAAGCCCCTGGCGAGATCGTAAGTGTCCGGATACCCATGGCTTTTTCATTATTGCAGAGTGTTCTCTAATGTCAAACAATCGTGCAGCCCGCCCAAGGGCGAGTTCGCCGCTTCATCGAGCAGTTCCCTAGGTTCGTCGGAAATGGAGACTACTTCGCTTCCGACCGCCTCCTCGCCTCACGCTGCGGACGACGCCGAGGTGGTGCCCCAAGGGGGGCCTGGTCAAGAGGAGGTGGTGCAGGAGGCGCCACGAGGCAACCTCCCGGACTCAAGGCGCATGGGGGGCAAGACCCCCAGGGGCTCTAAGCCCGACCCTTGTCCGGACTCCATGCCAGAACCTTCAGCGGTTCCGGAATCCGGCAAGCGGTCCCTTCGTAAGAAGGGTAAGACGCCGGTGTCCTCCATCCAACCGGTGGCATTGGATAGCTTACTGGAGGCGCTTAACAGCACCTCCATCGAGGAGGAGCACCACACTGTTATGAGTGCGGTGATCCGGACAGTTCAGTCCGCCAAGAGCGGTCGGTGGCTGTACCAGCCTTCTAACATGCTTTGAGGTAAGTTTAGAATATGTAAAAATATTACCGCATAGACAGTAGCCCACGATGCTTAGTTCGGTGTTCGGAAAGAAAAGCCGGACTAAGGATCTAAAAAGATATACGCAGGAGTCTAACATAAGTATGTCAATATGGGAATGCAGGCTGCGCTGCTGACCTCTGCCGCACTGACTGCGGAGGTCAATGCATTGAAGCAGAGCCTCGAGCGGTCCGAGAACAAGCTCGGCCAAGCCAAGAAGCAGCTCGAGGACAAGGAAGGTAAGTAGTACCTTATTAAAGAAATACCTTATAGAAAGGTTTCGTTGCGAAAAATAACAAGAATAACAATGGGTACTGCAGGGGCCACGAACAAGGTGGCGACCCTGAAGGAAGCGGTGTCCGTGGACGAAAACAAAGCGGCTGCAGGAACGCACTTGCGAGAAAAGGGGGAGGCGCTGGCGGGGGTGCGGCAAGAGCTCCAAGCTCTCGTGGAAAAACACGAGGGTTTGGAGCGTGACTCGAAGACCCGAGAGTCCGAGCTTGCCTCGGCTCTTGAGAATGCCAGAGCTGCTAAGGCCGAGGCCCAAAAGGCCTCCAAGAAATTGAATCATTAAAGAAGATAGCGGCGGGTAAGGCATTCTTTATGCAAAGCAAGCATGTGAAAGTGAATTACCTATTACTTACCCGGATTCGGAGCTCTCCAGGAGCATTCGCAGACTTTCCCTGTAGTGTGTCTGATGCTGCCGCATTCTACCGTGCCAAGGAGGGGAGCTCGACGGAAAAGTTGTTCTGGTCTCAGTATGCTGAGGCCGGACATCCGGTGCCCCTGAGCGACCAGCTGAAGCGGTGGTCGAGCTCCTAAGGTCACCGAACAGGCCATGAAGGGCCTTATAGTGCGGCCGTGGCCATTGGAAGCCATGCACAGGAGCTACTTGACTTAGTGCAGCGGCTGGTGGACGCCTTTGTCCATGGATTGAAGTCATCAAAGCGCTCCGTCTGCATTGAAGGTGTCCGTCGGGGCCCTTGCCCGTGCTAAAGTGCACTAGGGCAAGCTGGATGCGGAGAAGCTTGTGACGGACGGGCCACCGAAGGGCAAGGAGCGTCGCGCGCCCGAAATGTACTATGAGGGCCTCTGAAGGGTGCCCGCTTGAATAGCGGATGAGTGCTCCAAAGATGTAATTTTTGAATAGACTCGCATTTGTTATCCTGTATGCTGAAAACTTGTTCATATGCACTAAGCAACGCTTGTTAATTTAAAATATTACCTTCTGTGCGATCGTTTATCAAATTTGAGAGATGGCAAGTCATTGGCTTCAGCCCCCATGCCACGAAGTCTTTGGGGTGTTCGGGATAAACATGAGCACTCTTGTTCCCATTCTTGGGTCCATCTAAGGAGGCGCTCAACACAACGAACAAGGCAACCGGACTTATAATGCTTAAACACTCTCACTTAGCCATAGAATTCTATAATTTTAAATTTCGGCGAAGCCCCTAGTATTCGGAAGACCGAGTTCGGGGCGCTATCCACGCCTTTGGCCGGGCAATTCCGGTTCCTCGCTCTAAGCGGCATAAGTCTTTAGGGACCGAAAAAACCTCTCGAACAGCGACGGCTCTCGCCCTATCATGACGGTCAATTTTAGCTTTCTCCTTTGAGGTGCTCGACCCAGCTCAAGCTGGGCACAATCACGATGGTTCTCCCGGTGCTACCTTAGCCGATATAATGATCGTAAGGTTCAATAACACGGGAGCCGGGCAAACCCAACTATTGACCCAAGACATGATTCGGAGCCGATTCATATAATGCTATAAGTTCGGGGTGCCGCACTTGTGAAAGTGTTCGGACTTATCACACCATAATTTTGGGGTACTTAAGTTCCTGGTGTATTGGCCGTACCAAAGTTTACGGGTGTGTAATGTCATGAAATGAACATATATATAGATAAAGAAAAGAGTGCAATAATAGGCAAAAGCTATGTATTGTTTATTCAAAAAGGTACTGCAATGAAAGCAGAACGATACAAATAGTGCGATAAGCAAGGGATGAGACTATCTAACATGTCCCCCTCCAGGGGTAAGCTGCGGGATGGTATGTAAAACAGGTATAATGCTCGTAATAGAGACCACCTGAACACTCGACGTAGCTTTCTGCTTCCGTGGCTGTTGCATCGTGAGTTTGGCGATTCTAGTGCTGGACAGGGCTTCTGGAAAACGGAGTCCTGAAAGTAAGAAAAAGGAAGAAAAAGGAAAAAAGAAAAAGAATGACACAATCGGGAGCCCCTGGTGCGGTTGAGCCGCATTCCGGGCGTGCCGTGGTCGTGCCCCTCCCTTTATGCCCATGGTATCTCCAGAGCGTAGTTATGTACGCGTAGTACTGGCTTCACAATTTCGCGAGGGATGGGGTTGGGGCCGGATTGCTATGCGTGCTTGAATCGTGCCAGGCGGTCTTGTTGTGGGTTACTCCGGGCGCGCTTGACAGTGTCTGGAAGCTTAGTGGCCGGACTCGAGAGTTGCTATGAGAGGCTGCTTTGCGCCTCCGCCGCGAGGGCCGCCGTGTGCTCCTCCGTTCGGAGGGAGCGTTCGGTGTTTTCGTTGACCGTGATTACTCCTCGAGGGCCTGGCATCTTGAGCTTGAGGTATGCGTAGTGCGGCACCGCATTGAACGTTGCAAATGCGGTTCGTCCGAGCAGTGCATGATAGCCGCTGCGGAACGGGACGATGTCGAAGATTAACTCTTCACTTCGGAAGTTATCCGCGGATCCGAAGACCACCTCGAGTGTAACTGAGCCTGTACAATTGGCCTCTACACCCGGTATGACGCCTTTAAAGGTCGTCTTTGTAGGTTTAATCCTTGAGGGGTCTATGCCCATTTTGCGCACTGTATCATGTAAAGCAGGTTTAGGCTGCTACCACCGTCCATCAGGACTCTGGTGAGGTGAAATCCGTCAATAATTGGGTCAAGAACCAATGCGGCGAAACCGCCGTGACAGATGCTAGTGGGGTGGTCCCTTCGATCGAAGATGATCGGGCAGGAAGACCATGGGTTGAACTTTGGGGCGACTGGCTCCATCGCATATACGTCCCATAGTGCACGCTTCCGCTCCCTTTTGGGTATATGGGTTGCGTATATCATATTCACCGTCCGCACTTGTGTGGGAAAACCCTTCTGTCCTCTATTGTTCAGCGGCCGGGGCTCTTCCTCGTCATCGCTATGCAGCCCCTTGTCATTAAGTTCGGCACTTAACTTGCCTGCTTGCTTGAACACTCAACAACCCCTGTTGGTGTGATTGGCTGGTTTTTCAGGGGTGCCATGTATCTGGCACAAGCGATCGAGTATTCGGTCCAAGTTGGGCCAGGCCCTGGGTATTTCTTTTGAATGGCTTCTTCCGCTGACCGGGTTTAGAGCCTCTGAATCCGGCATTGACGGCCGTATCTTCAGCATTATCGCCGTTAATGCGGCGCTTGTTCTTGTTGCGACACGACCTGCCATTGCTGTCCTTGGTATCCGAAATATCAGGGTGTTTGGCCAAGTTGTTGCTTTGAGCTAGCCAGCTGTCCTCTCCCGCACAAAAGCGGGTCATGAGAGTTGTGAGGGCTGCCATGGATTTCGGTTTTTCCTGTCCTAGGTGTCGGGCAAGCCACTCATCGTGGATGTTATGTTTGAAGGCTGCAAGGGCCTCTGCATCCGGACAGTCAACGATTTGATTTTTCTTTGTTAGGAACCGTGTCGTAATTGTCCGGCCGATTCTTCCGCTGCTGAATTATGTGGCTAAGGTCATCGGCGTCTGGTGGTCGCACGTATGTGCCCTGGAAGTTATCAAGGAATGCGGCTTCCAGGTCCTCCCAACAACCAATTGATTCTACTGGCAAGCTGTTGAGCCAATGCCGAGCTGGTCCTTAAGCTTGAGTTGGAGGTATTTGATGGCATGTAGATCATCACCGCGGGCCATGTGGATATGGAGGAGATAGTCCTCGATCTAGACCGCAGGATCTGTGGTACCATCGTATGATTCGATGTTTACGGGTTTGAAGCCCTCGGGGATTTGATGATCCATTAATTCATCTGTGAAGCATAGTGGGTGTCTTGGCGCCTCAGATTGGGCTATATCACGGCGTAGCTCATATGAGCTTTGTCTCATCGTGGTTCGGCCCGGCCGGGTTTGCTGTATCCGGCGCGACGGTAATCATCCCGCATCGTTGGGCGCCCACGCGATCCGTAGATCGATCTTGTATGTTTTGCCTTATCCTCCAATATATCTCGCAAGTCCGGCGCGTTTTCCCATGCCTTGGTACTTTTTGAGCGGCGTCGGGGTGTGGCTTGAGCGGAGGGCCGAGAGGCTTCTCTGTCAGCTGACCCACGGGTGGCCGATCTGCCATGTTGTGCGCTGGTGACTTGGGTGCTTCCTTCTACGATCGAGGCAACGGCCTTCGTTTGGGGTAGCTTTTGGAGGCGTTAAAGTTCATACTCTTCGGCTGCAAGGACTTCAGTCCATCTGTAAGCTAGCAGGTCTTGGTCAGCTCTAAGTTGTTGCTGCTTTTTCTTGAGGCTGCTTGCCGTGGCTATAAGCCTGCGTTTGAAACGCTCCTGTTCGGCTAGATCCTGCTGGAGGGGGTTGTCTTCGGCACTTTCCGGGGTGTTATTATCTCCCGTGCCGGAATCACCGTTTTTATTGTGGCGGGATTTAGAGCGGCGCCGCTGACGTCGGCGCTTACATTGGAGGGGTCATCCTCCGTTGTTCCATCGCTGTTCCCATCTTTTGGGATGTCCACCATGTATATGTCATATGACGAGGTGGCCTTCCAGTGCCCTGTAGGCGCTGGGTCTTGGTCGTCTCCGGCATCGTCGTCCATACTATCGATGTCTTCGGAGTCAAAATCGAGCATGTCGGTTAGAGCATCGACAGTGGCTATAAAGTGGGTGGTGCGTGGGCGTTGAATTTCTTCGTCGTCCGTATCCCAACCTTCCAGTACGTAGTCCGGCCAGGGCTCTCCGGATAAAGAGAGAGACTTTAATGAATTCAGGATGTCGCCAAAGGGCGAGTGCTGAAAGATGTCCGCGACAGTGAACTCCATGACCGGTGCCCAACCGGATTCGATCGGCAGGGGCGCGGAGGGTTCGGAGTCCGGAGAGGAGTCCGGCACTCTGGAGTCGAGGTCTTCGCAAAGGATAGGGATGGAGTTCGGCTCAATCGCCGTAGAGATCATAGCCCCCGAGGCGGTGTCCAACCACTCGTCCTCGATCGGGGAATTCGGCTCCAGATTAAGGGTCGGAGCGGATCTTTGGTGCGGCCTCCGAGGCAATCGCTCGTCAGCAGAGCTAGATTGTGCCCATCGAGACAAAGGCGGCACGCTTGGGCTGCTCGAATCTGTCGAAGATCAAGTCTCCGCGGATATCGGCCGTATAGTTCAAACTTCCAAATCGACCTAATGGCCAGGGGCGTAGCTTTCGATCTGCTCCGGATGGCTGCTTAATTGCCCGCAGCGGCAAAGCTGCCGAATACGAAGATCTGTCCGGGAGAAAAGTCTCACCACTGGACCGCGTCGTTGTTGATGATCGAAGGAGCCATCGGGCCTATCGGTGGACGACACGGAGGAACTCTCGGTAAAGCACCAATGTCGGTGTCAAAACCGGCAGATCTCGGGTAGGGGGTCCCGAATCGTGCGTCTAAGGCGAATGGTAACAGGAGACAAGGGACACGATGTTTTTACCCAGGTTCGGGCCCTCTCGATGGAGGTAATACCCAACTCCTGCTTGATTAATATTGATGATATGGGTAGTACAAGAGTAGATCTACCACGAGATCAAGGAGGCTAAACCCTAGAAGCTAGCCTATGGTATGATTGTTGTTCGTCCTACGAATTAAAACCCTCCGGTTTATATAGACATCGGATAGGTTAGGGATACACAGAGTCAGTTACAATGGTAGGAGATCTACATATCCGTATCGCCAAGCTTGCCTTCCACGCCAAAGAAAGTCCCATCCGGACACGGGACGAAGTCTTCAATCTTGTATCTTCATAGTCTTGGAGTCCGGCCGTGATGATAGTTCGGCTATCCGGACACCCCCTAGTCCAGGACTCCCTCATAGGGCATACAGTTCAGCTCAATTAACCATTTGCAATGAGGAGGTGTGTGCGATGTATAGCATACGGTTCACTCGGATGAACTGTTTGTGATTAGGCAACACAAAAGAAACGGTCAACCAGATCAAGGTGTGTGCGATATACGACATGCGATTCACTCGGATGAACTATTTGCGTTGAGACAAGATGTCGGATTTCGGGTTCCGGCAGACCCTTGAGGTTCGAACACTGGGGTGCGCGCGGAGATCCAACCCTCCACCGTCTCGTACCTCGCCGAATCACGGGGACCTAAACTACTAAATGGAACAGCACAAGAGACACAAGATTTATACTAGTTCGGGCCACCGTTGTGGTGTAATACCCTACTCTACTTTGTGGTGTGGTGGATTGCCTCAGGGGCTGATGATGAACAGTACATGGAAGAATAGCCTCGCGAGGGTCTGTTCTTGGCGGGTGCGATGAACTGCTAAGTGGTGTCCCGTCGCTCTAGCTTGAGGATCGGGTCTCTGTCTTTCTCTCGATCTCAGATCTGGATGCTGATCGTTTCGATCCCCTACTCTGAGTGTGGCTACTCCAATTTATAGGTGAAGGCCCTGGGCCTCTTCCCAAATATTGAGCGGGAAGGGCGCCAACAATTGGCCATTTTGAAGGGGAACATCGGGTACACTTATCCTGACTAAAGTTGGTCCTCGCCTGCCAAAGGCTCTGGTGATGACGCCTGCTTGGGCTCCACGATGACTCCCTTCCAGCCGTTGGGGCTGGTCTTGGTCTTGTTGCACCGAAACGGATGCCTTTGCTTGATACTCTTGCTCGCGCTTGCTCCCTTTGCACCAAAGAGGAAAGGAGGACGTTAGCGGGCTGGCGCCCGATCGGGCGCCCTTGGTCGTCATGGCTTGCGCCATGGGCACCTCGCGAGATACCCTGCCTTGAACTCTCCGCCTCCTCATGAGCCAACTGACGAGGCCGTGCTCGAGGAAGCTCTCGGTCGTCCGCCCACGAGGCTTGGCCTCGCGAGGGTCTTGAGCTTGCGTTGATGAAGATGGGCTGTCCCTGGGCCTCCTTTGAGCCACGCCCGCAGCCGCAGGCGAGCAAGTCTGGGACCCCGTTCCCGGGGCGCCGACAGAGCCCGGGCCCATGGCGCGCGCCCGAACTTGGCCGAGCAGAGGCGAAAGGGCAAGTCTGCGGCGTCAAGGGCCCTAACAGCCTCTGGCCTTGGGCGGCCAGCGTGGCGGTTGATTGGACGTGTGCGCACTGCTTCCCCACGATGCTTCGGTAACCACCCGGATTCGACAAGTCCCTGCATGCAGAATTGGTCATGATTACCGGTGATCGTGGAGGCCGACGGTTGGCCTTCGCCGGCAATAAGTACGGAACGGCGTGCGCCCTTCCAGTCTATCCTTTCTTGTCTATCCTTCTTCTCCATGGCTCCACCAAGGAAGTTCTCGACCGCAGAGAAGGGGAAGGGCCGTCAGGTCGAGTCTTCCTCTCCTCCGCCTAAGCGTGGTCGAGGTCGCCCTCGCAAGCACCCCGTGGCCTCCACGGCGGTCCCTCATGTCGTGGGGAGGCTCTCAGCATGGCGACGAGCGGCTGGCCATGGTCGGAGGGCGTGCCCCGGCCGCGCGTCCCCCGAGGCCGCGCCTCCATGCTGCTGAAGCGCTGCCGGAGTTCATGGTGAAGGCGGAGGAGCCGTCCGGCGTCCGGCTTCAGCTCGCGTGCTTCCTCTTGGGTGAGCTCCCAGATGGCGCCCTGAGTGGCCTCTGGCTCCAGGAAGATGGCTGTTGTAGCCGTGCTTTGTGGGCTTCTCTGGAGGTCTCCGCTGCAGGGAACCTGTTCCTGGCCCGCAGCTGGCAGACGGTTGCTCGCGCGCGTGGTCTTCGCCGCCGGTGCTCCCTGCACTTCAAGTACGACGGCGACGCCACCCTCTACGTGAGGGTGTTCGGGGAAGACGGTCGCCGCATGGGGTGCTGCCCTGAAGACGACGACCGCGGCCGAGGACTCAGCCCCGGCGTGGGTGGAGAGGGCAGCGCGCGGGCGGCTGGCGATGCCCGCGACTCCTCACGCTTCACCAGCTCTTCTTCGGATGGTGATTCCTCCAGCAGCGGCCGCGGCCAGCCCCCACGCCGCCGCGCCTGCTTGGGGAGTGGCGGCGGGTCCGCTTGCCGCCATGCCCCGGTGAAGTGCGAGAGGGAGTCCGCCTGAGCTCCGGAGGTGGCTCGAGCCCTCCAAGAGAGCCGGCACGGGGCGTGCTTCACCTGTTTTTGTCCTTTTCCTTTCTTTTCCCCTGCACAAAAAGGCAACAATGTGCGGCCCCGTGGGGGCGCTTTTAGGTTAACGCCGTTAATTGTTGTACTGCTTTTGTTATCCGACATCGTTCCCTTCTCGCCAGGCGCCCATTCGCAAGTGAACCCCAGCCGTGGCCGCGGGGGAGACCGATCCAGGCCCCGTGTTTGCGTTGTGCTGCCCGTGAGGCATGGTCAGGAGGGGTGCTCAAGCTGTGGACCAGGGCCGTGAAAACTTTAGCGATAGGGGCAGGAACGCTCGCGGGGCTCCCGAGGCTTCTGCCTCACGAGCCCCCGCGCAAAAGAAATCGAGGCAGGAGAGCGAAACAGATCGAAGAACCACGGACCGAAAAAGGGGCGATAGTTTCGATAAAAACTCCAAATGGGAATAATTAGTCAACTGCAGAAAGCAAATGAAAAAGCCACGTCCGGCACCTAGTCTAGTCTTTGACGTCTTCTCACCAGCGCGGAGCTAAGTGCTGCCACTAGGCGTGGGAGGGAGCCCTAGGGCCTGAGGTCGGCACTCCTGAGACTCCGGGGCGTGTACAGCCCCAACTCATTATTACGTGAGAGTGTCACGGGCGGCGAGCTTCACAGGCGTTGGCCTTCTTCACAGGCTCCGGGCCTTTCTAGAGCGTGACAGCTTCACAGGCGCTCGCCTTCTTCACAGGCTCTAGGCCTTTTCCAAAAAGAATGAGCGTCACAGGCATTCGCCTTCTTCACAGGCTCTGGGCCTTTTCCAAAAAGATAAGCTTCACAGGCATTCGCCTTCTTCACAGGCTCTGGGCCTTTTCCAAAAAGATGAGCTTCACAGGCATTCGCCTTCTTCACAGGCTCTGGGCCTTTTCCAAAAAGATGAGCATCATAGGCATTCGCCTTCTTCACAGTTACAGGCCTTTTAGGGTAAAACCTCCGGAGGTGCCGGATGTTCCACGCGTTACAGATAGGTACTCCCTCTTGAGTCTCCAAGCGCACGGAGCCAGGCACGGAAACATGAACAACCTTGAACGGGCCCTCCCACATGGGAGAGAGCTTATGCAATCCCTCCCTGGAGAGGACCCGGCGGAGCACGAGGTCCCCTACCTCGAGAGTTCTGGGGCGGATGTTGCGGCAGTGGTATCGCCGGAGTGCCTGCTGGTACCTTGCCGCTTGCAGCGCGGCTTCTCGACGGCGCTCCTCCCCCAGCACGAGGGTCATCCCCCGCATGGCGTCCTGCAGTGTCTCATCGAACGCCAGGACCCACGCGGATCAACGCTTGACCTTGTGAGGGAGGACCGCTTCGGCTCCATAGACCAGGAAGAAGGGGGTCTCCCCAGTTGGCTTGGTTGCGGTTGTGCGGATGGACCACAATACGGACGGAAGTTCGTCATACCAGCCCCTGCCGCAGGCCTCCAGCTTCTTCTTGAATGTCCTGGTCTTGAGGCCTCTCAGGACCTCTGCGTTGGCCCGCTTGGCCTGGCCGTTGCTGCGGGGGTGCACCACCGAAGCGTAGCATATCTGTGTCCCAAGGTTAGCGCAATACGTTTTAAAAAGGTTACTGGTGAACTGCGAACCGTTGTCGGTGATGATGCGGTTCGGCACTCCGAACGGGCTCACGATGCCGTTGATGAACTTGACCGCAGAACCAGCGGGATGGCACAGACGGCCTCGACTTCGGCCCACATGGTGAATTTGTCCACGACGACGTAGAGGTAGCGATAGCCCCCTGGCGCCCGAGGAAAGGGGCCTGTAATGTCCAGCCCCGCACCGCGAATGGCCAAGTGAGGGGATGGTTTGCGCACCTCTCTGGCTGGTGGATCTGCTTGGCATGGAATTGGCAAGCCTCGCAAGCCTTCACGAGTTCGATAGCGTCATTGAGCACGGTGGGCCAATAGAAACCGCTGCGGACGCCTTGCCGACGAGGGTCCGTGATGACGAATGGTGCCCACAATCTCCGCCATGTATATCTGCCAGTAGTTCCTTCCCCCATTCCCTGGTGATGCAGCGTAGGGATACGTCGTTCGGTCATTTCCGGTAGAGCTCTCCATCCATGATGCTATATGCCGTGGCTTGCCGCGCCACACGCTCTGCCTCCTCCTCCTTCTCCGGCAAAGTCCCACGCGTTAAGTAACTCTTGAGCTCCGTGATCCAGCACTCCTCTTGAGGTTCCATCGTTAGGAGCAGGCGTGCTCTCGAGGCCGGGCCACAGCCGGGCTCCCGAGGCAGGTGGCTGAGGGAGCTCCTCCCGAGGCTGTGCTGTGCTTGATAAAGGCGGCAGGGCTGAGGGCTTGAAGAGCCGTTCCTCAAAGACGCCCGGCTCCTGGGGTAACCTCCTGGAGGCTCGTTTGGCGATGTCATCGGCCTCTTGATTGGTGCCGCGGGGCACGTGCTGCAGCTCCAACCCCAAGAACTGTTTCTCCATCCTTCGGACCTCCGCGAGGTAGGCCTCCATGTGTTCATCTCTTGGCTCGTATACCTTGTTGGAGAAATTGATGAGGAGCTGCAAATCGCCCTTGATGGTAAGGCGCCTCACCCCCAGGGCAGCGACAGCCTTCAGACCCGCTATCAGCCCCTCGTACTCTGCTATATTGTTGGACACCTTCTCGCCATGCTGGAAACAGAGCTGCACGGCATAGTAGAGCTTGTCCTGAGCGGGAGATATGAGCACTGCCCCAGCCCCAGCGCCCTGTATGGAGAACGCTCCATCGAAGTACATGACCCGACCTTCTGGCGCTTCGCTTCCTGGGGAGAGGGACCGATCCTCGCAGGCCCTGAGGCCCGGTGCTTCTATCCATTAGGCCATAAAATCTGCCAGTGCGGCCCCCTTGATGACTCTGGTTGTGCTGAACTCGAGCTGGAATGCTTCCAGCTCAATTTTCCACTCGGCGACCCTTCTGGCCGAGTTGGGGCTCCTGAGCACTCTCTCCAGGGGGTATGCCGAGACAACCTTGATTGGATGACCACAGAAGTAGTGTGCCGCAGCTTCTGCGAAGCCACCAACAACGCGAGGAGGAGCTTCATGCGGCATGGGGTACCGTGCCCTTGTATCACGTAACACGGTCTTGACGAAGTACACGGGTGCTCGGCGAGGTTAGGCGTCGGTCTTTGGTGGCGTCTTCCGAAGTATGGTGCCTCCCGAGGCGACGGCGCCTCCGGAAGCTGGGTGCTTGGATGGGAGGCCTCCCCCGCCCTTGGTGCGCTCTGCTGTGACGGTTGATCTTCTTCCATTGCGGTGCTGGCTTCTGCTAGTTCCTTCTGATTTGGTCTTGCCTTAGCTCGGGTGGCCGCCGTGGTCTTGGCCTGACGCTCCTCCCTAACTGCCACCAGAGCAGCGCTAGCGGAGTAGGGAGTGGCGGCGAGGTAGAGTACCAAGGGCCTCGAGGGCGGGGCCACCATCACTGGAGGGCTGGTCAGGTACCTCTTGAGGTCTTGAAACGCTTTGTCGGCCTCTTCAGTCCACTCGAAGGGCCCCTTTTTCTTCATCAGCTCGAAGAAAGGCAGCGCCCGCTCCCCCAATTGGGAGATGAAACGGCCCAGCGCCGTTACGCGCCCCATGAGCCTCTTCATTTCCCTGAGGGTCTTGGTGGGCTCATGTCTTCCACTGCCTTGACCTTTTCTGGGTTGGCCTCGATGCCTCGATGGGTCACGAGGAAACCCAGGAGCTTGCCTGAGGGAACTCCAAACACACACTTCTCCGGGTTGAGTCGCAGGCTCACTGCGTTGAGGCTCGCGAAGGTTTCTTCCAGGTCTTGTATCAAGGTCTTGGCCTCGCGATACTTCACCACGATGTCGTTGATGTATGCCTCCACATTCTTCCCGAGCTGTGGGCCCAAGGTGATGTGCATGAGCCGCTGGAAGGTTGCCCCCGCGTTGCGCAGCCCGAATGGCATGCATGTATAGCAGTACACTCCACATGGGGTTAGGAAGGCCGTATTTTCCACGTCTTCCACCGCCATCTTGATTTGGTGATACCCGGAAAAGGCGTCCAAGAAGCATAACAGGTCACACTCGGCGGTGGAATCGACGATCTGGTCGATGCGAGGGCGGAAACGGATCCTGTGGGCATGCTTTGTTGAGGTTGGTGAAGTCGACACACATGCGCTCCTTTCCTCCCTTCTTTGGCACCACCACGGGGTTGGCCAGCCAATCTGGGTATCGGACCTCGCGAATAACCCCCGCGGCTTCTAGCTTGCATGTCTCTTGGACGATGAAGGCCTGCTTTTCAGTGGACTGCCTTCTCACTTTCTGCTTCACTGGACGTACGTTGGGGCACACTTTCTGCTTCACTGGATGTACGTTGGGGCACACATCGGGCTCCCAGGCGAACACCTTCTTGTTCGCACGCAGGAACTTGACAAGGGCTTCCTCCTGTTCGGGCTCGAGGTTGGCGCCTATGGTGAAGGTGGTGTTTGTGGACCCGTCCTCATCGACAGGTATCTGCTTGGTCTCCGCCTTATCTTGAATGAACAACTGCTTCTTCTTGGTCGGCGCAGCCCCCTTGGGCTTGGGGGCTTCCGCATCGGCGGGCTGCGCTGCGGCCGCTGTCTTGAGGGTGAGCTCGAAGGCCGCAGCGCACCTTCAGATCCCCGGCACGGTGAGGACGCCGTTGCTCGAGCATCTTCATGAGGTTGTACCCGGGTGGGTTGCGGCCATGAATTTGGCCACGCTGGATAGCCAAGGATGGCTTTGTAGGGGAGGCCGATGGGGCGATGTCGGTCGACCAGTTCCTCCGGAAGTTATCGTGAGATGCCGAAGGTCACCGAAGCCGGATTTGCCTCAAGGAGCTGGATGACCCTCCTCCTACGCCTCGAAAAAGGCCGGCTAGGTTGGAGCCGCCTCCACAGGTATGCAGAGGAGGTTGAAGGCCTTGGACCGAGAGTACGCGTTGAGGCTGGCGCTGCCGTCGATGAGGGTCCTGGTGACGGCAACCTGGCAGATGGTGGGTGTGCAGAGCATGGGGAGCGCACCCGAGCCGGCCGAGTTGGTGGGGTGGTCTTGAGAGTCGAAGGTCAGCCCGGCCGACGACTCCGTCCGGCCTGAGGGAGCCCCCTGCCGCGTGGAGGCGGCGCCGACCCGGCGGACGAATGTCTTGACATGGCGGCTGGAAGGCGGCGCCTGCGAGCCGCCCAGGAGGGCCGCGACGAGCGGAGGAACCGGCGCGACGGGGCGGGTGACGAGGAAGCCACGCGGCCCCTCCCCTGAGGTCGCTGAGGAGCGCAGGGACGATGCTTGCTGCCCGTCCCCCGCCGGGCCGGTGGCAGTGTTGACGGCGGGCGGTGAGGAACGGCGAGGGCGCCCGCCGCCGGAAGCCGTCCGGGCGACATGGGAGGCGAGGGCGCCTCAGCCGGGCGCGAGCCCGACGAGCGCCGAACATGGTTGCGGTGGTCGGGAAGAGCGAGGCGACGGAAGGCGATTCCGCGCACCTTACCCGGGCGCGCCAAATGTCGGATTTCGGGTTCCGGCAGACCCTTGAGGTTCAACACCGGGTGCGCCGGAGATCCAACCCTCCACCGCCTCGCACTCGCCAATCGCAGGGACCTAAACTACAAAATGGAACAGCACAAGAGACACAAGATTTATACTAGTTCGGGCCACCGTTGTGGTGTAATACCCTACTCTAGTTTGTGGTGTGGTGGATTGCCTCAGGGGCTGATGATGAACAGTACAAGGAAGAACAGCCTCGCAAGCGTCTGTTCTTGGCGGGTGCGATGAACTGCTAAGTGGTGTCCCGTCGCTCTAGCTTGAGGATCGGGTCTCTGTCTTTCTCTCGATCTCAGATCTGGATGCCGATCGTTTCGATCCTGTCAGGACCCCGATTCCAAGTCACATCGACCTAGCCGGTAACACCTCATATCACTTTGTGGCCTCACGCACGGTATTCCCACGGGTGTCGCCTTACCATGGCCCGGGACCGTTTGCGTCTTTTGGCTCACGTATATGATAGTGTCGCTAGCATCCACATGACAAAGAACCCGGGCCGACATGGCTAGTCATGAACCCAAAGCGGCACTAACCTATGGGGACAGGCATACATGAATCACATCGAGCATGTCGGTCATCAACGTATATATTCGGGCTGTAGCACTGGGCTAACAGGACTCCGGTATACCGGGCTGTAGCAGGCTAGGCAGGACTCCGAATACCACCGCGTGACATTTCCCCGAAGGGATGTACATAAGGGAAGTGAATCACATGCCGCCGATCAAGTGTCCAAGCGGTAGTGCTGGGCTAGCAGGACTCCGGTGAACCGGGCTGTAGCGGACTACTATCGCCGAAGCTAACGAGACTTACATTTCCCCATATGAGAGGCTGCCAAGGATAAACAACTAGTTTGTCGGATCCCACTCATACCAAGCATTTCGATCATACACGCAATATGCCCGATATGAGTAAATACAACAAGGCATCACAACAAAACTCTACAACTCAAGTACTTTATTTAAAAGGCTCCGAGGAGCCATACATAACATAGTCATACAGGTAGGGGTCACATGACCCAACACTCAAGTCATACAATCATACAAGCACATGCGGAAGCAAACTAGTTTGAGTACTGAGACTCTAGAAAGAAAGAAAGCTTGTTGGAGCCTTTCTATCTACAATGGCCCTTCACAAGTCTTAGATCGCCACCTGGGTGGCTAATTCACTCGTCGATGTCAAGGTCTACATAGAACCCATCGGAAGGGGCAGTGTTGTCGTCTGAACAAACATTAATTAAGCAAACATGAGTACGGAGGTACTCAAGAAGTCTTACCACGTAATCCTATCATACATGCACATTCTCAAGAAGGTGGTGGAGTTATCTGCAAAGAAGCCGACTTTGACTCTTGGTTGCTTATCCCACGTGACACCACTTGAAAAGCATTTGTCGCATTACGAGTCCACTAATCACCATCACAATACTCCACCGTGGATCCTCTCTCGTCATCCCACGAGAGCGCCATCCACGATACTCACACTTATCTTGAGGCTTTTAGTAGTATCCATTTACTTGTCTATGAACTGATATAGGTAACCCGAAGTCCTTCTCCGTGGACACGGCTATTCGAATAGATCATATTAAACCCTGCAGGGTGTACTTCTTCACACGCTCTCACCACTTACCGCCGTTTACCACGACATGTACTCGGCAACCTTCAAGCGGAAGCCCAACGTGGGTGTCGGCCACAGCCTACCTAAACACACAAGTCCCAAGTCCAAAGTTGATCGCCTATTCGGGTTCCATCCATGGGAGTCCGCCGAGGTTTCCCATACGGCCCCGAACGATGTGTACAGGTTCCCGAGACACCAAACGGGCGAATCGGTACACCGGCCACGGTGCCTACCGCAACACAACCCACCCCTACGGTCAAGGCGTATGCGTGCGCCCCAAAGATGCTACAAACACCAGAAACTACTTGCAACTCCCGGACTAAGGACAATAGTGGTTAAGAAGCCGAGAGGGTCAATTAAGGATCCCAATGCGTGGTAGTAACTGTTTCATGGATCACAAACACATATCTCAGTTCTTAGGGACGGCTTCAATGAAACAACCCACCATGTACTCCTACATGGCCTCTCATCGATACCTTTACCAAAATGTGTTCAACACTTTCACTCTTGAATCAACACAACCTTTCACTCCAGTCCATCATCCTGATGAGCCAGACCTGACACAACTCTAAGCATAGCAAGAATAGCATGGTAGGAATCACAAACATGGCTCAATCAACTCCTACACATACTAGTGGGTTTCATCTAGTTACTGTGGCAATGACAGGTCATGCAAAGGAAGTGGGTTCAACTACCGCAGCACACAACAGTTTGAATCGCGTTGTCTTAATGCAGTAAACGAGAGCGTAGCGAGAACATGGGTTTGTATCGAATGATCAATGAGTTGCTTGCCCGATGGAACTGGGGTAGAGTAATCGCCTTCAGATGGATAGTCGAGGTTATCCTCGAAGCGTAACCTATCATGAAAGCACACCGAAAGTAAACACACATGACAAAATGCAACAATATGATGCATGCTATGACATGGCAATATGGATGTGTGTTGGCCTAATGCAAGCTGAATTAACAGGGGATGAACTCATTTGAATCAAGGATTCAAATGATAGCTCATTTGAGTTAGTCCTAAAGGTGCATTATCTTATTCTGGTTAAACAGCATAGTTAACTTGTTTTAACATGCATTAAACCTGTACCAATGGATAGAGTGGATTTTTCTGATAATTTTTCATATATAAATCTTTGCATTTGGAGTTATAGATTAAAAGTTATAAGCATTTGAAATTTGAATTATATTCTGAATTTACTATATTAGAATAAATCCAGAAATTGAATTAATACGTCGACCATGCGTCAAGATGACGTCGAGTCAATCGACGTCCAGGTCAAACTGACAGTGGGTCCCGCATGTCGTGGTAATTAACTTAATTAAAGTTTAATTAAAACTAACCTATTTAGTTAGCGTGGCTGGGCCCCATCTGTCGATGACTGTTTGGTCAACGAGGGCCCGCAGCGGGTCAACGCCCACGCCGGCCGCATCGGCGACTAAGTCACGCCGCGAGCCCGACACGGCGGAGAGAGTGTGTTTGCGATTCCAGCGACCAAACGAAGTCGCGGAGGTAGCTACGGGTAGCTAGGAGCAACCCGCGACTCTTGGTGGAGTCGATTGGGGTCGGGGTGGCGGAGTTGGCGCCGGCGACGAGCTAAGCGGCCGGGTTCGCCAACAGCGGGCTTGGGGTTAGAGGGCTTGGTGAGGTGCGGGAGTACATGGTAGACCCCTCGGAGTGCGGTGAGTGCAACGGACACCATGGGGTGGCAGGAGAGTGACCGGGAGCACGTCGGCGACGAGCTCCACGGCGGCGGGTGCGGGTGAACGTGGCTCGGTTGCTACGTTGCTCGAGGGCGCGAGAGAGAGGGAAGGGGAGTTAGGTAGGCTCACGGGCGACGTGTAGAAGCCCTCGTCGAGGTCGGGGATGAACCGGAGCGACGGCGGCGACGAAAGGGATCTCCGGCGACGGCGAGCTCGGTTGAGGTCGGTGGGATGGATTGCACTAGAACGAGCGGGACTCGGCTGGCTAGGGGTAGTGGAGTCGGTGAGCTCCTGGACATGATGAGGAGGAGCATGGACGGCGGGGAGCACGACTCTGGCGGTGGTCTTGGCACGGCGTCGGCCAAGATGGGGAGAGCGAGAGAAGCGAGCCGGGGAGAGGGGTGTCCAGGGGTTCGGGGAGAGGAGGAGGGCGATCCACGTCATGGCCGGGCGAAGGAGCGGCGAGGCGGCGACCAGGTGCGTGGCACCCATGCGGTGCCCGCCGAAGCACTGGCTGCTGGCGAGCCAAGCAGCTCATGCAGCCGCTTTGGCTGGGCCAGCAGTGGGCCGTGGGTGCGTCCGTAAGTTTTCTGTTTTTTTAATCTTTTCTAATTTCCTGCAACTTTGTGGGGTTTTCTAAAATACCAAAACAGTTTTAAAAATCACCAAAATGCTCCTGGTCCCTTGTTGGAATATTTCCAACATGAAACATTTTGGTTTGACAATTTTTGGACATTTAAAATATTTTATATAATTTGAAATGCTCAAGTTTAAAAAAAACTTATGAATTAATCCAAGGACCTTTGGATGACCTAGAAAATGATGCAACACCTTTGACATAGGCTCTGAACCAAAGCAAAGATGATGAGCATTTTGAAGGGCATTTCAGGTTCATTGAAATAATTTTTAGTAAACCCTAGTTGAATTAAGGGGGGGGGGTGTTCTGGGGTTTCCTGCCTTCCCCATTTCAAATTCAAATGAAATTTAAACATGATGCACACCCTAATGCATGGTCTAACTGGGATGTGACAACTCACCCCCACTCAAAAGAATCTCGTCCCGAGATTTAGGATCTGTTCATGAAAAAGGTGGGATACTCAAGTCGAAGACGATCCTCCCTTTCCCAAGTTGCTTCTTGCTCGGAATGGTTTGACCATTGAACCTTTAGGAACTTGATATTCCGACGTCGAGTGGTACGCTCGGCTTGATCGAGGATACGAATGGGATATTCTCGATAGGTGAAGTTATCTTGGAGATCAAGCGTTTCGTGGTCTACTCCACGGATAGGATCCGAGAAGCAACGCCTGAGTTGGGAAACGTGGAAGACATCGTGGACTCTGGAAAGATGCGGAGGTAGTTTCAATTGGTAGGCAACTTCTCCTCGTTTGGCAAGAATGAGAAAGGGTCCAATGTAGCGAGGAGCCAACTTGCCTTTGATACCGAATCGATGGGTTCCCTTCAAAGGAGTAACCCGAAGATAAGCCTTCTCGCCAATTTCATAAGTCATAGGCTTATGCTTGCGGTCATATTGGCTCTTTTGGACGAGATTGGGCTGTTTTCAATTTCTCACGAACAACGCGAACCTGCTCTTACGCTTCTGAATCATGTCCGGCCAAAGAGTTGTCTCTCCCGGTTTCGACCAGCTTAAGAGGCGTTCGACATTTCCGTCCGTAAAGAACTTTGAAAGGGCTTTGCCCAGCTGGCTTGATAACTGTTGTTATAAGCGAACTTCGGCGAATGGAAGGCATTTCTCCCAATTCATGCCGAAAGAGATGATGAAGCTCGAAGCATATCCTCTAGGATTTGATTGACTCGTTCTACTTGACCACTTGATTGAGGATGGAAAGCGGTGCTAAAGGAGAGACGAGTTCCCATAGCGTTTGGAAACTTTCCCAAAATCGAGAGGTGAAGAGACTCCCACGATCCGAAAGTTAATCTCTAATGGAACACCATGAAGAGACACTATTCGTGAGATGTACAAATCAGCTAGCTGGCTAGCGGTTATATTCTCCGCGAACGGTAGGAAGTGGGCTACTTTGGAAAGACGATCAATGACAACGAAGATAGCGTTATTCCCTCTCTTGGTCCTGGGAAACCCGGTAATGAAATCCATACCGATTTTATCCCATTTCCATTCAGGAATTTCCAAAGGTTGAAGGGTGCCAGCAGGCCGTTGATGCTCTGCTTTAACTCGACGACAGACGTCGCAATTAGCAATGTATTGAGCGATTTATCTCTTCATCCTAGTCCACCAAAACCTCTGGCGTAGGTCTTGATACATTTTAGTACTACCGGGATGAATGGTGAGAGGAGAGTCATGAGCTTCCTTAAGGATCAGTTGTCGTAGCTGTTGTTTCTTGGGAACCACCAAACGGTTCTCAAAGAAAACAACACCTCGTTCATCTATGGAGAAACACTTAGCAGCTCCGCTAGCAATATTCTCCTTGATCCGAGATATTCCTCTATCATCTTCTTTGAGCAGCTATGATTCGATCCGTAAGGTTAGGTTTCGCCACCAGGGTAGAAAGGAATCCTCAAGGAACAATGTGGAGATTAATCTTACGAAATTCCTCGTGGAGAGATGGTTGACTTTGTTGTAACATCAGATTGTTACAATAAGATTTCCGACTTAGGGCGTCAGCCATGACATTGGCTTTGCCTGGGGTGTAGGATATTCCTAAGTCGTAATCTGTAATCAACTCGACCCAACATCTTTGCCTGAGATTCAAATCCGGTTGGGTGAAGATATATTTCAGACTTTGGTGATCGATTGTAGATTTCATAGCGATTACCAAGAAGGTAATGTCGCCAAGTTTTGAGTGCATGAACCACTACTGCAAGCTCTAGATCGTGTGTGGGATAGTTATCCTCATGGGGACGCAACTGCCGAGAAGCGTAGGCAATCACATGATGATCTTGCATGAGTATGCAACCTAGTCCTTGTCGCGAGGCGTCGCAATAGATAATAAAGTCCTTAGAAAAATCTGGTGGAATAAGCACGGGAGCAGATGTCGAGCGTCTTTTCAGTTCTCAAAGCTGAACTTCGCCTTTGTGGTGTCCATTCGAACTTCTTATCTTTCTTGAGGAGTTCGGTTAGAGGTTTGGCAACTTTAGAGAAATTCTCAACGAAGCGACGGCAATAGCTCGCTAAACCGAGAAAACTCCGAACTTGCTTAACCGATTCAGGTGAAGTCCAGTCAAGGACGGCTTGAACTCGCTCGGGATTGACAGCAATGCCCTTACCAGAGATTACATGGCCTAGGTAGGTCACTTACGGTAACCAGAATTCACACTTAGAGAATTTGGCATAAAGGCGGTGCTCTCAAGTTTCATCAATACTAGCCTTAGATGTTCGGCATGTTCTTCCTCATTCTTGGAGTAGATGAGTATATCATCGAGGTATACCACAACGAATTTATCCAAATACTCCATGAAGATTGAGTTCATTAACCGAGAGAAGGTGGCTGGAGCATTGGTTAATCCGAAGGACATGACGGTGTACTCGTATTGGCCATAACGAGTAACAAAGGCCGCTTTTAGGAATGTCCCCGTTCTTGATTTTGATTTGATGGTAGCCTAACCTCAAATCCATCTTGGAAAAGACTGAGGATCCAGCGAGCTGATCATACAGGTCGTTGATCCTGGGGAGCGGATACTTGTTCTTGATAGTGACCAAATTGATAGGTCGATAATCCACAACCATCCGATCCGTACCATCCTTCTTCTTGACGAAGAGGACGGGGCAAGCCCATGGAGATGAACTAGGACGGATGAAACCTTTTTGCAAGGACTCATCAAGTTGTTTCTTAAGTTCAGTTAGTTCTAGGGGTGCCATCTTATAAGGTCTTCTAGAGATTGGGACGGTTCCGGGAACAAGATCTATCACGAACTCAACATCCTGTCGGGTGGAACACTGGCAGTTCCTCTGAAAGACATCCGGAAAATCACGGGCTATCGGAATATCTTCGAGGTCCGGAAGGGATTGGCGTTTAAGGAGTAAAGTCGGGCGCTTAGACACTCGAGTTAGAACATTCACCGCCTTGCCCGAGGGATGGGTGAGCTGAACAGTTCTAGTAGAGCAATCAATCTTAGCATAATGGGTGACATCCAGTCCATACCCAAGATGATGTTTATGTCCGAGGACTTGAGAGCTATTAAGGAAGCAAGAAAGACTAGTTCATCGACAAGAATTTCATTCCCATGACTTATTCTAGAGGTTTGCCATCTAGAACCAGTGGGTCTGAATTTCCATGGAGGTGTGCATGTTACGAATGTGGTGTTGTGCAATCGAGCATAGCTCTCGGAAATAAATGAATGAGATGCTCCAAAGTATCAAAAAGAACAGCTTGCGGATGACAATTAACAAGGAGCGCATCGAGGACGGCGTTGGGATCCTCATAGGTTTCTTCAGCAGAAACATAGTTGACACGGCCACGAGCGGTGGCAACTGGTTTAGCATAGAGCACCTTTCCTGCTGGCTTGCCACGGCCAACAGACTTTCCAACTTGACTGGGGTTGTTTTGGGGGCACTCACGGATATAGTGGCCCGTCTCTCCACATTTGAAGCAAGTTATCATATTGGGGCGTGGAGCAGCACTAGCAGCGGGGCCTCCATAAGTCTTGGGCGGAACATACTGCTGGTTGGGGCGAGGCGCCTCAAAAGATGGCCTCAGGGTGAACTCGGCTGGTAGAGCAGTATTTGGAATCCAAACCCGGCGCTCGGGATCCAGAGCCGGATGAAGATCCAGAGTCACGGATGTGCTTGCGTGAAGCCTCAAAATCAGTCTGCCCAGTTTCGGCGCTGATAGCCTTGTTGACTAGCTTCGGAAAAGAGGTACACTCATGCAGACGAAGGTCTCGGCGTAGCTCAGGGCTAAGTCCCTTGCGGAACCTTGCCTGCTTCTTGGCATCGGTAGAAACTTCTTCAGGAGCATAACGTGCTAACCTCCCAAATTCACGGCTGTAGGCATCCACTGTCAGCCTACCTTGGGTGAAACTGCAGAATTCCTCCCTTTTGCGATCCATAAGACCTTCTGGAATATGATGCTCACGGAAGGCGGCACTGAATTCAGCCCAAGTTGTAACTTGTCCAACCGGACGCATAGCCTCATAATTCTCCCACCAGAGACTAGCAGGGCCTTCCAGATGATAAGCGGCAAAGGTAACCTTGTCAGCCTCAGCCACGTTGGCGGAACGCAGCTTGTGATGGATGCTGCGAAGCCAATCATCCGCGTCGAGAGGCTCAACGGAATATTTGAACTTCGGTGGATACAGCTTGACGAAGTCATTGAGTGAAACCGCATCATTTCTCGGCTGGCGTGCGGTGTTTTGCTCAATCCGTTCCAGTAGGCGATTGGTCTCACGCTTATTGCGTTCTGCTTCCAGCATAACCTCGGCCAAAGATGGCGGTTGAGGCAGATTTGCATTTCCAGCTGCGCTGGCTTCTGCCCGCTCCGGAGCAGCAGGATTGTTGCGGGTGTTGACCATCCTAGGAGACAAGGCAAAGGTTTAAACCAGGATGGCAGAATTTAACAAGGAAGTGCGGAAGGTAATGGATAGCATGGAATGCAAAGATGTTCATCCGTATGACATGGTAATATAAAGCTGCCATATATATATATATACCAACGGTCATACACACCATTCATAGTTTAGTACAAGCCTGACGGGTACAACTATAAGGAAAGGCGTTACATCTCATCGGAAGCATTCCAACTCCTATACATTATTTTTCTACACTTCCGGAACGATACACACTAAGTCATATTCCACAAGTCACGCAGGACGGCGGAAATACAACTATTACAATACTAGGGATACTACTACTACTCGAGACAGCTCCGTAGTAGTCCTCATAGAAGTCACCTCCCAAGCACGGAAGTGGAACATGATCATCCGGAAGCAGACAATCCTGTGGAGCCTGTGGGACCATAGGGACTCGGATGTGGCCGTGGTCCAACAAACGGTGGCAAAGTAGGCCCACGAGGAGGAGTGATGCCTCCCACCTCACGCCACTCCATAAAGTCCGCAGACCAGCCCGCACTAGGTACAAGTCCCTTATATCCATGTATCCACTTGCACGGCAGTGCAAACCTAGTCGAGTAGCCCAGGTGATCAAGACGGGCATTAAAGAGCTCCATACGCAAGGCCCGGTTTTCACGGTCCTTGTCTTCCAGCATCTCCGTGGTGGTGCGAAGAAGTGAGTCCTCATGGGATGCATCGTTGTACAAACCCTGAAGGTAGCCATGCGCCCCAGGGAGGGATGCTGGCATGTAGCGGAAATCACTGTTGACCAGCAAAGGCAGTTCGCTCGAATAATAGTCATCATAGAATAGGCTGCATCTTGCATGTACATCCCAATGGTGATCCCAAGTCCATAAGAACAAAGTGGAGCGGTTCAAGAGCTCCGGATAGGATGGATAAATCGACCGTGCAGATATTGGCTTTGATTGAAATCCCTGAACTGCTCCTCGACGGTATATTCAAGATACCATCGGTAACCTGTCTCGACCATCACCCTAACCAACATTGCCGTGTGACCACACACACCAATGCAACGGGTCAGACGAACCACTTGGTTCTGGGGACGGGTGGCCATCTGAAAGCACAACCACAATGCAAAGGCATTAGAATTTCTAGGGAAAATCGGGCAGCATAACATCTGTAAATGCTCAAAATCAGATTTGAGACATTCAAAAACAGGTTGCAAAACCACTCAATAACATCATATCAAGGTTCTGGTTCAACCGGGTAGCATACCAAAAATAATAGGAACTGAACCGAGGATGTAACCAACAATCCTATAAGTTACTACGGATTAGTAACCCGTGAACTCGATAGAGAGAAGAGAGCCTAGTCCTATACCCACGTCGAATGAGAAGAGGATGACTCGGATCGTGAGGGCATAAGGTAAAGGAGTAAAAAGAGCCTTACGTTCCTCCCACAATCAATTCCCCTACATATAACTAAAGCATTTCTAGACTCAACATCGACCAGTTTGGCTTAGCGAACCTACAGCAGCCCCGCCTCGATACCAACGCTGTCAGACCCCGATTCCAAGTCACATCGACCTAGCCGGTAACACCTCATATCACTTTGTGGCCTCACGCACGGTATTCCCACGGGTGTCGCTTACCATGGCCCGGGATCGCTTATGCGTCTTTTGGCTCACGATATGATAGTGTCGCTAGCATCCACATGACAAAGAACCCGGCTGACATGGCTAGTCGTGAACCCAAAGCGGCACTAACCTATGGGGACAGGCATACATGAATCACATCGAGCATGTCGGTCATCAACGATATATTCGGGCTGTAGCACTGGCTAACAGGACTCCGATATCTGGCTGTAGCAGGCTAAGGCAGGACTCGAATACCACCGTGACATTTCCCGAAGGGACGGACATATAGGAACGAAGTGAATCACATGCCGCCAGTCAAGTGTCCAAGCAGTAGTGCCGGGCTAGCAGGACTCGTGAACCGGTCAGAAGCGGACTACTATCGCCGTAAGCACGAGACTTACATTTCCCCATATGAGAGGCTGCCAAGGATAAACAACTAGTTTGTCGGATCCCACTCATACCAAGCATTTCAATCATACACGCAATATGCCCGATATGAGTAAATACAACAAGGCATCACAACAAAACTCTACAACTCAAGTACTTTATTTAAAAGGCTCAGGAGCCATACATAACATAGTCATACAGGTAGGGGTCACATGACCCAACACTCAAGTCATACAATCATACGAGCACATGCGGAAGCAAACTAGTCTGAGTACAGACTCTAGAAAGAAAGAAAGCTTGTTGGAGCCTTTCTATCTACAATGGCCCTTCACAAGTCTTAGATCGCCACCTGGGTGGCTAATTCACTCGTCGATGTCAAGTTCTACATAGAACCCACAGGAAGGGGCAGTGTTGTCGTCTGAAAAAACATTAATTAAGCAAACATGAGTACGGAGGTACTCAGCAAGCCTTACCACATAATCCTATCATACATGCACATTCTCAAGAAGGTGGTGGAGTTATCTGCAGCAAGCCAGCTTTGACTCTTGGTTAAGCTATCCTACGTGACACCACTTGAAAAGCATTTGTCGCATTTGCAGTCCACTAATCACCATCACAATACTCCATCGTGGATCCTCTCTCGTCATCCCACGAGAGGGCCATCCACGATACTCACACTTATCTTGAGGCTTTTAGTAGTATCCATTTACTTGTCTATGAACTGATATAGGTAACCCAGAAGTCCTTCTCCGTGGACACGGCTATTCTAATAGATCATATTAAACCCTGCAGGGGTGTACTTCTTCACACACGCTCTCACCACTTACCGCCGTTTACACGACATGTACTCGGCAACCTTCAAGCGGAAGCCCAACGTGGGTGTCGGCCACAGCCTACCTAAACACACAAGTCCCAAGTCCAGTTGATCGCCTATTCGGGTTCCATCCGCAGGAGTCCGCCGAGGTTTCCCATACGGCCCGAACGATGTGTACAGGTTCCCGAGACACCAAACGGGCGAATCGGTACACCGGCCACGGTGCCTACCGCAACACAACCCACCCCTACGGTCAGCGCTATGCGGCTCCCCAAAGATGCTACAAACACCGTAAACTACTTGCAACTCCCGGACCGAGGACAATAGTGGTTAAGAAGCCGAGAGGGTCAATTAAGGATCCCAATGCGTGGTAGTAACTGTTTCATGGATCACAAACACAGATCTCAGTTCTTAGGGACGGCTTCAATGAAACAACCCACCATGTACTCCTACATGGCCTCTCATCGATACCTTTACCAAAACGTGTTCAACACTTTCACTCTTGAATCAACACAACCTTTCACTCCAGTCCATCATCCTGATGAGCCGGACTGACACAACTCTAAGCATAGCAAGCATAGCATGGTAGGAATCACAAACATGGCTCAATCAACTCCTACACATACTAGTGGGTTTCATCTAGTTACCGTGGCAATGACAGGTCATGCAAAGGAAGTGGGTTCAACTACCGCAGCACACAACAGTTTGAATCGCGTTGTCTTAATGCAGTAAACGAGAGCATAAGCGAGAACATGGGTTTGTATCGGAATGATCAATGAGTTGCTTGCCTGATGGAACTGGGGTAGAGTAACGCCCTTCAGATGGATAGTCGAGGTTATCCTCGGGCGTAACCTATCATGAAAGCACACCGAAAGTAAACACACATGACAATATGCAACAATATGATGCATGCTATGACATGGCAATATGGATGTGTGTTGGCCTAATGCAAGCTGAAATAACAGGGGATGAACTCATTTGAATCAAGGATTCAAATGATAGCTCATTTGAGTTAGTCCTAAAGGTGCATTATCTTATTCTGGTTAAACAGCATAGTTAACTTGTTTTAACATGCATGAAACCTGTACCAATGGATAGAGTGGATTTTTCTGATAATTTTTCATATATAAATCTTTGCATTTGGAGTTATAGATTAAAAGTTATAAGCATTTGAAATTTGAATTATATTCTGGACTTTACTATATTAGAATAAATCAAGAAATTGAATTAATACGTCGACCATGCGTCAAAGATGACGCCGAGTCAACTGGGACGTCAGGTCAAACCTGACAGTGGGTCCCGCATGTCGTGGTAATTAACTTAATTAAAGTTTAATTAAAACTAACCTATTTAGTTAGCAGGGCTGGGCCCCATCTGCCGCTGACACCGTCAGTCAACGAGGGCCCGCAGCGGTCAACGCCCACGCTTACCGCACCGGCGACTAGCCGCCGGCGAGCCCGACACGGGCGGAGAGAGTGTGTTTGGCGATTCCGCGACCAAACGAAGTCGCGGAAGGTAGCTACGGTAGCTAGGAGCAACCCGCGACTCACGTGGAGTCGGTTGGGGTCGGGTGGCGGAGTTGGCGCCCGGCGACGAGCTAAGCGGCCGGGGTTCGCCAACGACGGGCTTGGGGTTAGAGGGCTCGGTGAGGTGCGGGAGTACATGGTAGACCCCTCGGAGTGCGGTGGAGTGCAACGGACACCATGGGGTGGCCGGAGAGTGACCGGGAGCACGCCGGGCGACGAGCTCCACGGGCGGCGGGTGCGGGTGAACGTGGCTCGGTTGCTACGCTGTTTCGAGGGCGCGAGAGAGGGAAGGGAGTTAGGTAGGCTCACTACGGGCGACGTAGAAGCCCTCGCCGAGGTCGGGATGAACCGGAGCAACGGGCGGCGACGAAAGGGATCTCCGGCGACGGGCGAGCCTCGGTTGAGGTCGGTGGGATGGATTCGTGCACTAGAACGAAGCGGGACTCGGCTGGCTAGGGGTAGTGGAGTCTGGCGGAGCTCTGGACATGATGAGGAGGAGCATGGACGGCGGGGAGCAAGACTACGGGCGGGAAAGGGCGAGACGGTGTCGGCCAAGATGGGGGAGAGCGAGAGAAGCGAGCCGGGGGAGGGGTGTCCAGGGGTTCGGGGAGAGGAGGAGGCGATCCACGCCGCTGCCGGGCGAGGAGCGGCGAGGCGGCGACCAGGTGCGTGGCACCCATGCGGTGCCCGCCGAGCACTGGTTGCTCGTCAAGCCAAGCTAAGCAGCCAATGCTGCTGGCTGGGCCAGTAGGTGGGCCGTGGAGTGCGTCTGTAAGTTTTCTGTTTTTAATCTTTTCTAATTTCCTGCAACTTTGTGGGGTTTTCTAAAATACCAAAACAGTTTTAAAAATCACCAAAATGCTCCTGGTCCCTTGTTGGAATATTTCCAACATGAAACATTTTGTTTGACAATTTTGGACATTTAAAATATTTTATATAATTTGAAATGCTCAAGTTTAAAAAACTTATGAATTAATCCAAGGACCTTTGGATGACCTAGAAAATGATGCAACACCTTTGACATAGGCTCGAACCAAAGCAAAGATGATGAGCATTTTGAAGGGCATTTCGTGTTCATTGAAATAATTTTAGTAAACCCTAGTTGAATTAAGGGGGGTGTTCTGGGTTTCTGCCTTCCCCATTTCAAATTCAAATGAAATTTAAACATGATGCACACCCTAATGCATGGTCTAACTGGGATGTGACAGATCCCCTACTCTGAGTGTGGCTACTACTATTTATAGGTGAAGGCCCTGGGCCTCTTCCCAAATATTGAGCGGGAAGGGCAGCAACAATTGGCCATTTTGAAGGGGAACAGCAGGTACACTTATCCTGACTAAAGTTGGTCCTCGCCTGCCAAAGGCTCTGGTGATGACGCCTTCTTGGGCTCCACGATGACTCCCTTACAGCCGTTGGGGCTGGTCTTGGTCTTGTTGCACCGAAACCGATGCCTTTGCTTGATGCTCTCGCCTGCGCTTGCTCCCTTTGCACCAAAGAGGAAAGGAGGACGCCGCTGGTCGGGCGCCCAACCGGCGCCCTTGGTCGCCATGGCTTATGCCATGGGCACCTCGCGAGGTACCCTGCATTGAACTCTCTGCCTCCTCATGAGCCAGCCGACGAGGCCGTGCTCGAGGAAGCTCTGGTCGTCCGCCTCATGAGGCTTGGCCCCTCGCGAGGGTCTTGAGCTTGTGTTGATGAAGATGGGCTGTCTTGGGCCTCCTTTGAGCCATGCTGCAGGCCGCAGGCAGGCAAGTCTGGGGACCCCCGTTCCCAGGACGCCGACACAAGTGAACAGAAACGGTTCAACTTAAAAAGATATGTGTGATACGCGGCAAACAGGTTTATAATCAGAAATGTGTGTGAAGACCGATAATAACGCAGATGATTGCTTCTAATAAGATGTATGTGTTGTGAGCAAAAGATTGCTGGTATATAATTGTGAGTGATTGATGAAATCATCACCGACGGGTTCCATTGTTTAGTCCGTGTGCGATGTGATTTTCTTTGTCCGCACAACATCTATGCTCTGTCTACAGAGCATCAACATATATACTTAAAAAGACATGATTGCATAACCAAATTAAGCATACAATTGCACAAGTGACTACACACATAACATTTCCACACACCAAAGAAAGCAATTACATGCATACTAAAGTAGGAGAAATGAGGATCTAATCATCTACTTATTGTTGCGACGACGCTTGCCATTGCTCTGCTTCCGGCTGGATCCCTGGCCGTTTTGGGAAGGAGGGGATTCCTCATGTCAACGATCTGCCTGTACATGTCGTAGCTCGTGTACGCCTCCATGGCCGCGTACACGACGTGAGGTTTGTGAAGTTTCTCCATCCAGGCCGAGTGCGAGGCATGCTTGTCCTTTTTGCACGAATCCTTCATGTCTCTGTAGTAGGGGTTGATGATGGCCTCGGCGAGGTGAACCAATGAGTCCTTCTCATGCTCCTTGCTGCCCCTGATCTTGTATTGGCCCTGGCTGTCAACAAGATTCTGGTAGGCGATGCCCGAATTCTCGAGTGCCTTTACATCATTGGTGATGTCCACCATAGCGAACATGTAGTGGGGGCTGTTGACAAACCTGGAGAAACGCTCGCAAGGCCTTGTGGCCAGGCAATAGTGGTAGACGAGGACGTGGTGGCGCACGCACATCTGGGTGACGATAACCTTGGGACGTGACTCGACACGAGCGCGGGTGTACTCGAGGTCAAACCCGACCACCTTGTACTTCTCCTCGGCAAGCAACAGCTCCATGATGTGGATGGAGTGCTCCGCCCAGACCGGATCGTTGGTGTACACCACCGAGAGGTCCATGAACTTTTGCGGGTGTCCACCATGGCACGCATGGTGAACTGCTGCTCGTCGTCGGCAGCCGCTGGGAGCGCCATTGGAGCCGCGGAGGATACCCTCTAAGAATTTCTCGTGGTGGGTGTGCTTCTTGTAATGGTGGGGTGTGATCGAAAGGTTGAAGAGACACAAGGGTAGGATAAATGGCCACTGTAATAAATGGGCTCGGCCGGCCTGTAATCGTCACGTCTTGTCACGGCGTTCATAGCGGAGGATTCCAAAATCGAGTGCATGGTTGACAACACCGCACCCCAGGCATGGGTTCGAAGAGGCACCAAATATATCTTCGGTGAGCCTGTTCCCGTGCTACTGCACTGTTTACCATGAAAGCTTCCTGCCCGGCTAGTTTGGCCACGCGTCAGCTAGAAGAGGGACAAATCATGGGCGTTTATTGGCAAAAATCCTTGTAAAAACAAAGTGTGTGGAATGACTTCGGTCATAAGTTTACCCTTGGGTGATGAGGTCAAAGTTACACAGAAGGGTGATGATGGACACTCGAGTGTGATAATTAATTTCAGGTTTACAAAGGCACACGATGGAAGAAACCAACTGTGTGCAATAATGTCAAGATCGCAATGAAAGTTAGCTATATAGATCGTGTGCTGTGAGATCGACAAGGTAAACTGATTCGAGAATGGTTAATAAAATCTAAGACCATTGCATATTGAGGTCAAAATAGTGCTAGCAATATACGAGTCTCATACGATGCCATTTCAACGATTGTACCACAAAAGCTTGAAATGTTACAAGGTTCAAATTCCAGAGTTATATGGCTCAAATTCGAAGATTACATTGTTCAAACTGACATTAGAAATGAAATTCAGCTCATGAGCTGCAAACGCTCGCGCTGATGCGCTGAACATGGAGAGGTTCAAACTAATATCACCGCTTCTAAGTCTGGCTTCGAAACCTCACAATTTTTGCAAAGGTGTCCGCCACTGAGAAGTTATGTATGGGGTTGACCCGATGACTTCCGATTACTCTGTTATTTGAAGTTCCAAAATGAAATTCAGCATTTTTGGAGCCTACTCCATTCTGCCGCTGGCGCCGGCGCTGATCAACAGACCATTCATTTTTGTGAAATAAATGTAGGGCAAACCTCATTTCCTTCAGCACCCTTGCTTTGAGAACAAAGAACGTGGCGAATATAATCACTGGTAAGGTCCCTCAGTAGGAGTTCAAAGTAATTTCTGAGATGCAGATCTAGGCATTCGACTTGATTGTTATATTGTATCACATTATCCACCACTGGGCCTAATCTTATCTGCAAAAGAAGAAAAGGTGTTAGTGCCTACATGCAGTTTTGAACATTACTATCGGCCTAGCTATTTGGTTTGCAGGATTTGAAAATGCACTAACATGCCATCTTCGATCTGACATGATTAACATGGGCATTTGATTACATTCTAGAAAAATGTAGCCTTCTTCACAAGAGGTTGGAGTGGATGAAAAGTTCCCTCAGAAAACTAGTACAGATGAATCCAAAGGAGAAATGCTTATTGAATGTAACCATATGGATCAAGAAACCAATATGGGGGGCATGTATGTACTGAAATCCTCCAAAAGAAACTTCAGAAATCGTAGTACATTGTCATTGTAAACTTGGAAAAAGGTGTCACAAATTGAACTCCCTTATGGCTAACATTTAACAGGAAAGGAAAATCACCTCGATATATAGCTTCTCCAGGCACGCAAAGCATCTCAGGAAACTGACAAATTGCTCCAGGTCGGGCCCGATAGATTCTAGTGCCAAGACCTTCACTATGCGCAGTTTCGGGGTCAAGCTTGTCGGAATCATTTTATGAATGACAGACGAACAAACATCTTCAAAATTATAAATAATGTTAATTTGTAGAAGGAGAGGTAGAAGGCGGCTGTTGTGCCTGAACGAGTGTGGATCCAATAACAAGTTCGGAGTATTTGTCAGACGAGTAACCCACCACTGTCAATTTTGGCGCAGAAATGACATAGATTCTTGTTGGACCTTCTTCATCAACTACAAGTAATCTCTCGAGTGCAGGTGTATCCTGGATGACCGTGGACCACCTTTTGTGATGTCTTCCTGCCGCACCAGCGACACACATAAATAGTCCAGAGAGTCATGGAGGTGATGTCGAAGGTACTCAATCCATTGATCGCCTGAAGACGAAGGTACTCGAGTGCAGTACAGCCACGGAGCAGGCGCTCCATGTCACCCTTCGAGAGGCAGATGGAGACGAGCTCGAGGTGCTTCAGTCGTGGTAGAATAAGAGCGGGCGCATCATTAAGGGGCGGGAAATGGCAGTTCCTGAACTTGGCGACGTGCAGCGTGGGCGCGAGGTGGAGTGCGGACATTGGCAGCGACCGCATATGCCCATCATCAAAAGTGAGCTCCTCGAGCTGATCTAGGGCGGGGGATCGGAACCAGTCGTCAAGCTTAGCTCGGTCCTTGCCATTGGAACGGAACTTACCCATTCTAAGGCCTTTGGTTGGGCCAAGGTGACTGCCAAGGATCTTGGAGAACGCATCCAAGATTTTGCGATAGCCATGGCAGAGCTCATGGGTGTCGATGAGGTCGAGAGGGCTGGACTTCCACAGGGGGCGCCACCATTGGGAAAGGAGGGTTGTCCGTGCCGCATATTTGATTGGGAGGAGGGAGATGATGAGTCTCAACATATCATCGGGGAGGCTACTGATTAAGTCTAGGCCTGCTGGAGTCGCTTGCGGTTCTAGCTTTCCCCGCCTCCGCTTGTTGGCAGCCCCGTTCTCCACCTCCGGAATCTCCTTGTCAGCGGCGCTTTCTGATAGAAATGGGAGTACAGGGAATGTTTAGTTAAAACAGGGCAATAGAAAAGTGTATTGGTAACTATAAGTTATTAGGTAGGAATATAGTAAGAAAAGGGAATAACAATTGGTTGCTTAAATACTACACAATTCATTTGACATTGCTGGGTAAGTCAACATATGCAGATAGTTGAAAAGAAAACTTACTTCGAACAAAGTCCTGACGGATGATTTTGTCGGGGAAGTTAGCATATATCTCATGACCAGGCCCTTCTATGTGCAGTGCAATTTTAGTGTCAGCTTTCAGTACATAAAACTTTGCAATTTCATTCCAAAAGCCAGTGCACAAATAGGAGTCACCACGTTCATCAAGTCTTACAGTAGCAACGACTGTAAATCCATGGTTTGTGTGCAATATGACATTCATGGAGCCTTGATGTATGTAAAGGGAAAAATTGTGCACTACATAATGTGTTGCTTAGCGAGGGATGTCCTGCAGAAAATGGTAGGATTGTTAAAGAAATTATGGTAACATGCAAATATGGGCCCAAATTGAAAGAACTGTACAGTAGTTGAAATCGAATGACAAAACTCTATAGTTAAACAGATAGGGTAAACATGATGTCATGGAAATATGAGAGTAATCGAAAGAACAATACATCATTAATTTGCCTAATATAGAAAGAAGAGGAAAAAATCCCCTTTAACGTATATGGTGCACGTGGCACCTTTTATCCAAATGTAGCATATTTTGAATATGTTCAGGAAAGTAGGCCATGCCAACCGATTTGGGGTGAGATTGAACATATCGCGCACGTCCTCAAGTTATCTGGTACGATGAGATGGAATCTCTGGCGGCGGTCGCCAAGTCCTGAAGTGTCGGTGCACTGTACATTCAATGAGTGAAAGAAAACCCTCAAATCAGCTCGAATAAAAATGAATTCATGGCAATTTATGTCGGGTGATTAAAGGAGGGAGATGAACTGGGATAAGAGATGAGATAATATCTCGTTAAATTAGTTACCTTGTTGTCCATGAGAAAGAACCCTCAGTACGGTAGATTCCCCAACCAAGTGGAGCTGGGTTGACGGCGAGCAGTGTCGAGAAAGTCGATGGCGATAGGCGGCGGCAAGCGGAGTGGCGAAATGCGGTGGGCTTTGCCGGCAGCCTGGCAGCGGCAGCAGGCGTCGAGCTAAGTGTTTACCGCCACGATAGGCGGTGCCATGGCATAGACGCGGACGATCTTGTGCAGGTGTGACTGGGGAACGTACCAGAGGGGCCGAGGGGGTGGCGGGCGGGGTGAGGGTTTTCTTTTTTCTGTTTTGAATTGGGTGGTCAGGGTTTTCTGTCCCACAAAGAATTTTGGGGGCGACGGTTTGCTAGAGCGAACCGTGTTTGATTGACGTAGCAGGCAAAATGAAAGTCATTGCACACGGTTCCAATTTTGGGAACCGTGTGTATTGACATACTACCTCCGTCCTGGTTTATTGGTCCCCCGTTGTAATTTTTACCAAAATTTGGGGAAATATTTAACATACTCAGACATAGATAATAAGTGTACACGTACATAAGCATAGTTCAACCATAAGTACATAGTTCAACTGTCATTAAGCATTCTCAAGTGTACATAATTCGATCCATCCCACATCTCATCTCACATGCAACTGGCACGGTCCTGAAGCTTCTACAGGTACTCGGCGTACGTGCCGTGCGCCACCCTGCGAGAATACTTCTGCTTGAAGAAGCCAACGACCCGTCCTCTTGCATGTGCCAGAACGCTTAGATACGTATCATGAATCTTGTGGTTGCAAAATGGGCATCCATAGCCGTCGTTCCAGGTACTAATACGCCTGTTATGCATTCCCGCATAAAGCTCCCTCAGGATTCGCCTCTTGTACCTCTGGGCATCTTCATCCTCGCTGTCCGCATCGTCAGACAACACCTATACAAATAGTAAAACAAATTTGGCATCAAATCACTGATTAGATGCCGTGAAGTAGGATTAGGAATTTATGGCTATTTATTTATACATATCCAGAGATTATGGTTCAATTTTTAAGCACGATTGCCTATGTACAGACCAATCTTGAAGAAAATAATGGCACAAACATATGTATGTCATTCAAAATCAATTGTCAAGTCCTGGCCAGGAATTATTAGCACGAACACTAACCCTAGTCGGATTACTAGCAGAAATCATTTGCACAGATGAAACACCTAATCACTTATCACCTGCACCATTCAAACAATCAATACACTACACGGATCTAACGAAACTTACTCAGATTTCATGGATTGGGAGAACATAACCATAGGATTTCTACTCCAAAAAGGGGGAGGCAGGAGTAACCAAAGAAACCCTATGATCCATTTGACACATAAATGGGTATAGAAGACAAACCAGTTGTCCGTCGTCGTGAGAGTCATCGCCAGAGTGGTCATCGGAGTCGTTCCGGAGTGGTCGTCAGAGTCGTCACCGGAGTAGTCGTCGGAGTCGGTGTGGAACTCCGACTCCGGTTGTGGAAGCTCGACGACGACAGGGTGCAGCAATAACTCGCCGGCGGTGACGGCAACCTCTGTCTCCATCTCCACGCCATGCTCCGGTGCTTTAGCAGCCCCGACATAACCACTCCCTCTGATGGGGCGCTTTGGCGGCATCCTCATACACTGACGGCTTTGAGGACTAAGAGCGGCGTCAAGGATGCAAGCGGAGAGAGAGGATTGTGTGTGCGTAGCGAGGATGGTGGGTGTGGCCGCTCGGGCGCACCATTAATATGGAGTAGTGGGAGTAGTGGGAGAGAGGCGGGCGGCGGTCAAACCGATGGCTCACCTCCCGGTGAGCCTGCACACCGGACTGCTGGCATGCCTACCAAAGTTTCACACGGCTACTCGCATGCCTCCCGATGACACTTCACAGTGAGCACGCCTCCGTCAATTCACACACCTGCACTCACGCCTCCCCGTCTTCCTGCACGACGGACTGCTCGCATGCGTCCCGTCAACTCACGCCTGCTCGCACGCCACACGGGTCGCGCGGCTGCACGTATATTGTTTTTCTATTTGGATGATTAATGTTGCTGCTTTATTGCTTAACCAAAGAATGGCACGTATCCATTGCTGGTCTAACGCTGACGGTTCGAATAAATAATCCGTTTGGGATATTGGTTCCCAATTATTAATAATCTCCCGTCTGAAATTAGATAAAGATTACATCAAAACTGGTCTCAAATTTGACAAAAAAAAACTACAATGCCACTTTGTATTGGTGTCCATATGACAACACGATAAGTTTCATGAACTTCAAATAAGTTTTGGATGTACTAGAATTTAAAAATCAAGATTCTCAATGTTTGAAATTTGTTGCAGGGGAGTAAACATGCACTCAAAGTGAGACACATGTGTTTTTGCAATCCTTTTAGGTGCACTGTCACGTGTGCATGTAGCTCAAATTTTATTTTTGCACATTATACCCATAGAAAATCAATCAATCAATGTACTAAAACATCTTAATGATCTCTGTGATTTTTTTGAAATTAAAACGTCCCTCCTTTGGTAACATGTATGTTCACCACGGGATAGTTAATTTAACATGCATCGTAGTTGCGGTGGATTCGCGGTGTGCGTGTGGGTGTGTGCGTCTGGGGGTGGCGGGTGGCTCGCAGTTCACTACGAGTTGTGAGCCACCATGTGGCGTGGCCGTTTTGTTAGGCAGGCTGGTGCCACATCAGTCATGAAATCATTATTTAAAACATTACACAACCCTTTCATACATAAATGTTTTGGCCACATGCAGCTGATGGTTGTCCTACACGACACTCGATATTTGCATGTGACGCTTTCTGTGGGCCCGCGAGGTCGTCTTCCATCACTTTGACGAACAGCCGGCAGTGAGGTTAATTTGACCAGCAAGGTAGAATCTTTTTTGTTTGTGTTATGGTGGTATATGGTACGCGTCTAAGAGGTGGGAGGAGACTAGCATATATACTATACGTATGCGTGCGTGAACAAGTACACCTCACTCAGTGTCGCGACTTTTTGGTTACCAAGGCACTGCCACATCAAAATTGTGAAATTGGTTATTCAAACATCACACAACACCTTTTTGGGCCACATGCATATATATCCTAGCTAGGACACTCACGTGTGACGCTTCCATCTGTGGGCCCACGAGGCCATCGTCAATGCATGCATGCATGCATCACTTTGACCTACATCGGGAGAGGTTAATTAATTTCACCATCGATGAGGATTCTTTTGGGTTGTACATGTATTACGGCAGGAGCATATAGTATGCGGTGAAGAGGGGGGAAGGGGACCATCATGTGTAGTACGCTTGATATGAACCTCGCTCTGTGTGGGTGCATGGTTTACGGTTTTTGAGGCATGTGGCACATAAAAGTTGTGCATTTTGGGTATTCAACATATGTATGTTTGGCCCACATGCAAAGCGGTGGTGGTTGTCCTCTCGCACCCACTTAAGCGGTTATAAGTGATATCGATGCTTTCCGTCTGTGGGCCCGCTTGGTCCATCACTTCTTTTTGCCTGACAACAAGAGAGGTTAATTTGACTTAGGAGGGGGTTATTATTTTTGCTCTAGGATGACATGCATGATACACTTTGAGAACACACACATGTTGTGTACGCATGAATCTCATCAAGTCGAAGTGGCTAGTACAACGACACCATCATGAACCGATCTCGCTCTGTGTGGGGAGCTAGTGTATGATTTTTGACACACGCGCCAGATCAATGTTGTGTATTCAAACATGCATGCACGCATCACCTCCGTACATATGCATGTAGTGGTTGCCTTTGAATGATACACTCCCTCGCGTGGTTATCGACGACAAGCCTATATATCCGTGGGCCCGCGTGGACATCCATGATCACCTTTACCAACAGCAAGATAGGTTACCATGGCGGATTCTTCATTTGGTTCGTGTTATCGTAGTATAGGTCATGGTGAGATTCAGACCTAATTAAGTTTGAGCACATATACTATGCACGCACGCATGCATATATGAATCCCCGTCGTTGGCTTGAAGTGTGGTGTAACATACATATGCATCGTCAACCTAACCCTCACTCAGTGTGGGGATTTCTAGTTCGGAATCACGGTGCCACATCAAAGTTGTTCCGTTGTTACTCAAAAACACACCTCTCCATACATATGTTTGGGCCACACGCATGCAGTGGTTGTCTTCGGGGACTAGCTACTTGCGTGATTATTGGCAAGCTAGCCCATCTCCGGGGTCACATGGACGGCCATCGCTTTGACCAACAACAAGAGAGAGGTTGTACAACCAAGGTGGATTATTCTTGGCCCGTTTTACGATCCATCTTGGTGAGATATATGCTTCCCTGGCCCGCCGACTGAAAGTGTGCGTGTGTGTGGGAGGGGGGGCTTGCTACATCGCACTTTGCTAGGTGAACCTCAGTTGGGGGGCATGCATTCATAGCTTAATTAGGATTCCCTTTGTGGCGACACGAGGGGGGTGGGGGCTGCTAGCTACTTCGCACTATGCTAGGTGAACCTCGGTTGGGGGAGGCATGCTCAGAGCTTAGGATTCCCGTCGTGCCGACGCGCGGGGGGGCTGCTAGCTACTTCGCACTTTGCTAGGTGAACCTCGGTTGAGGGCGCATGTGCGTTCATAGCTTAGGATTCCCTTCATGCCGACACGAGGGAGGGGTGGCTGCTAGCTACTTCGCACTTTGCTAGGGTGAACCTCGGTTGGGGGGGGGGGGAGGGCATGCATTCATAGCTTAGGATTCCCTTCGTGCCGACACGAGGGAGGGGGTCTGCTAGCTACTTCGCACTTTACTAGGTGAACCTCGGTTGGGGGTGATGTGCATTCATAGCTTAGGATTCCCTTCATCCCGACACGAGGGAGGGGTGGCTGCTAGCTACTTCGCACTTTGCTAGGGTGAACCTCGCTTGGGGGGGGGGGGAGGGCATGCATTCATAGCTTAGCTAGGATTCCCTTCGTTCCGACACGAGGGAAGGGGGCTGCTAGCTACTTCGCACTTTGCTAGGTGAACCTCGATTAGGGGGGCATGCATTCATAGCTTAGGAATCCCTTCATGCCGACACGAGGGAGGGGGACTGCTAGCTCTACTTCACACTTTGCTAGGTGAACCTCGGTTGGGGGGCATGCATTCATAGCTTAGGGTTCCCTTCATGACGACACGAGGGAGGGGGGCTGCTAGCTAGTTCGCACTTTGCTACGGTGAACCTCGGTTGGGGGGGGCATACATTCATAGCTTCGGATTCCCTTCGTGCCGACACGAGGGAGGAGGGGGGCTGCTAGATACTTCACACTTTGATAGGTGAACCTCAGTTGAGGGGGAGGGGGCATGCATTCATAGCTTAGGATTCCCGTCATGCCGACACGAGGGGGGTGGGGGCAAGCAATACCGTGCACTTTGCGAGAGATGTGCCGCATCGAAGTTGCATTTTGTATTTGAAAATCAAACCACCCTTTTGATACATAAATTTGGTCCACATGCAAGTTTGTTCGTGTTCTGACCCTCTCCTGCGTCATTTTTCGCCAAATTTATGAACATTAGACAAGTCGGATGACGCAACAGGCACGGTTCACTGAAACTAACCTGTGCCACGCTGGTGCACCTGTCACGCACACATCCGCATAGTACATTGGGCTCCACGAGTCTCCCCCTCTCAAAAATATATGCCCGCCTCGAGGGTTTTTCTGTTTCATAACACACAGTTGTTATCTCCGGACCGTGTGCGATGTTTCATGTTCCAAATCCCGCCGGAATCCCTAGAAAATATATGCCCGCCTCGAGGGTTTTTCTATTTCATAACACACGGTTGTTGTCTCCGGACCGTGTGCGATGCACTATCATCAAAATTTTCAGTAGGCCGGCATTTCACTCCCGCGTAGTAAAATTTTCAGTACCCGCGTCATTTCCTCAAACACCCCACGCCCCCCTCCACACACACACACACCAAAACCTCCTTGGGCTTGCACGCACACACACACACACACACATCCTCCCTCGCTCGAAACCCAAGCAAAGTCCCCGCCGCCGCCACCGCAAGGCCTCCATTGTCCACATCTGCCGGTTTGCCTGTGTAGCTTACCCACCGACCTCCATACCCAGGCCGCCCTGAGTTTCTTAGATGACGCCTGCCAAACGCCCCCTTTCCCACAGATCACCATCCCCATCCCCATCCCCCACTCCAGAGCATCGCGGCCTAAGCCCAGCTACGCTTCCTATGGAGCTCGAGGAGCGACTGGCCCAAAAGAGGTGTATAGCGGTCCCTTCGCCCGACATCGCCGAGGAAGCTGACGACATTACTAGCGGCAGACACTCAAGCAGCGGGCTAGAGTATGCGGGCATGTCTCGTTCGCTGGCTACGACATCGAGGTCATCGACAGCGACACCCTAAGGCGGGCTGTGTCACAGGTTAAGTGGTCCACCCCCAACCCCTCAGGTTCAACCGCCGTCGATCTCATCCATGGCCCCACCGCTGATCTCCTCTGGCTCGCTGTCAACAATTTGCCATTCTACATCGCCATCGAGCCCCTTTTGTCATTTCTGAAGGACACATTCTGCGATGCTGGCTTGGGATCCACAGCTTTCAAGTCAGACCTCATCGACGGTGACCACGAGGAGGGCACCCTCTCCATCTCTTCCAAGGGGAAAGAGCCCATCTGCTCTTCCAAGGGGAAAGCGCCCGTCTGCGACATCAGGGAGGGCACCCTACAGCCGTGCTCTTCTAAGGGGAAGGAGCCCATCTGCGACAACATGGAGCGCATCCAGGGTCCATGCTCTTCCCATGGGAACGAGCCCATCCGTGACAAGTGAGGAAACACATGATTTGTTTTGCCATTCCTCTTCACAGGGGGAAACCCATGATTTGTTTTGTCGAGTCCCTTTTTTAGTGTAGTGAGAATTTATCCAGTTTTAATTGCTATATGTGGTTGTTTGCAGTATGCCTTGTTTATTTCAGTTGTTCACAATGTGATGCTCTATATGTGCAATTATTTATCGTGGCAAAGACATTTCATCAATCCAGTTTTAAACATACCGATAGCAATGCGTATATTTGCTTGATGTTAAGCCTGTTATAGCTAGCATATGCCTCTTTTGAAGTTTTTCGATTGTTCGGTTGTTTGTAGTTAGCATGTGTTCAGTTGCAAATGCTATCTTTGGTTGTTCGTAGTATGCCTTGTTTATTCCAGTTATTCACAACGTGATGTTCTATATGTGCAAGTATGAATTGTGCAGTTCAATTTCATCAGTACCAGTTTCAACAATACCACTATGAATGACTACATTTGGTTGCTGCATCTTGTAGTTAACACGCCTTTCCATTTTTATTTAACCATAACCAGTGTACTTAGACGGGCACAATACCAGTTTGAATGACCATGTTTGCTTGTTGGCAGTTAGCACACCTTTCCACTTGTTTTGCTTTACTAGCGTGCTTAAACCTGCACACTGAAGCTATCTTTTGGAGATTATTTTGTCAGCCATGTGTAATTTTGGTTTATGTTTAGCCTGTTGTGCTTAACATGCTTCTTGACGTACCTACACAGGACAATTTTAGGAACGACTACTGATTTCCATCAAGGTTAGTTTCATCCCATATTTAAGGCATATTTTTCTCTAAGTAGTTTTGGTGATTGATGACAACATATTTGCGGACTAATCATGTGGTTGAGTATTTCAGAGATTCATCTTTTGGCACGAGACGGTTCCCTCCCCTCGGTGTTTGAAGCGAAGACGGTGTAGCCCTTTCGATTCAGTTTTGGTGGACTTGTGTCGTAGAAGTCACTGTACTATCAAGAGGGGGTCCGCATTGGTTAGGCTAGGGTGGAATCAACATGTGCACATCTCCTTTGCACCCTCTGAGCTTTTCCGCTTCATTGAAGGCTCCCTTGCTGCCTTCTCCCTGAGATCTGGTCCCAGCGACCGCGAACCCCAGTGGTAGTACCGCTCGAGAGCTACAAGCGGCAGTACCGCTCCATAATGGTACTACCGCTTGGAGCTGTCAGCCATAGTACCGCTGCGGCTTCGTGCTCCTAGCGCCTCGATTCAAGGGTCCTCCTCTTGTGTCGGATTTTGCGGCACTAGCTGCGGCAGTAGAGGCGGTAGTACCGCTCTTAGGCGGTAGTACCGCCCTTATCACCGCGGTAGTACCGCCCTGGGTCCAGGTCCTGCTCTGCTTCTCGCTCTCTTCTCACTGCGCGGCAGTACCACGAGGTGGAACGGTAGTACCGCTGAAACAACGGTGATACGTCTCCGTCGTATCTACTTTTCCAAACAGTTTTGCCCTTGTTTTGGACTCTAACTTGCATGATTTGAATGGAACTAACCTGGACTGACGCTGTTTTTAGAAGAATCGCCATGATGTTGTTTTATGTGCAGAAAACAGAAGTTCTCAGAATGACCTGAAACTCCACGGAACATCTTATAAAAAAAAATAAAAATCCTCGCCAAAGATGAAGACCAGGGGGCCCACACCATGTCCACGAGGGTGGGGGGCGCCCCCCTAGGGCACGCCCCCTACCTCGTGGGCCCCCTGGAGTCCTTCGGACACCAACTCCAACTCTACATATTTGCTTTCGAGGAGAAAAAATAGAGGAGTTGCTTTCGAGGAGAAAAAATAGAGGAGAAGAAATCATCGCGTTTTACGATACGGAGCCGCCGCCAAGCCCTAAAACCTCTCGGGAGGGCTGATCTGGAGTCCGTTCGGGGCTCCGGAGAGAGGATTCATCGCCGTCGTCATCATCAACCATCCTCCATCACCAATTTCATGATGCTCACCGCCGTGCGTGAGTAATTCCATCATAGGCTTGTTGGACGGTGATGGGTTGGATGAGATCTATCATGTAATCGAGTTAGTTTTGTTAGGGTTTGATCCCTAGTATCCACTATGTTCTGAGATTGATGTTGCTATGACTTTGCTATGCTTAATGCTTGTCACTAGGGCCCGAGTGCCATGATTTCAGATCTGAACCTATTATGTTTTCATGAATATATGTGTGTTCTTGATCCTATCTTGCAAGTCTATAGTCACCTACTATGTGTTATGATCCGGAAACCCCGAAGTGACAATAATTGGGACCACTCCCGGTGATGACCATAATTTGAGGAGTTCATGTATTCACTATGTGCTAATGCTTTGTTCCGGTTCTCTATTAAAAGGAGGCCTTAACATCCCTTAGTTTCCATTAGGACCCCGCTGCCACGGGAGGGTAGGACAAAAGATGTCATGCAAGTTCTTTTCCATAAGCACGTATGACTATATTTGGAATACATGCCTACATTATATTGATGAATTGGAGCTAGTTATGTGTCACCCTATGTTATGACTATTACATGATGAACCGCATCCGGCATAATTATCCATCACCGATCCAATGCCTGCGAGCTTTCCATATACTGGTTTACGCTTATTTACTTTCCCGTTGCTACTGTTACAATCACTACATGTCGGTGTACTAGAGTAGGGGTACCCTAGTATCCCGAACTTGTGCACGGGCAGTTGCAGCCCTCCGCGGCAAGGCTTACCGGGTGACCGCCAAGGCCCTCCGTGGTTCCTTTGGAGCCATTCAAGAACAAAGTATTCAAGCCAAGGAGACAAGGCCCAAGAAGAGGAGCTTGCCGGGAAGGCCACGCAAGGCACCTAGGAGACAAGGCCCCGACAAGAGGAGCTTGCCGAAGGCCACCCAAGGCACCTAGGAGACAAGGCCCCGGCAAGAGGAGCTTGCTGAAGGCCCGTGAGCGACAAGCTTCCGGATGCGACAAGACAACAACTGACAAGGCGCTTGCGCATGCAGACCACCAGACTGCACTCCAGCACATCCACGAACGTGTCGCCCTGGGACCTTTCCAAGCGCGCGTGGCGAGAGGCTGTGCAGCTAGCGGTGCGAGGTGGCAAGCGGCGCTGACAAGATTGCCATCGTGGCAAGCGATGGCGCCCCTGACGGCCCCTGTTTGCACTGTTAGGGCGACGTAGACGGGCATTTAATGCCCTTGTCCCCTGCCGTCAGGGTTAGGTATGATACACTGTACAAGTAGCTGTACCAACCACCCCTTTTCCATTTTTACCCTTGTCTACGTTTCCACCTGTCGGAGACCCCTTGAGCATATAAAAGGAGGCCCATGCGGAACGTAGAGGGGGGTTCGAGAGGTAGGAAGCCAGAGAACATCCACGCTCGGTCTCGTTAGCAGCTTGCGTGTACTGTAGCACTCAAGCGCTCCCGAGCAAGAACTCAATACACACAGACATGCAGCAGTAGGAGTGTTAACTCTCCGGAGAGCTCCGAAGCTGGGTAAACCGCTCGTGTTCTTCGCCTCGATCTGCTCTTCATGCGACCTCCTCCCCCCGCCGAACCGAAAGGGGCTCGGTCCGCCGGTCCAATAGGTGTTCGTGGGCCAGATCAGCCTGCCCCGACATCTTTGGCGCGCTAGGTAGGGGGCGTCGAGATTGTGCGAACCTGATCCGGCGTCCGCACGAGTTAGATCTTCATCATCTTCATCGACATGCCACCGAAGAAGAAGGCTTCGGCGGCAGATGTTCCGTCGCGTCGAACCCACTCACCACCGGAGCAAGCGGGTGGTGGGGTAGACGCCGCGTAAAAACCGACGCCGACGGGAGCCACGGTGCTGCCAAGTCCAAGGACAAGGCTGCGTGAACCTCGGCGTCCGTACATGCACCGCGCCTGCCTCAGAGGCGCGGGACCGACAGCGCCATGGTATTCACAACGCCATACGCCGTTGGACCAAGATCGAGCTGGTGGATCTCGGGATGCTCAAGACCAGCATGCACGCCAACATCTTTGGCGCTGAAGCGAGGCATGGTCGCTGGACGGGATACTGCTCCTTCTAACATAGTTAGAAGTCCGGCATATCCGCTCCCTTGCGCCGTTCGCCACCGCCACCCACCACTCGCAAAAGCTTTGGCGAGAGCTCAATCGCTTCCCCGGATTACCCTCCAACAGCCGACAAGGTCGATGAATGGAGGGCCACCATTCGTAGTCTCATTGGCTTTGCTAACGGCGACGCTCCGCTGGCAGCCGAAAGTGCATCGCTGCCGCGGCAAGACTGCCAAACACGAGCCGGTGGCGGCGAAACCGTGGGGTGCAACCACCATGCACTCTCCGCCCGAAGGCCAAGATCGCCGACTCGCCGGATCCACCTCGACAGCGACTCCACCGCATCATCGGATCCACGAGCTCGTCGCGATCAGCGCCAAGTTCTTCACGAACGATAGTAAGAAGACGCTCGAACTCGCATCAAGCACCGAAGAGAAGCGCGGCATCAATCCGACCAGCGCGCTGGGCCCTTTGTCGACATGCATGCGCCAGGGGAACCAGGCGACTTGCCGTACGCGGTTGCCCTGCGTTCACTCGTGAGCTGCGGCAAGTCCAGTGGCCCAGCAAGAAGAATTTCAAGCCAGACATACCAGAGAAGTACGATGGCAAGACGCATCCGTCGGAGTTCCTCAGCATCTACACCATCGCGGTGCAAGCTGCCGGGGGGCGAGACGACAAGATCCTGGCCAACTACTTCCCGCTGGTACTCAAGCCCAATGTCAGATCCTGGCTCATGCACTTGCCGGACAACTCCATATCCTCTTGGGCAGATCTATGCCATCAGTTTGTCGGTAGCCTTTACAGAGGCCACAAGCCCCATGGCCAAGAAAGGGACCTTCATCTGCCGCCTGTAAGGAAGGAGAGCCCTCGCAAGTACATTCAGAGATTCAGCCACAGACAAAGATAACATCCCAGATGTCCACCCCCGCCAAGGGTAATCAGCGCGTTCCATCGTAACATGCGAAACCGCAGGATGCGGAGGAGATGGCGATGTGCAAGATCGAGACATCGATGAGCTATATGCCCCGCCGACAAGTGTGCACGTGCTGAGGAAGGGAGGAGACTCCCCGGAGAGAATACTGAAGCAGGAGGATCTGATAGTGAGGAGATCGCCCCGGCAAAGAAAAACCGGCGGCGGAACAACAGGAAGAAGAAAGGCAAAGATGTGCTAGTTGTTGAGCGGTCCGGCAACGGAGGTGGCGCCAAGAAAGCCAAAGCTGGTAGCTCCGGCGAGGAGGTTGCCGCTGGCACCAACTGCCAGGCTGTGGCGGTCGCCGACAAGCAGGACGGCTCCAACAAACAAGATCGCAAGATCCACCGCACTAAGGGCCATGACCTCCAGAGCTGCAAAAGGTCGAGCAGCTTGTCGAGCAGCGTAAGGCTGAATACGAACGACGCGACAAGGAGAAGGCCCAGAAGGTGCCGGAGGAGCTAGCAAGAAACGCCCGGCCGAGGAGGACGCGGCAAGGCCAAGCAGCGGCAAGGAGACAGACCTCCCCGCGGCCGCGACAAGGATGAAGACGACGACGATGATGAAGACATGGATGATGACGAGACCGATGAGCAGGAGTTCCAGAAAGCCACAGAGGTCCTGTGCGTTGACGGTGGTGCTTCTCTGCATACTTCACACCGCCAGCTCAAGCAGTGGATGCGGGAAGTCAATGCGGCAGAACCATCCGTCGAGTCACGCAAGCCTCTGAAATGGTCCAGCACGCCTATCATCTTTGATATTGAGGACCACCACGATCGCGTAAGCTGCGTTCGGTGCTTGCCGATGTTGGTTTCACCAACTATCCGCAACCTCCGTGCCACTAAGATGCTAGTTGACGGCGGGGCCAGCTTGAACTCTGATCTCCTCCGCGGTGCTCCACAAACTCCGGATCCCCGATGGCGAAGCTCGAAGAGACCGCACATTCCAAGGAATCAATCCGGGAAGGAGCAAGCCAAGGGAAAGATCACGTTGCCGGTGACATTTGGCAGCGAAGTTGAACTTCAGGATCGAGAGGGTCACTTTTGACGTTGTCGACTTTCCATTGCCTTACAATGGGATACTTGGCCGCCCAAAGACTCGCCAAATTCATGGCAGCCTCTCACTATGCATACAACATGCTGAAGATGCCAGTCCCGATAAGTGTCATCTCTGTCCCTGGCGACAAGAAGGATTCTCTTATCTGCGCCGACAAGATCTACCGGGAAGCAGCAGCTGCAGCAGATTGCAAGCCACTTGCCGCTGAAGCTCCCGGGGCGAAGAAGAAGACCAAGTCCGGCAAGAGCTCTGATGCCTACTCCGGCAAGCGCACCTCTTCGGAGTGCTGCGCTACCGTCGAGGACGCACCATCGAGCTCCACCGGCAAGTGTAAGAAGACAATGGCGGCTCCACCAGAGACCAAGAAGGTGTCCGCCAAGGAGGGCGGCACTGGTGGTACCTTCACCATCAGTGCCACTCTCGACCCTAAATCGGAAGGCGCGCTCGTTGCTTTCCTGCGGGCGAACGTCGACGTGTTTGCGTGGGAACCGTCTGACATCCCCGGTGTTCCCAGGAAAGTAATTGAGCACCATCTTGCCGTCTGTCCTCATGCGCGGCCCGTCAAGCAGAAAGTCAGGAAGCAGGCAGTGGAGCGCCAAGAATTCATCGTGGAAGAAATCAAGAAATTGGAAGCAGCGGGCCTTGTCAGAGGAGTGCTCCATCCTACGTGGTTGGCCAATCCAGTAGTTGTACGCAAGGACAAAAGGGAAATGGAGGCTTTGTATCGACTTTACTGATGTCAATAAAGCTTGTCCCAAAGACCCATTTCCCTTGCCGCGCATCGACCAGATTGTTGACTCCACGGCCGGATGTGATTTGCTTTCATTTCTGGATGCATACTCAGGATATCATCAGATCTTCATGGCAGAAGAGGATGAGGAGAAAACCGCATTCATCACCCCATGTGGCACATATTGTTTCGTACGGATGCCTTTCGGATTAAAGAATGCTGGTTCAACATTTGCAAGAGTAGTCCATTACGCTTTTGAGCCGCAAATGCACAGAAATGTGGAAGCCTACATGGATGACATAGTGGTCAAAAGTAAGGACAAGGCGACTCTGATTCAAGATTTAGACGAAACCTTTGCAAATCTGCGCAAGATCAACCTCAAGCTAAACCCTGAGAAGTGTGTGTTTGGAGTCCCTTCCGGCAAGCTTCTCGGTTTCTTTGTGACTCAGCGGGGAATTGAAGCCAATCCCGACAAGATCAAGGCCATTGAGCAGATTGAAGCACCAAGGCGCGTCAAGGATGTACGAAGACTTGCGGTTCGCATGAGCTGCTCTCAAAGAGGTTTATCTCTAGGTTTGTTGGAAGCGCCCTGCCATTTTTCAAAATTTTGAAAAAGGCAGGTCCGATGAAATGGACTCCGGAAGCGGAGGCTGCGCTGCAGGACTTGAAGAGATACCTGTCCTCTACTCCAACACTTGTCGCACCTAAGCCACAAGAGAAGTTGCTGCTATATATAGTGGCAACCAATCAAGTGGTTAGTGTTGCGTTAGTAGCGGAGAGGGAGGCGGATGATGAGCTAGCAACAATGGCAGATGCATCCAAATACGAAAGGTGGGGCTTCACCGGCAAGCTCGTCCCGACAAGGATGGATCTACGCAGACGCATGAGAAGATGCAGAAAAGAATGGTGCAGCGCCCAGTTTACTTCGCCGGTTCCCTTCTGCGAGGGGCTAGGTCAAGGTACTCGGTGTGCGTAAATTGCTTTTGGCCTCCTCATGGCCTCGAGAAAGCTGCGCCATTACTTCCGTGCACATGAGATCACAGTCGTCACTGCTTTTCCGTCAAGAGGATACTGCAAAATCCAGAGGCAACATGTAGGATTGTCGAGTGGGCACTGGAACTGTCAAGCTTTGGCCTCAAGTTTGAGAGCACTTCAACTATCCAAAGCAGCGCATTGGCGGAGTTCATAGCAGAATGGACGCCAACACAAGATGAAGAAATTCCAGAAACGAGCATCCCCGTCAAGGAGGCAAGTAAAGAGTGGCTGATGTACTTTGATGGTGCCTTCTCGCTGCAAAGGCGCCCGGTCTTGAGCGTGCTACTTGTTGCACCCACCGGAGAGCACCTCAAGTACGTAGTCCAGATGCACTTTCCCAAGGAGCAAGCAACAAACAATACAAGGAGTATGAAGGTTTGCTTGCCGGTCTCGTAATCACAAAGAACCTTGGGATCAAGAAGCTCATTGTCGGGGGTGATCGACACTTGTCATCCGCCAAGTGAACAAGAGTTATCGAGTCCGTTGATGGAAGCTTATGTTGATGAAGTGAGAAAGCTAGAAGAGCACTTTGACGGCCTACAAATGGAACATGTTCCAAGAGCTCGAGCGACATTGCCGATGGCTCGTCAAGTCGCCGACTTAAGTTACCTGTGGAACCAGGGATCTTTGTGCTCAAGCTGACTCAACCGTCTCAGAACGCCATCAACTGGACAGAGCAAGAAGAGTAAGTTGATTTCTGGTGACTATTTTCCGGCAGACCTCCCCGAAGCCGCTGCCAAGAAGGTCCCCAAGATCAACACCAAGGGTGCTGAGGAGCAGTCTGCTCCGGCAAGCCCTAGGGTTTGTTCCGTTGAAGCAGACGCTCCCGACAAGTTTTGCTCCTGCAAGCTTGCCGGGAACGCCAAGTCCGATCGAGCCGCAGGTTCTCGCCAGAGAAGCGGATGTTCCGCAGTAGCGAGATGTGCCTTTAGTCCTTGTTGTCGAGCCGCAAGCTCCAAAGATGGGCACAAAGAGATTGTCCTTTTCCTTCAGACAGGAGAACTTCCCGAAGAGCAAGAAGAAGCGGAAAGAGTAGCCCGGCAGTCAAGTATGTACCAGTTTGTCGACAACACGCTGTACAGAAGAAGACTCAACGGTGTGAAATTGAAGTGTATTCACCGGGAAGACGGACAAAAGCTGTTGGCAGAGATACATGGAGGCATATGTGGTCACCACATTGGCGCCAGAGCACTTGCCGGCAAAGCGTTGCTCCAAGGTTTCTTTTGGCCGACAGCCCTCCGTGATTCAACCGCACAAGTAACCAAGTGTGAAGCGTGCGATTCCATTCCAAGCAGATACACCAGCCAGCTCAAGCTCTCCAGACGATCCCTTTATCCTCGCCATTTTCGGTCTAGGGGCTCGACATCCTCGGCCCCTTTCCCGAAGCTGTCGGGGCTTTGAGTACTTGTACGTTGTAATCGACAAGTTCACAAAGTGGCCGGAAGTGGAAGCGATGAGGAAGGTGATAGCACGATCGTGATCAAGTTCTTTAGGTCGATTGTTTGCCGTTTGAATCCCTAACAGGATCATCACCGACAACGGCACGCAATTCACGAGCCGCACCTTCATGCAAGACGCCCAAGATCTTGGCGCCAAGGTTCCGCTTCGCTTACATTGCTCATCCGAGAAGTAACGGTCAAGCGGAGAGGGCGAATCTTTGAAGTGCTGGCGGGCTCAAGGCCGTGGACTTTCGACAGGCTGCACAGGTGCGGAAGAAACTGGATTGAGGAGCTGCCGGTGGTTCTTTGGTCGATCAGGACGACGCCAAATCGAGCCACTGGCTAGACACCTTTCTCTCTCGTCTATGGAGCAGAGGCAGTTCTCCCATGGAACTTCGATATCTGGATCACCTCGAGTGCTCGCTTATGATGAGCTTGAGCAAGAGCAGCTTGCTTCAAGATGACGCTGCTCCTTGAGGAAGACCGTCTTCAGTCTGTCAGACGAGCTGCTCGATACCAGCAAGCTTTGCGCCACTACCGTAGCCGCAAAGTTAATGCCAGAAGTTTCGAGGAAGGCGACCTTGTTCTTCGGCGCGTTCAGTCCGCCAAGAATTCCAACAAGTTGACACCAAAGTGCGAAGGCCCTTATCGGGTGAAACGAGTCACTAGGCTCGGGCGCTGTCCGCTTTGAGACCGAAGATGGCATTCCGTGAGCAACTCCTAGAACATTGAGCATCTTCGTAAGTTTTACTCAGAAGCGCGGTTGCCGGAACCTGTTCCGGCAACCACCTTTTGTACAAGTCTTGCCGATGTTGCATGTAATCCTTGGTACAAATCCGGGCGCAGACCCCGTGCATAAGTAAAGCTAATGTGCTTCACACATCTTGTCAATTTCATGCTTTCTACTTCTATTTTGCATGCGTTATCTGACACTTTGTGCAGCACCTACCCCCGGTAAGCAATAACGAGCCATAAAGCTCCATATCTTTATTTTCTCTTCTTTCTCTTTCTCAAAGAAAGGAAGGTTCCCCCCACAAGTTTGCCGGGGAAAGGAGAAGATAATGGTGTGGACCAAGCGTCGCTCAAGGAAGTCTAGCCTTACCGGAAGCAAACGACGGAAAAGCTAAGTTGCTAAAGTTTGAGCAATCAGTTTTAAAATTTTTAAGTTATCTTCCTCGAACGACTGCATTTTGTATGGAAAACCTGTGCGCGGAGGAACCAACTCGTAGCTAGTTGCGCCCATACTTTGTTTCGAGTCCGCTCAACAACTTAAGTGGGCTGCGACTAGTTGCGACATAAGGTTACTGTCGGAAGCGGCACCGCCAAAGAAGTCTTGACGTCTGACTTTTCAGCGCGCCAGGTGCCTGTGCTGACAAGGTCCCTAAAAGCGTAGGGCAAAAACATACAAAGGAAGGAATCAAGTAAAGGAAATAACATAGCAATTGCTACTCGAAATAGAGGTATATTACAAGATAACTTGTCGCAGCTCTAATAGATTGTTCTCACAACATGACCAGCAGCGGCAAGAAAAAGAGAAAGCGGGCGGCCTAATCTACGCGATCACCCTGAACCCTCTTGATCCCGCTCACCCTGTCCATGATGGGTGCGACAAGGGTCTTGAGCGCTTCCACATCAGCATCCGGCGGGAAGGACTTGAGGACGTTGGTGAGGTTGAGGCCTGGGTTGCGGAAGGCCACCTTCATTAGCACCTTTTGAAGAGCTCCCGCGCAGATCTGGCGCGACTCCTTGACCAGCTGCTTTGGGACTTCTTCCCGGAGTCTCTGGAGGGCCGTCACCACGCCTTTGAAGAACAAGCTGAGCTTGGCGCTGGGTTGGAGGTGCTCATCGGAGGAATACCCAAGGTCCACCATCCCCAGCTGCGCCAGCTCCCTGTTGATGGCTGCAGCAACGTCCACGAGACCCTTGGTCCAGTGCTCCACATTCTCCCTAAAAGTGTTCTGGGCGGCAGCAGCACTCGCCAGCAACGCCTCGTCGGCCTTGATCTTCTCCTTCAAGGCCACCTCCTGCTCCCTGGCATCGTCCAGCGTCTGAGTCAAAGTGGTCAGCTTCAACTCAAGATCTGCATTGGAGTCCTTAGCGGCGCTGAGCTCCTTGCTCCTCTCGGCGAGAGGGCCCTATAGCTCGCCAAGAGTGTAGGCGTCCTTCTCACGCTCATGCTTGAGTGCAGCAAGCTCCTCGCCGCTCTCCTTGAGATTGGCCTCCAGCTGCATCACCTTTGTCTCCAGCTCCTTCTTGGCAGCCTCGGCAGCTGCGGCAGCATCCTTTGCTTCCTGGAGAGCCCCGCCAAATGTTTGCTCGCGCGTGGCTAGATCCTCCTCATGGCTGTCAAGATTAACCTTCCTCTGCGCCAACTCGCCTTCCTGCGCAGATAGCTTCTCGGCGGCAAGCCGCTGTTGCTCCTCAGCTTCAGCCTTCTCGAGGAGGAAGGCCTTGCGCTCCTCGGCGAGTCGCTCCCGCTCCTCTGCCAGGGACCGGAGAGCTTCCTGGTTGACGCCCCGGAGCTCCTCCGCGCGCTTCTCGATGTCTGCTCCCACCTTCGCGACAAGCGCTTCCTGGGATTCTAGCTTGGCTTGTCGGGCGCGTTAGAGCGACAGCAGCTTCCGCAGCAGCTGCTCTTCCTCAGACTCGCCGCTGCTGCTGTTTGGTGCATCGACCAGCGTCAGTCCAGCGGAGGCGAGCAACTCTTCATCAAAAGTTTCTCCTTCGGCCGGTGCCCTGGAGCTCGACGCCCATGGGAGCTTGATGAAGACACCATCGCCGACCTTCAAATAGACGCCGGGCTGGGGCTCTTCGGAGCCCGACGCTGCCGCAGCGGCGGAGGGATCGGCGGTCGGCGTGGCGCTGGCGCTCCTGCGGCCTCGAAGTGCGTCGGTCACGATCGCTGGACCCTCGCCAGCCTCTGTGGGGGCAGCTTTGGCGGCCTCTTCACGGCCGGGCTCGTCGCGCCAGCTTCTTCTCCGATGGCAGCGGCGTCGTCGGTATTACGCTTGCGCGTCCTCCTCGCCCGGCCTCGGTCTCCATTGGCTCAGGCGAATGGATCGACGACCGGAAAATGAAGAAAAGTCAAGCAAATATTCAAAAGAAAATCAGAAGAAGAAGAACACAAGGGAAGTTTTCAAGCAAGAGGATTACCTTCTGCAGTCATGATCTCCGCCGCCAGGGATCGCTGGTGCTGTCCTTGTCAAGAGTTGTCCCTTGCGGAGAACTGCCCTTGCCGGAGAAGTCTCCCTTGCGGAGAACGCTCCCTTGCCGGGAATCCTCCCTTGGCGGTGTAGTCGAAGCGAAGGCATGTCGAGCGTATTCAGGCACTCCACAGTAACGCTGCTCTGCTCCTACACAAATCAGCAATCGGATATCAAGAAGAAAGGGCACCCATGCACGCCCAACAGCAGGAAGTAAACCATATACTTGCGCTGGGGGCTGCGCTGGGGGCTGCTTTGAGGAAGAGTTGCCACGTCCGGCAAGGTGGTCTCGGACGCGCCTCATGCTGTCGCGGTGGGTTCGTCCTCGATTACAATCACCGGGGCCTTGGCTCTCTTCGACGCTCTCTGGGCCAGTGACCTGAAAAGGAATGGGTTCAGAGTGAAGCAAATCGGATACAAGACGAAGCAACAAGCCGAAGAACTACAAATGCTGCAAAGAATCTTACTCTTCTTCTTCCTCGTCGGAGCTGAGCGCGGAGAGATCAAATTCTGGCTCGCCTCCAATACGACGAGGCGGAGGAGTAGGTTCCCTTGGCCGCTTGGCGGGAGCAGCGGTGGTCTGCGAGGCCCCGCTCCGGTTGCCGCAGCGACGTGAGGTGCTCCCCACGGCAACAAAGTGCTTGCCGCGGTGGAGCTGCCGCGCGCGCCGCGGCTGTTGACCCGTCTGCCGCCCCGCTACGTCTCCAGCCTTGCGGAGACGCCTTCTTGGTGGAGCTGGGGGCTCCGCTCGCGGCAAGCTATCCGAAGGAGGGGAGGAGGCGCCCTCGGTGGCTCGCTTCGACTTCGAGTTTCAGGCCGACAAGCTCTTCCTCGCCGGCAAACTCCCTCGCTCGACAAGGCTTGCCGCCTCTGCTGCCTCTGCCTCCTCCACGGTGAATCCGAACTTCGCCCGGGCGGCGGTTGCTGCCGCCTCTTCCAGTTGGCGTATGGCGCGCTGCATCTCATCATCGGTGGTGTCGCGGGTGAGGCTCTTCTGTTCATCGGGGCGGATCGGCACTTCTACCAGGCTGTCAAAGAACACTCGCATGACGTCATCTGCAGGCTCTTGCCAGGTTGGAACAATTCCATGCGAATCGCACAACGGCATCATCGCACGGATGCGGTCGAGCGAGGAATTGTTGCACAGCGGGACGACATTCTTCGGCAACCTGAACGCTCCGGGATGCTCAGGATCGTGCTTGAACAGCTCCAAGAGCATCGCATCCAATTCCAGGACAGTGAAATTGAAGTTGAGGCCCGGGCGCAGCCTCATGATATCCGCCGCGTTCTGGAACTCCCAGGCGGGTCTCCTCCTCTCCTGCAGGGGGCGTCTGGCGGCGAAGAAATCTATGCCAACGGCGCCATAAATGAGTCCGGCAAGCCTCGTGTGTAGGATCCGGATGACGGCAATCTTCAGCCTAAGCGTCTTCGAGGCCAGATTGCTCCAATCGTTGCCGCGCACTGCGAGGTTTGGCGCTGGGCGGTAACGGCAGCTGCGGGTTCTCCTCGACAATCCAGCACCAGTCTGCACTCCACTCATCCCATTTGCTACGGAGCTCTCCCTCCAGATAAGCTTCCTTCTTGCCGGTCCTCGAGATCCAGGCGATCCCACCGGAAAGAGGCTCTCCTCTCTCAACTCGGGGCATAAAGAAGTGGCGGAAAAGGGCTACGTTTGGATGGACTCCGACAAAGTTTTCGCAGAGATGTGCGAAAACAGCCATGGTCAGAACAGCATTGGGGGTGAAGTCAAGGAGGCGGAACCCGTAGGTGTTCATGATATCGCACAAAAATTCAGAGAAAGGCGGGCAGAGCCCGCAGTAGAAGAACAGCGCGAAGAAAGGGTGCCCATGCGGAGCCAGTTCCGAAGCAGCAGCTGGGAGTACCTTCGTGCATGGATGTGCTCGCGTCTCCGTCAACCAGAAGAGGTAGTAGTGCTCCCTCAGCTCCCTCGCGGCGAGCTGAGGGGGGGGGGGGAGATTGCCCGCTCCTTCTGCAGCGCCACAAGCCGCTGCGCCTCGGCCGACTTCACGGCCTTCCCCTTGTCGGCTTTCAGAGCCATGGCGGAGGTGGTGAGGAAGATCGACGGCGTTGGTGATGCTGGTGACGATGGGGGGGCGGAGCGCTGCTCTCTTTTCAGCCTTGGGGAGAAGGGGGGAGCAGTGGAGGTTTTTTCGAGATTGGACAGCAACTGGCGAGATGGGCGGACTGCCCCTGTTTCCCCTGCATATAAAGAGGGAGGGGGCGGACGTTCCGTCGTTCCGAATAAAGAAACCACCCATGATCTCTCACACGACGCCGCATTCGACGCGTGCCGTTTGTGGAGGGCGTGGTGGGTCCGGGGTGAGTTACGGCGTGACCCAGGCCACGCGTGCCCGTGCCCTGTTTTGGGCCTGGCCCAACAGCGCTCGGCACCGTGTGTGGCCCAGGCCCGGGGGCTCCTGTCGGTGTACAAGAGTAGGGGTACCCTTGTATCCCGAACTTGTGCACGGGCAGTTGCAGCCCTCATGACAAGGCTTACCGGTGACCGCCAAGGCCCTCCGTGGTTCCTTTGGAGCCATTCAAGAACAAAGTATTCAAGCCAAGGAGACAAGGCCCGGCAAGAGGAGCTTGCCGGGAAGGCCACCCAAGGCACCTAGGAGACAAGGCCCGGCAAGAGGAGCTTGCCGGAAGGCCACCCAAGGCACCTAGGAGACAAGGCCCGACAAGAGGAGCTTGCCGGGAAGGCCCGGTGAGCGACAAGCTTCCTGGACGCGACAAGACAACAACCGCGGCAAAGGCGCTTGCATGATAGACCACCACTCTGTACTGTGCTCAAAGACATCCACTAACGTGTCGCCCTGGGACCTTTCCAGGCGCGCGTGGCGAGAGGCTGTGCAGCCAGCGGTGCGAGGTGGCAAGCGGCGCTGACAAGATTGCCATCGTGGCAAGCGATGGCGCCCCTGACGGTCCCTGTTTGCACTGTTAGGGCAACGTAGATGGGCATTTAATGCCCTTGTCCACTGCCGTCAGGGTTAGGTATGATACACTGTACAAGTAGCTGTACCAACCACCCCTTTTCCATTTTTACCCTTGTCTACGTTGCCACCTGTCGGAGACCCCTTGAGCATATAAAAGGAGGCCCATGCGCAACGTAGAGGGGCGTTCGAGAGGTAGGAAGCCAGAGAACATCCACACTCGGTCTCGTTAGCAGCTTGCGTGTACTGTAGCACTCAAGCGCTCCCGAGCAAGAACTCAATACACTCAGACATGCAGCAGTAGGAGTGTTATCTCTCCGGAGAGCTCCGAAGCTGGGTAAACCGCTCGTGTGCTTCGCCTCGATCTGCTCTTCGTGCGACCTCCGCCCCCCGCCAAACCGAAAGGGGCTCGGTCCGCCGGTCCCATAAGTGTTTGTGGGCCAGATCAGCCTGCCCCGACACTACAAAATACAAAAAATATTACTTTTGCTTTCATTACTCTTTTGTTACCGTTATCAACACTATCATATTACTTTGCTACTAAGTACCTTGATGCAGATATTAAGTTATCCAGGTGTGGCTGAATTTACAACTCAGTTGCTAATACTTGAGAATATTCTTTGGCTCCCCTTGTGTTGAATCAATAAATTTGGGTTGAATACTCTACCCTCGAAAGTTGTTGTGATCCCCTACACTTGTGGGTTATCAAGAACAATTTTTGGCGCCGTTGGCGGGGAGCATAGCTCTATTCTTTGAGTTACTTGGGATTTATATCTGCTGGACACTATGAAGAACTTGAAAGACGAGAAGACAAAAATTTATCCCTCAACTACGAGGGGAGATAAGGAACTGCCATCTAGCTCTGCACTTGATTCATCTTCATTATGAGTAAGCTTGCGACACCTAAACCTGCTTCTGCTATTCATTCTGATACGTTGCATGTTATTGATGATGCCTCTTCTGCTATGCATGATACTTATGATGAAACTACTTCTATGCTTGATACTACTGTGCCCCTTAGTGAATTTCTCGATGAACAAATTGCTAGGGCTAGAGAGAAAGAAATTATTGAAACTGATAATATTGATGAAAGTGATGATGAGGATAGGCTTGTTATTCCTTAAGGTAATATTTTTGATATGGAATCTTCTGCCGCTAATTTAGCTTGCAAAGATAATCGTGAACTTAAGAGGCTATTAATTAAATGGAACAAGGAATCTCTTAGAGATAGAATGAGGCCTGACCCTGCTTTTGCTACTTCACCTATTTGTGTTACCAATAAGGATTATGAATTCTCTGTTGATCCTGATATAATTACTTTGGTCGAATCTAATCCTTTTCATGGTTATGAATCTGAAACTGTTGTGGCACATCTTACTAAATTAAATGATATAGCCACCCTGTTCACTAATGATGAGAGATCTCGCTACTTTTATATTCTTAAAATATTTCTGTTCTCATTAAAGGGTGATGCTAAGATATGGTTTAATTCTCTTTATCCTGGTTGTGTGCGTAGTCCCCAGGATATGATTTATTACTTCTCTGCTAAATATTTCCTTGCTCATAAGAAACAAGCCGCTTTAAAGGAAATATACAACTTTGTGCAAATTGAAGAAGAAAGTCTCCCACAAGCTTGGGGGAGTCTTCTCAAGTGACTTAATGCTTTGCCTGATCATCCTCTTAAGAAAAATGAAATACTTGATATCTTTTATAATGGACTAACCGATGCTTCCAGAGATTACCTGGATAGTTGTGCTGGTTCTCTTTTCAGGGAAAGAACACCGGATGAAGCTGAAATTTTATTGAATAATATGTTGACAAATGAAAATAATTGGGCATCTTCTGAGCCAGCTCCTGAGCCAGCTCCTGCTCCAATTACCCAGCCTATTCTTAAACCAACTCCGAAGAAGAGAGGTGTTCTATTTCTGAGTCCTGAAGATATGCAAGAGGCAAAGAAATCTATGAAAGAAAAAGGTATTAAAGCTGAAGATGTTAAGAATTTACCTCCTATTGAAGAAATACATGGTCTTAATCTACCGCCTGTTGAAGAAACATATAATCTTGATCCATTACCTATTGAAGAACCTCCTGATCTTGATAACCCAACACAGGTAGTAAAGGTAAATTCTCTTTATAGATTTGATGAAGGTGATATTCCTCATTATAAGTCTGCTAGACAATGCTTTGATGAGTTTGATAATTTTATTGTCAAACAAGAAAATTTTAATGCTTATTTTGGTAGAAAATTGAAATACGATTCCAATATGATTAAACACTTGCGTGATTATATGGCTAATATTAGAGGTGAACTTAAAATTGTTAGCAAACATGCTTCTATGGTTACCACTCAAGTAGAACAAGTACTTAAAGCTCAAAAAGAATTGCTCGATGGAATGAATAATAAGAAAAATGATTATGCGGTCAGAGTGGCTACTAGAACTTGTAGAATGACTCGGGAACCTTTGTATCCTGAAGGCCACCCTAATAGAATTGAGCAAGATTCTCAGAGTAATAATATTGATGTACCTAGTTCTTCTAAAAGGAAGAAAAAGAAAAATGATAGGACCTTGCAAACTTCTAGTGAACCTATTGCTGAACCACCTGAGAATCCAAATGACATATCTATTTACGATCTTTGAAACACAATCTGTAATGAACATGAACCTAGTGAAAATGTTAATGATGATGTTCATGATGATGCTCAACCTAGTAATGATAATGATGTAGAAATTGAACCTGCTGTTGATCTTGATAACCCACAATCAAAGAATCAATGTTATGATAAGAGAGACTTTGTTGCTAGGAAACATGGTAAAGAAAGAGAACCATGCGTTCAGAAACCCATGCCGTTTCCTCCCAAACCATCCAAGAAAAAGCCAAACCATCCAAGAAAAAGGATGATGAGGATTTAGAGCGCTTTGCTGAAATGATTAGACCTATCTTTTTGCGTATTGGATTGACTGATATGCTCAAAATGAATCCTTATGCTAAATATATGAAAGATACTGCCACTAATAAGAGAAAGATACCAGAAGCTGAAATTTCCACCATGCTCGCTAATTATACTTTTAAGGGTGGAATACCAAAGAAACTTGGAGATCCAGGAGTACCTACTATACCATGCTCCATTAAAAGAAATTATGTTAAAACTGCTTTATGTGATCTTGGAGCCGGTGTTAGTGCTATGCCTCTCTCTTTATATCGTAGACTTGATTTGAATAAGTTGACACCTACTGAAATATCTTTGCAAATGGCTGATAAATCAACTGCTATACCTGTCGGTATTTGTGAGGATGTGCCTGTTGTGCTTGCAAACGTTACTATTTTAATGGACTTTGTTATCCTTGATATTCTCGAGGATGATAGTATGTCTATTATTCTTGGAAGACCTTTTCTGAATACTGCAGGGGCTGTTATTGATTGCAATAAAGGCAATGTCACTTTTCATGTTAATGGTAATGAGCATATGGTACACTTTCCGAGGAAACAACCTCAAGTTCATAGTATCAACTCTATTGGAAAAATTCCATCGATTATATTTGGAGGTTTTGAATTTCCTCTTCCTATTGTCAAGAAGAAATATGATATTCTTATTATTGGGGATGTTCATATCCCCGTTGAGGTAACATAGTGTTATTCGAAATTTCTCCGGTTCCATGTTAATCGGAATGAGTTTGTTAACAAGACCTGATCAACCTTGATAGTGGATTCTTTTTTATGAGCATGAGACGGATGAAACTAGAAGCACAAACTTCTGTACCCTCTTTATACTTTCTGTTATTTAGTTGAAATAAAGTAAAAATAGTATTTTTTTGTCTGTTTTCTGATTTATCCATGCAATATAAAAATACCTCGAAAATAGAAGTCCTCAGAATGCTATGCCAATTTAATATGATTTTTTCGGGAATATTTGAGGATTTATGGTGCAAAAATCACCGCGGGGGGAGCTGCCACCTGGCCACGAGGGTGGAGGGCGCGCCCTACCCTCCAGGGCCGCCCCCCTGCCTCGTGGGCTCACGGTGGCCCTCCTCCACTTATTCCTGCACCCATCCTCTTCTTCTTCCTCCCACAAACCCGAATAACCAGCTCAAGCACGAGTTCTAGCTCACTTTGCTGCGATTTTCGATCTCCTTGCTCAAAGCACCTCTCGCAAAACTGCTTGGGGAGATTGTTCCTTGGTATGTGACTCCTCCATTAGTCCAATTAGTTTTTGTTCTAGTGCTTTGTTCATTGCAAATTTGTGCTGCATAGGTGACCATGTTCTTGAGCTTGCATGTCAAATTTATATGATTCCAAGTAGTTTTAATGCCTGATATAGGCTCTAGGCACTTGTAGGAGTAGTTGCTATGAAGTTGGTTCACTTTTGTTCGAAGTTACTAAAAATTTCAGATTATTTCAGAATATAATGAAGAGACTTTTGAGGGGCTCATCTAGCCGAAGCTCGAAGGAAAAACAAAATGAAGAAGCACAGAGGCCCAAACATAATTTGCCTGGTACCGCGGAGGTCCGGCCGTGCGAATGGCCTTCCGATGACTTCTTGAGAAGAGCCGGGATTTATGAGGATTTCTATTCATTAATTGAGAATGCCGGCCTCACTGACTTCCTTCGTGACCAACGTCATCAGTATCTCTTACTCACAAATACTTTTGTGCAAAACTTCTACTTTTTCCCTAAGGAATCGCCTCCTTCAGTAGAGTTTCATTTATATGACGTTGTTAAGAAGATGCCATTAGCTGAATTTTGCAAGGTTTGCAACATACCCCCTGAGGTAACTTTAGAGGAACCACACTGTAATGACGTGGAAGCATTTATTAACACTATCACTGTGGGAGAATCCAGGAAGGTTTCTGATGCAAGAATCACTAGCATACATTTTCCTGTTTTATGCTACTTTGCCATATTTGCTAGTCGTTGCTTGATTGGTCGTGGAAACTGTGGAAACCTTAGTGTTCCTGATATTATTATTTTGTTCCATGGTTTATACCGAGATAACACTGTTAGTATGGGCGGAATTGTTGCTAGACGATTAAGTCTGAACCGTACTAAGGGCCCCATTTTTGAAGGCATTTATGCTTCACGCCTCGCTGCACATTTCAACATACCTATTAGGCTTCATGAGAAAGAAGAAAAATTGCTGCCTAGTGCTTATTTAGATTATAAGAGTATGCTAGCGCATGATTTTATTGTTAAGGGTAGGGATGGAGAGCTCAAATATAAACTATTCTTTCATAAACATCACCCTGAAACTATTACCTCGCCTGCTCCTTCCTTGTTTAATTTTGAAGGACCTTATCTCGTTACATGGGCTGCCGTTCAAGCCTACCGTAATCCTGCACCAGCCCCGGAACCGGAACCACAAGATGAGCCTCCACGACAATCTGTATATTCTTGGGATCCGGAGATGGCTGTCAGCCAGTCGCAGTCAGAGTCCTCTTTGTCGCAGTACGACTCCCGCTACTCTTCGTCGTAGTACGACCCCAGCTACACCTACGGGTATCCGCCAGGCTATCCCTGGCAATAAACCAACTTAGGCCAAAAGCCTAATCTTGGGGGAGTACGTATTTCTCACCGACATTACATTTATGTTTACGCACACTCATTCCTAGATGTCGGTGCTCATACTCTTTCACTGTAATATCCATGCTAGTTTATTTTCTTTTTCCTGCTTTCTTCTTGTGTGTTTAATAAACCTTAAGAAAAAACACAAAAAAATTAGTAGTAGCTTACTTTTCTTGCTGTAGTAGTAATAATTAAAAACAAAACCCAAAAATATTTCCCGTTCTTCTTCTTCTGCTGCTTGTTGGGAGCTTTCCCGTGTAAATAGATTTTATTTCTTTTCTTTTCTTTGGGGGTCGATAGGAGAAGACCATAATTAAATTGTTGAAGTGGCTCTTATATGCATTATTGTTGATTTAACCAAGATCCCATTTTGCCTTGTCTTCTCCTGTTTATTGAATGCTCGCAGATTCCAGCTTAGTCCAATGCACATGCACTCTTATTATTATTCACATCGTTCGGTCGTGCAAGTGAAAGGCAATTATGATGATATATGATGGACTGACTGAGATGAGAAAAGCTGGTATGAACTCGACCTCTTTTGTTTTTGATTCAGCTTATTATGAATAAACATGTTTGCAATGACAATTAGAGATCATAGTTGCTTATGCCATGCTTGATTAGCTATGAGTTATAATGGTTTACCTTGTGTGCCAACATGTTATCGAAATGGTTGTGATGTGGTATGATGGGGTGGTATCCTCCTTTGAATGATTTAAGTGACTTGACTTGGCACATGTTCACGCATGTAGTTGAAACAAATCAACATAGCCTTCACGATATTTATGTTCATGGTGGATTATATCCTACTCATGCTAGCATCCAATGTTTATTAATTTTAATGCATGTTCATGACTGTTGTCGCTCTCTAGTTGGTCGCTTCCCAGTCTTTTGCTAGCCTTCACTTGTACTAAGCGGGAAAACTGCTTGTGCATCCAATCCCTTAAACCACAAAGTTATTCCAGATGAGTCCACTATACCTTCCTATATGTGGTATTTACCTGCCGTTCCAAGTAAATTTGTACGTGCCAACCTCTAAACCTTCAAATAAACATTCTGTTTTGTATGCTCGAATAGCTCATGTATCAACTAGGGCTGCCCTTATCTTCCATGTTAGGTGAGTTATTCTCAAGAGGAGTGGACTCCGCTCCTCACTCGCGAGAAAATGGCTGGTCACCGGGATGCCCAGTCCCATGCTTTCTGCAAACTAAATCAAAATAATTGCAAACAAAACTCCCCCTGGGACCTGATGTTAGTTTGAGGCACTCGTTGTTTCGAGCAAGCAATGGATTGATGCTTGTTGGTGGAGGGGGAGTATAAACTTTACCATTCTGTTTGGGAACCGCCTGTAATGTGTGTGACATGGAAGATATCGTCATCTCTTAGTTGTTATGTTGACAATGAAAGTATACCGCTCAAAATATTATTTATCTCTATTTCAAAATCGAGCTCTGGCACCTCTAGAAATCCATGCTTCCCTCTGTGAAGGGCCTGTCTATTTACTTTTATGTTGAGTCATCACCCTCTTATCAAAAGCACTAGCTGGAGATCGCAGCTATCATTTTCATTCATTACTGTTAATCTATATAGGGTATGACTATGATTGGATCTCTTTTACCATGAATTACAATGTCTAGTCAGTCCTTGATCTTTAAAGGTGTTCTGCATTTATGTTTTGCGGTCTCAGAAAGGGCTAGCGAGATACCATCTTGTTATATCATATTATGATTGTTTTGAGAAAGTGTTGTCATCTGAGATTAATTATTATCGCTCGTTAGTTGATCATGCTATTCATATGAGTAAACATAAGACCTGAGAATTATTGCAGATGTGGTTAGTTATGATCTTTGCTGAAAACTTGAATGCTGGCTTGACATATTTACAACAACAAGAGCAAACAGAGTTTGTAAAAGTTTTTCTTTTTCTCTTTCAGTTTGTCAACTGAATTGCTTGAGGACAAGCAAGGGTTATTCTTGGGGAAGTTGATACGTCACCGTCGTATCTACTTTTCCAAACACTTTTGCCCTTGTTTTGGACTCTGACTTGCATGATTTGAATGGAACTAACCCGGACTGACGCTGTTTTCAGCAGAATTGCCATGATGTTGTTTTATGTGCAGAAAAAAAGTTCTAGGAATGACCTGAAACTCCATGGAACATCTTATAAAAAATAATAAAAAATCCTCGCCAAAGATGAAGACCAGGGGGCCCACACCCCGTCCACGAGGGTGGGGGGCGCCCCCCCCTAGGGCAGGCCTCCCTACCTCGTGTGTTGGGGGATATTACTACTGGGCGTAAACCGGCCTATCTGGGCCGGGTTAACTTCATCAGTAGTTCAACGGTCTAAAAGCCCAAGAGGCATGAAAGTAAGGGCCCAAGGCCTGTAGTCGGTTTAGAACCTGTAGCCGTAAACCAGCCTGGTATGTAAACTTGTATTGTAAGTTAGAAATAGAGAGAGACCAACCCAGATACGAGTATAAACCGGAGATTGGGACTCTCTGAACGGACGGGCGTCACCCGTGTATATAAGGGGACGACCCGGGGCGGTTCAAGGACAGACAACAACAACTCGGGGCCTAGGCGAAGCTTATTTGCTCCCTAGTCATCGAGATCACATCAATCCCATCACAACTAGACGTAGGCTTTTACCTTCATAGAAGGGGCCGAACTAGTATAACTTTTGTGTCTTCGCGTCCGCTTTAACCCCTTTAAGTTAACCCGTAGCGATGGCTCCACGACTAAGTCCTTTCATGAGGACATCTGCCGTGACAAAACCACGACAGTTGGCGCCCACCGTGGGGCTATCGCACGATGGTTTGATGATCTTGGAGAACGCGTTCAAGGACTCGAAGGCTATCTTTGTGGGCGGATGACCAAGAGTCGTCATGCAAGCTCTACATCGATGATGCAGGCTGGGGCCCTGAGGCCTGCTCGATTGAGTACGGGTACCGGGTCCCCTTTGGTGGCATACACGTTTTCATCGGCAAGATCGGTGAGCCAGGGCCTGAGCCGGACATCTGCACTGACCTCGTCGAGACGGCTCAGCGTACGAGACCTACCCAGGTTAAACCGGCCGTGAAGCGTGCCTTCGTGGGAGTCATCCACGCAGGAAGTTATGAGGGCGGATCAGAATCTGGTGGCGAAACCGTCGTCTACTCTGACGACGAGTCGTCGACCGGAGAAACTGAATCTCTATATCAGCTACAAGATGGCCGGATTGGGGGCTGTTCCGATGGTGACAGTATTCCGGACCCCTCTGATCTGCCCAACCGGGTTGGAATATTCATGGCCGGTACACAAGCAGTGCTTCACTCTTCGACCGCTGCAGCAATGGTTGCCGGTTCAACAGGGGCGACGGCTGCCGGTGCAGGAGGCCCTGTGCGCCCGCCGGCTCAAGTTTTATCAGACCTATTCGATGCGTTGACTACGCTCAGGGCAGAGGTTAACCCGGCGGGCCAGACGCTCATAACGCGGAGATTGCGAAGGTGAAGGAACAAATCACTCAGGCTAAAGCGGATCTAGCAGCTGCAGACGCCAGGATGACGGCAGAGCGGGCCGCTTTAGATGCGCAGGCTTATAGGCTCATGCTGGATCAGAGCGCGTCGCATGAAGTCATGAAGAGGAAATACAGATCCCGTTTGCCTTCAGTCTTTGATGGAAGAGACCTCTTCAACACCCCCAGAGCGGGAACCAGTAATCCGCCATTGGTAAACCGGGCGGAAGCACCTAGGACGGGCGCGCCGGTTCAGCCCCGCTTAATAGGTCTACCTCGCCATAATGCCAGTACGCCTCAGGCTGTGCAAACACCTCCAGGTCACTACTCCAACCCGATGGATAACCTTGTTGCAGTTGCGGCACGGCTGGAGGCTATTCCAATCGAAGGCGATTCACCACAGGCAGTAGAGGCAGCGCGGGTCAAGGAGCCCCTTAGGACAGCTTTGGTCCAACAGAAGCATATTCATACGGCCGACGATCCACTTCTACCCTCGCCAAGCCGGAGCTATAGCAGGCACGTGGATGAACCGGCCGTATCAGGTAATGCACGGCGTGGTGCGCCCCTTGCCAACAACCCGGCAGGTGGCGTCGACAACTGTCAGGGCCTCGATTCCAAGTCACATCGATCTAGCCGGTAACACCTCATATCACTTTGCGGCCTCACGCACGGTATTCCCACGGGTGTCGCCTTACCATGGCCCGGGACCGTTTGCGCCTTTTGGCTCACGTATATGATAGTGTCGCTAGCATCCATATGACAGAGAACCGGGGTCGACATGGCTAGTTGTGAACCCAAAGCGGCACTAACCCATGGGGACAGGCATACATGAACCACGTCGAGCATGTCAGTCATCAACGTGTGAATCCGGGCTGTAGCACTGGGCTAACAGGACTCCGGTAACCCGGGCTGTAGCAGGCTAGGCAGGACTCCGGATGTCACCGCGTGACATTTCCCCGAAGGGACAGACACAGGAACGAGGTGAAACACATGCCGGCCAGTCAAGTGTCCAGAGCAGTAGTGCTGGGCTAGCAGGACTCCGGTGAACCGGGCTGTAGCGGACTACTATCGCTCAGGAAGCACTAGACTACATTTCCCCATATGAGAGGCTGCCAAGGATAAACAGCTAGATTGTCGGATCCCACACATACCAAGCATTTCAAACATACACACAATATGCTCAATATGTGTAAATACAACATGGCATCACAACATAACTCTAAGACTCAAATATTTATTCATTAGGCTCCGAGGAGCGAGATATTACAAACATGGGTCTCACGACTCAACACTCAGAGCATACAAGTCAACACATGCGGAAGCTTAACATGTCTGAGTACAGACATCTACAAATGGAAAAGGCTGAGAAGCCTGACTATCTACTAGATCATGCTGAGGGCACAAGATCGTAGCTGAGGTATCAAGCTAAACGTCGAAGTCCACGCGGAACTACTAGCAAGACTGACGTCTCTCTGCAAAACATAAAATAAGCAGACGTGAGTACAATTGTACTCAGCAAGACTTACATCAGAACTAACTACACATGCAACATTATCAACAAAGGGGGTGGTGGAGTTTGACTGCAGCAAGCCAGCTTTGACTCAGTGGCTATCCTAAACTACGACTTCAAGTAACTTTGTTGAGGTGGCGCACACGAGTCCACATATTCACCATCTCAATACACCACTATGGACCCGATCCCGTCTTCCTACGAGAACGCCATCCATAGCACTCACGCTTATCTTGCGCATTTTAGAGTATCCACTTTCACTTGTCTATGAACTGATATAGGCAACCCAGAAGTCCTTTACCGCGGACACGGCTATTCGAATAGATCATATTAACCCTACAGGGGTGTATTCTTCACACACGCTCTCACCACTTACCGCCGTTTACACGACATGTACTCGGCAACCTTCAAGCGGAAGCCCAACGTGGGTGTCGGCCACGGCCTACCTAAACACTCAATTCCCTAGTCCAGGTTTATCGCCTATTCGGGTTCCATCCGCAGGGAGTCCGGCCGAGGTTTCCACTAACGGCCCCGAACGATGTGTGCAGGGTTCCCGAGACACCAAACGGGCGAATCGGTAAACCGGGCCACGGTGTAACTACCGCATCATAGCCCACCCCTAGGGTCAGCGCTACGCACGGCCTCCAACACATATCCTACAAACACCAGAAACTAGTTGCAACTCCTGGACAGAGGACAAGGGTGGTTAAGAATCAGAGAGAGTCTATTAAGGATCCCAATGTGTGGTAGTAACTGTTTCATGGATCACAAACACATAACTCAGTTCACGAGGGCGGCTTCAATGAGACAACCCACCATGTACTCCTACATGGCCTCTCACCGCTACCTTTACCAAATCGTGTTCACACACTTAGCTCACACACAGTGGGACATGTTCACACACCTCCGATTCATCCCCGATGAATCAGGGCGACTCAACTCAAAGCAGTAGCAGGCATGACAAACAAGCATGAATGAGTAGGCACAACAGGGCTCAAACAACTCCTACTCATGCTAGTGGGTTTCATCTATTTACTGTGGAATGACAGGTCATGCAGAGGATAAAGGGGTTCAGCTACCGCAACAAGTAACAGATGGATCGTCGTTGTCCTAATGCAATAAAAGAGAGCAGGAGCGAGAGAGTGGGATTGTATCGAAATGAACAAGGGGGTTTTGCTTGCCTGGCACTCCACGAAGATATTAAAGCTCTTCATCGGTGTCATCGAACTCATCGCTTAAATGCGTCGTCTCTTGAGAGGGACAAATACCGGCAAACAAGAGGGAACACAATCAATGCAATGCAACAATATGATGCATGCTATGACATGGCAATATGAATGTGTTTTGAGCTAATGCAACTAGCAACCAGATTAAATGAAGCCCATATGGACTAAGGGTTCATATGCAAACTCTATATTTAGCATTTAAAATGCCATTATCATGTTTTCACCTATACAGCAGGTATACCTTAGTTTGACATGCATGAAAATGATACAGATGGATAGATTGCATTTTTCTGATAGTTTTTCATATATAAATTATTTGATTTGGAGCTACGGTTGATTTTCTATGATTTTTAGAAGTTTTGGATATTTTTTGAAATAAATAAATCATTTTTTGTAAGGCTGAGGTCAGTAGGTCAACTAACCACATCCGGGTCAACCTGACCAGTGGGGCCCACTGGTCAGTGACACATCTAACTAACAGCGTTAGTTAGCGTTAGATTAAGCACTAATCTAGGTTAATTAGCTCTAACTAAACCTAACTAAGAATTAACAGGGCGGGCCCACGCATTAGTGACCCTGGGGGGTCAAACAAGGGACAAACCCAGGTCAACTCGCCGGAGTTGACCATGACTCGTCAGCCCGGCGGAGTTAGAGGCAGCGGAGGCGCGGGTTTGCCCTCCGGCCAAAAGAGCGGCGGAGGGGCTCTATGTGGTGCTGGGACTCGCGCGCATCCAACACAACTAGCAGCAGCAACCGGGGTGGACCGAGCTCACCATAAACGAGCTCGCAGCGGCGGAGTTCGGGCGGGCGCGGGTTCGGTGTTGCAAAGCACGGAAGGAGCAGCTGGAGGGGGTTTTGGGCTTCTAGCATTGCGCTGAGCACGACTATGTGCTCGGTTGCAGCTATATGTGACGGTGGCCACGACGGCGACATGGCCGGCGGAGCCAAGCTCTCGGCTCCGGCGGAAGAGGCGGCTAGAGGGCGAAAACGAGCTCGAGGAGGAGGGGAAAAAGCGGCGGAGCTCACAGTGGATCGAGCGGAGGGTCGGCGAGCTCGGGAAGGCTTGGGCGGCGTTGGAGCCACTGGCGGCGATCGTCGGACCGAGGTTGAAGATGACGTCGATGGCGATGATGATGCAGGGCACCCGGCGTCTCGTGGCTTAACGGAGAGGTTGAGGGAGAATTGGCGGGGTTCTTGGTATAACAGAGGCGAGGGGAAGGCTCGGCGCGTGGTAGCCAGTGAGCGGCAGTGGCGCTCGGTTGCGGGAGAGAGAGCGGGTCAGAGGAGGGAACGAGCACGGGGGAGCGCGAGGGAGTGAACCAGGGAGCTGCGTGGCATCGCGGGAGGCGTCCAGGGCGTCGAGGGGGAGCGGCAAGCAGGAGGTGGCCGTCGGTGGCCGTGCGCGCGGCGGCCACGCGCCTCTCGTCCTCCTGGCAAGGAGGAAGACGACAGGAGGGGCAGTGGGCTGGGCCGTGCTAGGCCGGCCGCTTGGGCTACTGAGCACGCCAGTAAGAAGGCCTGTGGGTTTCTCTCTCTCTGTTTTTCTGTTTTCTATTTTCTGTAGTTTGTTTTGATTTAGTAATAATACTAAACCATTTCATAAAATCCTGAAAACAATTTTGGGTGCTTTCTGAATTAATCCAGTGACCCTTAACAATTTCCAACATTTTTGGAGCATCTAAAATATATATAGCATTTAAATAGTTCCAATTCAAATATGTTTGAATTAACTCAGAGTCCAAATATGTCCTGCAAAAATGTGAACCATTTTTGGTAGATGCTTCCACCTTGATCCAGAAATGATGAACATTTTTAAAGGGCATTTTGAAATCATCGAAAAATATTTGGTTGAACCTATTTGAATTCCTTTTGATGCTAGGGTTTGAACATCCCCATTTCAAATTTCTGAGAAAATTAAACATGATGATATGATGATCATGCAAGGACAAGCAAAGGCTAAGCTAGGGCTGTGACAACTCACCCCCACTAAACAAGAATCTCGTCCCGAGATTCAAGAGTAGGGTAAGGTGAAGGGGGAAACACAAGCTATCATAGTCTTCACGGTCCAGGTTGCACCTCATGAGGTGGTTGATTCATTGCATACGCTGATCTTGACATCCTCGCTTTTGAGATCTTCATCCACGCGGTGACGGCGGAAAAAAACTCTACTAGGATTGATCTTCTCAAAGATCAAACTATACAATCCCGACTTGTGGAATGAGATGTTGAAACATCTCGAGTTGAGACACAAAACACATCGAGAGGGATGGAAGAACAAATGACGGGGTTTGATTGGTGGGCAACAATTCCACGCTTAGAAAGATGGTGGATGGTGTCAAGGTGGCGAGGAAATATTTACCATGATCCCGTAGCAGGGGCACCTCGAGAAAGGTGACTCATTGGACTGTTCCCTTAAGTGGCAAAAAGAATTACTTTTGATCCATAGATCATTGGAACTCTTCATACCAACTTAAGGCAATTTACAATTGATTGATTGAAAGAGCTCGAAGAAACGGCATACTCGGACTAGAATGGATGATGTGGACTACCTTGTTGAAGACAACACAATGGATGATTTTGCTTATCATCGGAGGTGGAGGGGACCCATGGTAAGTCCACTTTGAAGATGATCCTGGACATCAACTGCTGAGAAGGACATCCCATGGAAAATTGGCACAATGGGGTGCAAGCTGGGAACAACATGCAAATGTTGGGAAGGTTGCAACCGTCATATCTGCCTGAGATTCAGATCTGGTTGGAAACAGGATATTTCAGACAGCATGTCTGAGAAGAGAGTTTGCAACACAATTCGACGAGATGGCGTTGCGAGATTCTCGAGGAATGAACTAAGATAGCAAGCTCCAAAACATGAGTTGGTTCTGCTAAACACATGTGAACACGCTGTCCCAGACAAGCATGACCTCATAGTAGTCTTATGATAAGGCACTACCGAGTTCAGGTGGGGAACCATCATCTAGGGTAACGAAGTCTTGTGCATGACCTAGGATTTGCATAACAACTCATTTTCCTTGAACAAATCAATCAGTGGCTTGGTGTGCTAGGGACACATGTAGAGCGAAGGTTGCAAGTCTCTGAACCATAGAATACTTCACACATATGCATGACTGAATTGGGATGATTCCAGAGGAAGCAAAACAAACCTTTCTCAAATTCACGGCGGCAACTTGCACCAGATGCACATGAATTAGAGGAAGTCACTACTTTCATCCAAACATATGCTTCATGAACGAAACACGAAGAAATGCTTACACAAGTTTCCAACACTAGGTTGATGTTCAGCATGACTCATGGGGAAGACAAAATGCTGCTAATTGACTCCACAACAACTCATCGGAATTTACATATCACTTGACTTCCACCATCATGTGAACATGGTGATAGCATTGGTCAGACCAAAAGATGTAATGGTATATGCTCGAGGGATCAACCACGAGTAAGACAACATTACGAACATCGTTGGTTCTGATTTGACTTGACGATAGCCCATTCTCAAGTCAAAGTTTCGACAAGGCAATAGATCCAGCAACTGATCACGAGGACCAATCGACGGAGATACCATTTTTCTTCAACACACACACAAAAGGATATCCCTTGAAATAAACTAAGTCGGACAAGCTTTTATCTTCCAACTCTCCAAGTTGTTGTTTGGCTCAGCCAACTAGCTCAGGGGTATCCAACACAGATTCTTGGAGAATGGGTGGTTTACAAGGAAACCAACTTGATCACGAGCTCAACATAACAGTCAGGGGACAACCTGGTAATACTTCGAGAAGATATTAGAAATCACGAACCACCGATATGTTACTAAGCTCGAGAACAATCTTGCTTTTCAGAGCAAGACGATATGATCAAACGATCAAGGGATTGACATATTCCTAACTCATTGATCGAAGAGTGCACCGGAATAAGGACTAGGTAGCACGATCAATCTTAGGATGATGATTTAATAACCAACAGGCTAAGAATGAGAATATTGTCCATTCACTACCAAGCAACGAGGTTGCTAGGAGTATCGATTTCACACATCACAGTTCACTTGTCGGTATTCCGGTTGCAACAACACGAACTCGAGGAGCGAATGATGACGGCGAGAAGTATCACTACATCAAGAATCCATAAGAGGTGGTGCAATTCTCATGACATTCTTGACATAAAGATGGTAACACTCCAGGTGGAACAGAATCAAAAGCTGGATTGGCATTTGATCTGCGGAATACAACTGCTTTGACCCAATCCTAGATATGGATGAGGTACTGGAGTTTGTTTCTCCTAGTCATTCCGGAATAGAATGGCTTGACGGACCACAAGAATAACAGGGCATCGATGAACACAAATGCACACATACTCTTGGTTATCAACTGATAGAGGATGGTCGGGATACAACTAAAGAGAGCAACTCAAAGGAACATATAATTTTTCGAGTTGTGGATGCATAGATTAGTATATCGAGCAAAGCTCAACATTTCTTCCGGATAACCCATGCGGAGAAGGTAGAACTGGCAGAGTCACAATTTTGAATGGAGAACTCCTCAAGAGTACTCTGATTGTGATCTTTTAATTCAAAGAACTTCTGCCTTATTGGTTCATGGTATTTGAAAGAAAGAAATACCACGGACCTCGAGGACTAATGCAAAGGTTACTAATAACCTAAGGGAGCTAGCAATTACTATCAACATGAAGTAAGTAGGGGGAATCTCGGGTTCAAGAACCCAGGAATAGAATACCTACTAACTAAATTGCATCACGGGATGCTTTCGAGAATGATGGCCAGAATCATCACACGGGGAACGCAAAACATGGCTAGTTTACTAGGTGACTCCCTAAACACCTAGGGTCATAATGATAGCTCCAACAGATATGTCGAGGTACTGGAGTACCTCAACTCAGCAATTAGTGTGCTTATTCTGACCAAAAAGGACATCGGGAACGGAAAGAAGGTTTTGCAAATGCATCAGACTATTCAGAGATCTGGGATGACTCGGACAGCATAACGGCTGAAAATGCTCAAAATGATTTGAGACAACCTGCAAAAATGGTGGCATGACCACTCAACAATGCAATATCAAGGTTCTGAGACCAACTATGAACACACGGAAGTAGTAGAAACTGAATTGGGGCTTAAAACCAACAATCTTAAAAGTCTATGGATTAGTAACACGTCATCCTGATAGATAGATGAGAAGGCCTAGTTCTTAACACCGTAGAAGAGAAGAGGATGACTCAGATCAGAAGGCCATGAGGTATAAGGAGTAAAAAGAGCCTTATGTTCCCTCCCACAATCAATTCCCTTACATAACTAAAGCATTTCTAGACACAACTTAGACTAGTTCGGCTTGGTAATCCTCTGATGATCGGGCTCGATACCAACGCCGGGGACCCCGATTCTAAGTCACATCGATCTAGCCGGTAACACCTCATATCATTTTGCGGCCTCACGCACGGTATTCTCACGGGTGTCGCCTTACCATGGCCGGGACCGTTTGCGCCTTTTGGCTCACGTATATGATAGTGTCGCTAGCATCCATATCCACGAGAGAACCGGGCCGACATGGCTAGTCGTGAACCCAAAGCGGCACTAACCCATGGGGACAGGCATACATGAATCACATCGAGCATGTCGGTCATCAACGTGTGAATCCGGGCTGTAGCACTGGCTAACAGGACTCCGGTAACCGAGAACATAGCAGGCTAGGCAGGACTCGGATGTCACCGCGTGACATTTCCCGAAGGGGCAGAACGAGAACGAGGTGAAACACATGCCGGCCAGTCAAGTGTCCAGAGCAGTAGTCTTTGGGCTAGCAGGACTCCGGTGAAGCTGGTCATAGCGGACTACTATCGCTCAGGATGCACTAGACTACATTTCCCCATATGAGAGGCTGCCAAGGATAAACAGCTAGATTGTCGGATCCCACACATGCCAAGCATTTCAAACATACACACAATATGCTCAATATGTGTAAATACAACATGGCATCACAACATAACTCTACGACTCAAATATTTATTCATTAGGCTTCGAGGAGCGAGATATTACAAACATGGGTCTCACGACCCAACACTCAGAGCATACAGTCAACACATGCGGAAGCTTAACATGTCTGAGTACAGACATCTACAAATGAAAAAGGCTGAGAAGCCTGACTATCTACTAGATCCTGCCGAGGGCACAAGATCGTAGCTGAGGTATCAAGCTAAACGTCGAAGTCCAAACGGAACTACTAAGCGAGACTGACGTCTCTCTGCAAAACATAAAATAAGCAGACGTGAGTACAATTGTACTCAGCAAGACTTACATCAGAACTAACTACACATGCAACATTATCAACAAAGGGGGTGGTGGAGTTTGACTGCAGCAAGCCAACTTTGACTCGGTGGCTATCCTAAACTACGACTGCAAGTAACTCTTTTGAGGTGGCGCACACGAGTCCACATATTCACCATATCAATACACCACTATGGACCCGATCCCGTCTTCCTACGAGAACGCCATCCATAGCACTCACGCTTATCTTGCGCATTTTAGAGTATCCACTTTCACTTGTCTATGAACTGATATAGGCAACCCAGAAGTCCTTTACCGCGGACACGGCTATTCGAATAGATCATATTAACCCTGCAGGGGTGTACTTCTTCACACGCTCTCACCACTTACCGCCGTTTACACGACATGTACTCGACAACCTTCAAGCGGAAGCCCAACGTGGGTGTCGGCCACGACCTACCTAAACACTCAAGTCCCTAGTCTAGGTTTATCGCTTATTCGGGTTCCATCCGCAGGGAGTCCGGTCGAGGTTTCCACTAACGGCCCCGAACGATGTGTGCAGGGTTCCCGAGACACCAAACGGGCGAATCGGTACTGCAAGACCTTGTGTATCTACCGCATCATAGCCCACCCCTAGGGTCAGCGCTACGCACGGCCTCCAATACATATCCTACAAACACCAGAAACTAGTTGCAACTCCTGGACAGAGGACAAGGGTGGTTAAGAAGCCGAGAGTCAATTAAGGATCCCAATGTGTGGTTGTAACTGTTTCATGGATCACAAACACGTAACTCAGTTCTGAGGATGGCTTCAATGAGACAACCCACCATGTACTCCTACATGGCCTCTCACCGCTACCTTTACCAAATCGTGTTCACACACTTAGCTCACACAAGAGGACATGTTCCACAGGACCTCCGATTCATCCGCGATGAATCGAATCGACTCTACTCTAAGCAGTAGCAAGCATGACAAACAAGCATGAATGAGTAGGCACAACAGGGCTCAAACAACTCCTACTCATGCTAGTGGGTTTCATCTATTCTTGTGGAATGACAGGTCATCACGAGGAGGATAAAGGGGTTCAGCTACCGCAACAAGTAACAGATGGATCGTCGTTGTCCTAATGCAATAAAAGAGAGCAGGAGCGAGAGAGTGGGATTGTATCGAAATGAACAAGGGGGTTTTGCTTGCCTGGCACTCCTGAAGATATTAAAGCTCTTCATCGGTGTCATCGAACTCATCGTCGGTACGTCGTCTACTGAGAGGGGACAAATACCGGCAAACAAGAGGGAACACAATCAATGCAATGCAACAATATGATGCATGCTATGACATGGCAATATGAATGTGTTTTGAGCTAATGCAACTAGCAACCAGATTAAATGAAGCCCATATGGACTAAGGGTTCATATGCAAACTCCATATTTAGCATTTAAAATGCCATTATCATGTTTTCACCTATACAGCAGGTATAACTTAGTTTGACATGCATGAAAATGATACAGATGGATAGATTGCATTTTTCTGATAATTTTTCATATATAAATTTGGAGCTACGGTTGATTTTCTATGATTTTTAGAAGTTTTGTATATTTTTTGAAATAAATAAATCATTTTTTATTTATTTTAAATCCCATAAAATATTTACTGCGTCAGCATGACGTAAGGCTGAGGTCAGCAGGTCAACTGACCACAACCGGGTCAACCTGACCAGTGGGGCCCACTGGTCAGTGACACATCTAACTAACAGCGTTAGTTAGCGTTAGATTAAGCACTAATCTAGGTTAATTAGCTCTAACAAAACCTAACTAAGAATTACCAGGGCGGGCCCATGCATTAGTGAACCTGGGGGTCAAACAAGGGTCAAACCCAGGTCAACTCGCCGGAGTTGACCCGCGGCTCGTCGCCCGTGGTCGAGAGGCAGGCGGAGGGCGCCGGGTTTCGCCCTCCGGCGGCCAAAAGAGCGGCGGAGGGGCTCTACGTGGTGCTGGGACTCGCGCGCATCCAACACGACTAGCAGCAGCAACCGGGGTGGACCGAGCTCGCCGGAAACGAGCTCGCAACGGCGGAGTTCGGGCGGGCACAGGTTCGGTGTTGCGAAGCACGGCAGAGCAGGCTGGAGGGTTTTGGGCTTGGCGTTCTTGAGCACGACTATGTGCTCAGTTGCAGCTATATGTGACGGTGGCCATGTTGGCGACATGGCCGGCGGAGCCAAGCTCTCGGCTCCGACGGAAGAGGCGGTTAGAGGGCGGAAACGAGCTCGAGGAGGAGGGGAAAAAGCGGCGGAGCTCACAGTGGATCGAACGGAGGGGTCGGCGAGCTCGGGGAAGGCTGGACGGCGTTGGAGCCACGGCGGCGATCGTCGGACCCGAGGTTGAAGATGACGTCGATGGCGATGATGCAGGGCACCCGGCGTCTCGTGGCTTAACGGAGAGGTCGAGGGAGAATTGGCGGGGCTCTTGGCATATCAGAGGGGCGAGGGGGAAGGCTCAGGGCGCGGCAGCGGCGAGCGGCGGCGACGGTGGCGCTCGGTTGCGGGAGAGAGAGCGGGTCAGAGGAGGGAACGAGCACGGGGGAGGGCGAGGGAGTGAACCAGGGAGCTGCGTGGCGTCACGGGAGGCGTCCAGGGCGTCGAGGGGGAGCGGCAAGCAGGAGGTGGTCGTCGGTGGCCGTGCGCGCGGCGGCCACGCGCCTCTTGCCCTCCTGGCAGGGAGGAAGACGACAGGGGAGGGGCCATGTGGGCTAGGCCGTGCTAGGCCGGCCACTTGGGCTACAGGCACGCCAGGTAAGAAGGCCCAGGTGGGTTTCTCTCTCTCTCTCTGTTTTTCTGTTTTCTATTTTCTGTAGTTTGTTTTGATTTAGTAATAATACTAAACCATTTCATAAAATCCTGAAAACAATTTTGGGTGCTTTCTGAATTATTCCAAAGGACCCTTAACAATTTCCAACATTTTTGGAGCATCTAAAATATATATAGCATTTAAATAGTTCCAATTCAAATATGTTTGAATTAACTCGGAATCCAATATGTCCTGCAAAAATGTGAACCATTTTTGGTAGATGCTTCCACCTTGATCCAGAAATGATGAACATTTTTAAAGGGCATTTTGAAATCGTCGAAAAATATTTGGTTGAACCTATTTGAATTCCTTTTGATGCTAGGGTTTGAACATCCCCATTTCAAATTTCTGAGAAAATTAAACATGATGATATGATGATCATGCAAGGACAAGCAAAGGCTAAGCTAGGGCTGTGACAACAACACTCAAGAGGTGGTGGACCGGGCCCGAGCACGCAGGGAGGCCGAGTTAGCAGCACAACATCAGGCTTATCAGCTTACGCCGGTTCGTCCGACCATCTCGGTCGAGCCTGGGGTTACCTCTAGATCTTTGGGGGTGCCTTGCCTCGTCCCCGCTTTATGCAATGTGCGCTTGCCCAAAGACTTCAAGGGTCCGTGCAAGGTGCCAAATTACACTGCCAATTTAGCTCCAGAAGGATGGATAGAAAGTTATGAGATGGCCATGGAGATGCTAGATGTGGATGAGGCCGCGTGTGCAAAGTACTTCACCATGATGCTCGAAGGCACGGCCCGTACTTGGTTGAAGAGCTTGCCGCCCAATTCTATCAGTTCATGGGCCTAGTTGCGGACCCGGTTTATCCAGAATTTCAAACATACATGTAAGCAGCCCATGTCCGTAGTGGACTGGCGGCTTGTGTCCAGGGGGAAGGGGAGTCAACAACCCATTGGGTACACCGCATTTCGGAAATCTTGCACTCGTCAGACCGGATCAACGCTGACTCTGCGATCTTGACCCTGGAGGGCAACTGCCGGTTTAAGCCTTTGAAGTTGAAGTTGGGGCGCATGAAGCGGTTTTGTAATGACATGGGCACTCTCATGGGCGCTTTAGTGAAGTATGCTGATTCTGATAGTACCAAGGATCCCGAGTCTGATGATGACGAGACAGGGAAGGGAAAGAAGAACAGCAACTCCAAGGGCCAGCAACATCACTCAGCAGGTAATGGTGGAGGCAAGCGAAAAGCGAATGGCAACATGGACTTCATAGCCAACACCAACACGCAGGACAAGGGCCAGCGGCGCAAGGGTAAACAGCCGAATCGAAGTGGAGCGCCTAATCCCAATCCGGACTGCTTGAACTATCTGTTGAATCAACCCTGTCCGAAGCATGGGATGAAAGAGATGCCAGCAAACCACCTCTGGAAGGATTGCTACATTATGCAGGAGTTCAAGAGTTCGAATGCTTTCCGGTATGATCAGGGTTCCGGCGGCGGTTCAGGATCCGGGCCGGGTTACGGTTGAGGAAATTCCGGTTCAGGATTTAATGGTAATCCGCGGACATAACAATCAGAACAATCGGAATAACCAAGGTGGTTACAACCAGCAGCGACAACGATCACGGTTATCGAGCAACCCAAAGCAGTTGAATAGTGGGTAGTACCATGTCTTCACCACCAGCTTAGACAAGCGAGACCGGAAGCTTCAGAAGCGAGCAGTCAACACTATTGAACCGGCCGTGCCTCATTACCTACGCTGGTCAGAGCAGCCCATTATATGGAGTAGAGAGGATCATCCTCCCCGGGTTGACAATCCGGGTCAACTAGCCCTGGTGGTGGCACCTCAGGTGGGAGGTTATAAGTTCACCAGGGTGCTCATGGACGGAGGGAGCAGCATTAACATCCTGTACTATGAGACCTTCCGTCGTATGGGGTTAACAGATAAACATCTCAAACCTTCCAATTAAGTGTTCCATGGTGTGGTACACAGCAAGTCAAGATATCCGGTTGGTAAAATAGCTCTGGAAGTGGCCTTTGGAGATGAATATGACTCCAGATCAGAAACATTGACGTTTGAAGTGGTAAAAATCCAAAGTCTATATCACGCCCTGTTTGGGTGGCCGGCTTATGCAAAGTTCATGGCACGACCTTGTTATATCTATTTGCAGCTCAAGATGCCGGGTCACAAGGGGACAATAACGGTTCATGGAAGCCGCAAGGTCGCTTTGGAATGTGAGGAAGGTGATGCGGCTTACGCAGAGTCGGTTTGTGCCACCGAGGAGCTGAAGTATTATAAGGACAATGTTGATCCGGCGGACATGACTCCATTGAAGAAGCCAACCACAGAGCATGATCCGGAACTGAAATTCAAATTGGCGGCTGAGACTAAGCTTGTTGACTTCGTGTCTGGCGATTCGTCCAAGCAGTTCAGCATTAGTGCCAACTTGGATCCGAAATAGGAAAGCGCGCTCATCGAGTTCATCCATGAGAATTGGGACATTTTTGCATGGAAGCCTTCTGACATGCCAGGTGTACCGAGGCAACTCGCTGAGCACACTCTTAATGTTGATCCCAAGTACAAACCGGTGAAGCAGTTTCTCCGCCGGTTTAACGAGGAAAGGCGTAAGGCCATTGGAGAGGAGGTGGCCAGGCTCTTAGCAGCTGGCTTTATCGATGAAGTTTTCCATCCAGAGTGGCTTGCTAATCCGGTGCTGGTTCTGAAGAAAAACGACACTTGGCGCATGTGTGTGGATTACGCAGATCTTAACAAGGCTTGTCCAGCAGATCCTTTTGCCCTCCCCCGCATTGACCAGATTATTGATGCCACTGCGGGTTGTGAGTGTTTGAGCTTTTTGGATGCATATTCTGGGTATCATCAGATCAAGATGGCAGTTAAGGACCAGGAGAAGACGTCGTTTATCACTCCTTTTGGAGCCTTCTACTATGTATCTATGCCTTTTGGGCTCAAGAGCGCCCAAGCAACTTATCAGCGCGTATGCGAAATTGCCTGCATAAACAGATCGGCCGTAATGTGCACACCTATGTTGATGATATTGTGGTCAAATCAAGGAAGAAGGATACACTGATTGACGACTTGAAGGAAACCTTTGACAACCTGCGGGTTTACAAGATGATGCTCAACCCGGCCAAATGTGTCTTTGGTGTTCCGGCAGGCAAGTTATTGGGTTTTCTCGTGTCTAACAGGGGAATTGAAGCTAATCCGGAGAAGATTACGGCTATTACCTCCCTGTCTAAACCGAAGTGCATTAACGATGTTCAGCGTTTGGCAGGCCGGATTGCCGCCACGAGCCGGTTTATCACCGCCTTGGAGAGAAGGCCATCCCTTTGTACCGAATCTTTGAAAAAGATAGATCGGTTTATGCAGAGTCCGCCGCCGATGAAGCGTTGGAGGACTTAAAGCGGCAATTGGCCAACCCGCTGTGCTCGCCGCTCCCATTGACAAAGAGCCGCTTACGCTATATGTTGCTTTGCTAATGCCGGGCGGTCGGCATGGCCATTGTGGTGGAGCGGAAGGAGGCGGGGAAGGAGCATCCGGTTCAACGTCCGGTTTACTATATCAGCCAGTACTTATCGAATCTAAGCAAAGGTATCTGCATTGGCAGAAGCTGGTATATGGAGTTTTCATGGCAAGCCGGAAGCTGAAGCAGTATTTCCAAGGGCACCCCATCACGGTGGTCAGTTCTGCTCCTTTAGGCGATATCATACAGAACGGGGAAGCGACTGGACGGATTGCTAAGTGGGCTATCAAGCTTGGGCCGCACGGTCTGAAGTACGTGCCTCGGACGGCGGTGAAGTCCCAAGCACTTGTGGATTTCATTAATGATTGGACAGAGTTGCAAGCACCTGAAGAAAAGCCGGATCACACATATTGGACCATCCATTTTGACGGATCCAGGCAATTGGAGGGCTCGAGGGCTGGAGTCGTACTAACTTCCCCACGAGGTGACAAGTTTTGTTACGTTCTCCGCTTAATGTTCCCTTGTACTAACAATGCAGCTGAGTATGAAGCCTTGCTCCATGGTCTCCGGATGGCTAAGGAGATGAATCTAAGCCGGGTTAAGTGCTTGATGACTCGGACCTAGTGGCTCAACAGTGTCCGGCACTTGGGATTCAAAGGACCCCTCATGGCTGCATATCGTCGTGAGGTGGATATTATCGCAGGTCATTTCAAGGGCTATCGTGTGGACCACGTGGACAGTCGGAAGAATGAAGCGGCGGACGCTTTAAGCAGTTGGGCTCTCGGCGTAAACCGGTCCCGCCCAATGTTTTTTGGACGTCTTTGCACAACCCGTCGGTCAAGCTCCCTGGTGAAGCGGATTTGGCTATTCCTGATCCGGAGGCCCAATTGGTGGCAGCTCTTCATGTCACTCCGGATTGGACGCTTCCTTATCTTGCATACATGAACCGGGGCGAGTTACCAGAAGATGAGACGTTGGCTCGGTAGATAGTCCGGCGATCTAAGTCTATGACCATTGTTAATGGCGAATTGCATCATTGCAGCATGTCAGGGGCGTTTCAACACTGTGTGTCCCCGGAGGAAGGTTGTGAAATATTGCGTGAGATCCACGAAGGAGATTGTGGTCACCACGCTGGTTCAAAATCCTTGGTGGCTAAAGCGTTCCGCCACGGTTTCTATTGGTTGACTGCCCATGCTGATGCGGAAGATCTGGTCAGACGATGTGATGGTTGCCAAAAGTTTTCCACACGTGCTCATGTACCGGCCCAAGAATTGAGGATGATTCCAATTACTTGGCCGTTTGCAACTTGGGGGCTGGATATGGTTGGATCTTTTAAGAGGTCCAAGGACAAAATGACTCACCTCCTCGTGGCGGTTGACAAGTTTACAAAGTGGGTGGAGGCGAGAACACATTAGCAAGTGTGGCCTTGGCTACGGCGGTTCAGTTCATCAAAAAGGTGATTTTCCGGTTTGTCTTTCCACACAGTATCATCACAGATAATGGTACCAATTTGTCCAAAGGTGCCATGAAGGAGTTCTGCGAACGTGAGCACATCTGGCTTGATGTTTCTTAAGTAGCTCACCCACAGTCTAATGGTCAAGCGGAAAGAGCTAATCAAGAGATCTTGAGAGGCATCAAGCCCCGGCTTATGGTCCCTTTGCAGAGGACACCGGGTTGTTGGGTAGAAGAGCTACCGTCTGTGTTATGGAGTATAAACACTACGCCTAACAGATCCACGGGATACACGCCGTTCTTTATGGTCTATGGAGCGGAGGCGGTTCTCCCCAGTGACATCCGTCATGACTCACCTCGTGTGGCAGCTTATGTTGAAGCGGACAACGAGACGACACGGCAGGATCGGTTGGATGAAGAGCGTGACATAGCAGCTGCTCGCTCGGCGATTTACCAACAGGATCTTCGTCGTTACCATAGTCGCCGGGTCAGAACCAGAACTTTTCAAGAAGGAGATTTCGTGCTTCGGCTCATCCAAGACCGGTGATATGCACAAGCTATCCCCACCTTGGGAGGGACCTTTCGTGGTCAGCAAGAATCTGCACAACGGTCGTACTATCGATCGATATTCGAGAGCATAAAGACTCACGACGTCGAGGAGGAGGAGGCCAAGCCGTGGAACATAGCTCATCTTGACCTTATTATACAGAGCCATCGGCTCTACTTATGTACATATTATGACAGTGTATATATTATGAATAAAGTAATAAACCGGAGCCTCAGCTGAAGCGGGGTATCTGTTCTGTTACATCATGTGTGGTTACATGGAGTTGTTCTGTCTTAAAGCGGCCTCCGGTTTACCCCTGAGTTTGCTTTTCAAAAGCTTTGTGATATCACTTGGGGGCTTGGTCGAGTCCGAACCAATGCAACACCTTTTGATAGACGAAAGCCACCAGATCACTTGGGGACATGGTCAAGTCTAAACCCGATCACGCCTCTTGATCGGCCTAAGGCCATAGAGTCACTTGGGGGCTTGGTCGAACCAGACCATTGCCACGCCACTTGATCGGCATAATGCCACGGTTTCAGTTGGGGACACAGCTGACTTGAACCATGGCTACACCTTATAGGGAGCTTGGTCGTGTTCGACCATGGTAACACCATCTGATCGGCTCGATAAAAGCCTTCTTTTTGCAAAGCGGTTTATCATTGCCTTTGCTTCCATGTTTTTTCATAACTATCATTTGATTTTTGTTGCGTTTCTTAAACCGACAACATTTTTTTTAACCGGTTCAAACTGTCAATTGACGGAATTCGGTCAATTTTTTAATCCGGAGATAATTTCACCGCTTTAACTTTTTCTGTTAACATCCCATTATGGAGTAACAGGGGGCTTGTCATGACCCGGCATGGTTTACATGGTAAACCGACATTATAAATACAGGAGCTGTTTTCTCCTTTGACGGTAAGGGTTTATACAACCTCCGCTTCAAGATTGGCTAAGCCAACTTTATGCCCAGCGATGGCAGGTATTTGGTATCACAAATTTCGATTATATACCTCAATATTTCATCTCATATATATATGAACGTCACAAGCCGGCTGGCGGCACAAACCGTCGTGGCGGTTTAAGATTTTGTGATTGCAGGAAATATAGATTGAAAGTTTCGATCATTCAAGCAAAAAGGATCAGTACCTATGCACGAAGGCATATTCAAAGCAAGAGTGTTGGCTATCCTATTACAAGGCAACATGGTGCCCAAATAAGATCATTGTTTCTTGTTGGAATATAATGAAGCAGCTATTTAAACCGGCTTCCGGTTCATGCTTGCTCGCCGCCCCGGTCTGTGGGTTGTGGGTCGTCTGCCGCTTGACTTCTTCGTCTCTACCTGTGGCTGGAAGTCAACGATGGTCGGTCGATTCCCATTAAAGCTTGAAAGACAGCCTCCTCATGGATCGGGGAAGATGGTTCAATATCGGGAGCGTAAGTATGCTTACGGATCGGAGGATCAGGTTCTCCGCTTCAGAATAGGTGCAGCTACTCGCTTGTTCTGATCGTCATATTGAGCTTGATAATGCGACAAGTTTGCCTCTTCGGCCAATTGGCAAGACAGAGGGCGCACTGCCCGGTTTATCGCTCTCAGGTCATCTTCGTTGAACTCTGAACCGTCTTCCTTCAAACTGGGATATCCTTGAGCTGCTTCCACAGGATCGAAATCTGGCACCCATGCTTTTGCCCGGATTAAGGCGTTAATGGCGCCGGTTCGAGCAGCAGATTTCTTCAACTCTTCAATCCGGGCGGGAAGCATTGATAACCTCCTAAGAGTATCTTGGATTAAGGAGGGTGCTGGATTGTTATGTGATGCAGTGGAGATGATCCGCTGCGCTCCAGTGTACAGCTGCTTTATTAAGGTATAGGCGGCCTTCAATTTCTTCCGAACATCTGACCCCAAGTGACTAATGCATGTGCCTACAGCATTGCAAGAGAAATCACAAACCGGACTTATCGTAAGAAGGCCAAGATTATCACAGAAGCCAAAGGAAGCTTACCGAAGATGGCAGCAGTCATGGAATGCACTTGCCGCTTCACGTTGGTCAGCTCATCTACCACCGGTTTAAAGGCAGCTTCAACATTTTCAACCTTTTTGGTTAAAGCGGCCTTTTCAGTATCCCAGCCGGCCCGCTCAGACTTGAACCACTCCTTGAGCTGCTCCATAGTAGTCAAGGCGGTTTTCAGCTCATCCTTGGCCTTGGAGGTTTACGCTTGTTGAGATTTCAGATTTTCTTGAAGATCATTGATTTGCGAGGCTTGTTGGCGTATCTCACTCTGCAACAAAAAGGGAGCATGTTAATATCTTCATTACAAGTCCCAAGTACATAACCAGTCATACACTTGGCACTTGGGGGCTAATGCATATTTGATCTTCATCTATCAATAAAATCACAAAGTCCCAAGCTCAATACAGGTATTCAACTTGGCACTTGGGGGCTAATGGCTATTTGCTCGAACATGTTCTGATGCGGCGATATAAATTATAGTCCCGGTTTAACTATACTAAGTTGAACCAGCCCTTGGGGGCTACATCAGTGGATTCTGAACCATTGAGTTTATGTTAAGTCCCGGTTTAACTATACTAAGTTGAACCGGCCCTTGGGGACTAGGAGAGTTAACAAAATTGAAGTATCCAAGCGGGAGAAGAACATGGAGGTTACCTCGAATTTTTCTTTCATCATCTTCACCAGGCCAGCTTCATAATCACGGCTGGTATACAGCCGGTTCAAATAGCCAGAATGAAGGTCTTGGGGGTTCAGAGCGGCGTAAGTTGCCAGATCAACATCCCACTTGCCCTTGCTCATAGTGGCAAATTCTTCTTTGGCAGAATGTTTGGATAAAGCTACCGGATTACCCGGTTCGCTGTGGCCAAAGCCAGTAATCACCACGTCATCATCCTTGGTATCGCCGGTTTGACCAGGGGCAGTCGTTTTGTCGTGAGGCGGATTGGACTGGTGGATTTTTCAATCCGTGTTGGGCTTCTGGGCTGGTCAGCAGGAAGGGAGGCGTCAACAGGCCTTTCTTCAGCAACAAAACCGCCCTCTTGCAGTGGCGGATCATTGGGCGTGTTTTCACAGATAGCCTCTTCAAGATTTGGGGCGTATTTGTCCGGTTGAAGCGATCTCTTCGTCGGCCGATTTATCCAGACGAGCCTTTTTGCTCGGCCTAGGCTTGGCCCTGAAAAGGCACAACAACAGTCAAATACGGCGTATACTACACAATGATGCAGTAGAAACAATATGAAAGGTATAACTTACCCAAGCACCATTTTAAGTGGTGGCAGCTAAGTGGCTGATGACTCGCCAGATGAGGAGTGGGAAGTGACCTGATAATCGGAGTCAGACGGATTAAGGGGTTGTGAAAACAGCACTTTTAGGATAAGCAGCGACAAGCAAATTAGAGACCTCTGAACGATGTTTCCAAACCGGACTGTTCGGTAAACCGGTGGAGGTAACTACACTGGCATTGTGCTTAGAGTTGTCTTGCGAGCTTCATGTTGTTGAGTCTTCATAAGAAATTTGGGATCCAAGTAAGCAAGGGATGAGAAAATTTAATTTTCCGGTTTGCTGACGGTTTTTTAGTGAAGGCAAAGTATTTGAGTCAGAGGAGAGAATAGTTACCTCTACAACATCAGCATTACTGGTTTCAGCATCATCCTGACAAACATCATCATTAATTAGGCATGTGAAAAGTAAGCCAAGTGAATCAAGTTCTACCTCAAGGTCCGGATTACCCACATCATCGTCCACAGACGGATCAGAAGATGCAGTGGTTTTCCTCTTATGAGCAGTCTTCTTGACAGCTTTGGTCTTTTGCCGGATTGATTTTTCCGGTTTGTCTGGCTTCTCTGGTTTCTCTTGTGAACGTTTCTTACTCCAGAATGGATCATCACTCTGATTAAGCAGCAGTTGATGTTAAAAATGATGTCAGAAATAGTAGTAATATATTCAGTAAAAAATAGTCAGAAGTCTTACAGATGGCGGTTTGTTGGTAGCACAGAAGGGGAGCAGACGGTTCGACGCAGAGGTGTTCCGGTTCATTCAACATTGTCTTCACAGCCTCGGTGACCTCATCATCGGTGAGCTGGATATTAACATGTCAGAGGGGGTCGTCGACACTACCAGTGTACTCACACATTAAACCGGAGCGCTGGGAGAGGGGCAGTATGCTCCATGATATTCAACAGCGTGCGAGATCAATTCCGGTTAAACCATTGGCCATGAAGGCTCTGAGCTTGGAGATTTGAGGAGCATATTTACTTCTCTCATTGGCAGTTAATCTTTGCGGAAAGGGATGTGTGTTACTGAGTCGCTCCGGACGAAAACCGGGCAAAAGATTCTCATTGGCAGGTGAAGTATCTCTGCAATAAAACCATGTTTGATTCCATTCCTTGGGGTGGCTATGCAGTTTGACATGAGGATAAGTGACCTCTTTTCTTTTTTGAATCGCCACACCACCCAATTATGTGTTGGGCCCGTCGATGAATTACGTGTGGCGGTTTAGATGGAAGCGATCTCTAAACAGTTCAACTGTAGGTTCTTCTTGAAAGTATGCCTCACAGAGCACTTGGAAGTGACAAATATTGGTAACAGAATTGGGGCCCGTATCTTGTGGACGGAGTTGAAAATTGGCTAACACATCCTGGTAAAATTTTGAACCGGGCGGATTGAAACCCCGGGCTAGGTGATCTGCGAAAACTACAACCTCTCCTTCTTGAGGTGTGGGCGGACATTCTTTGCCAGGAACCCTCCAATGGATAGTATCTTTACTGCCTAAAGCGCCAGTCAGGACCAGATTGTTTAATTGAGTTTCGGTGACACGGGAAGGAGCCCAGTTGCACTCATATACTTGTTTGGCCATCTACAAAAAATATAAATCCGGTTCAAGAAATGTGTTGGGACAAAGAGAGAACCGTGTACAATGCTAAATCGGAGACAAATACATCTAAACCGGAGTTCTATGAAGCGGCGATTAATGCAGTTAAGGAGTTACGGCGGTTCAACAAGGGGACTAATGGTGTACACGGTTTATCTAGTTTTTCTATGTTAAGTTAAACCGCTTTGGTCTAAGGTCTAAATATTGAAAACAATTGAGGTTGCGAACGGCTAAGTGTGCAGAAACAGGTTTCACAAGATTTCTCTACAACGAAGGATCTGAAGCCAGATCAGAAAAGAAGAAAAATATCCAAAAAGGAATACAACAGAGCAGTATTGATGCAATGAGCAGGGGATGATGTGCGAGATCTATGGACGTGAGCACAAGATTACAGGCGGATGCTAAAAGCTGCTACTAATCAGAGCAAGGTGTCACAGATCTATCCAGGAGTCTGGTATGAGCATGAACAGTTCATGGGGCACGGCAAGAACAATAAACCCTAGAACGGATCTAGGTCGAGGGGAACCGAGGACCTACCTGAGTTGAGGAGATGCGGAAGAGTCTGCGTTTCTCTGGTGCGTTCAGGTTGATGCAGCGGCTCAAGACGGTGCAGAGGTCGACGGCGGCGGCGGAGCTCCGAGGCTAGCGATGCGAGGAAGACGAAGATAAAAGGGACAGAGGGGAGAAAAGGAATGACCCTTCGGTCCTATTTATAAGGCAAGATACCTGTGTCAGGCGCGTGACTCAAGGAACCACAAATCTAGGAAGCAGAGCTGTCGCCTCGATTATTGCGGATCTGTTAAACAAAGAAGATATCGTGGATGCTATCTTTATGGGGACATCATGCCGGTTTACAGCAACCGGAGAAGGTGACATCACGGCGGTTCAACGATTTCAAGAAGGTATTTGAAGATGAAGGTTTTTTATCAAGGATTGACATGAACCTCTTCAAATCAATCTGGGGCCTAATGTTGGGGATATTACTACTGGGCATAAACCGGCCTATCTGGGCCGGGTTAACTTCATCAGTAGTTCAACGGTGTAAAAGCCCAAGAGGCATGAAAGTAAGGGCATAAGCCCAGTAGTCTGTTAAGAACATGTAGCCGTAATACGGCCTGGTATGTAAAATTGTATTGTAATTTAGGAATAGAGAGAGAGACCAACCCGGATACGAGTATGAACCGGAGATTGGGACTCTCTGAACCAAACAGGCATCACCCGTGTATATAAGGGACGACCGGGGTGGTTCAAGGACGGAACAACAACAACTCGGGGCCTAGGCGAAGCTTATTTGCTCCCTAGTCATCGAGATCACATCAATCCCATCACAACTAGACATAGGCTTTTACCTTCATCGAAGGGGCCGAACTAGTATAACTCTTGTGTCTTCGTGTCTGCTTTAACCCCTTCAAGTTAACCCGCAGCGATGGCTCCATGACTAGGTCCTTTCATGAGGACATCTGCCGTGACAAAACCACGACATCATGGGCCCCTAGAGACCTTCCAACGCCAACTTCAACTCTATATATTTGCTTTCGGGGAGAAAAAATAGAGGATAAGAAATCATCGCGTTTTATGATACGGAGCCACCGCAAAGCCCTAAAACCTCTCGGGAGGGCTGATCTTGAGTTCGTTCGGGGCTCCGGAGAGGGGGATTCGTCGCCGTCGTCATCATCAACCATCCTCCGTCACCAATTTCATGATGCTCACTGCCGTGCGTGAGTAATTCCATCGTAGGCTTGCTGGACGGTGATGGGTTGGATGAGATCTATCATGTAATCGAGTTAGTTTTGTTAGGGTTTGATCCCTAGTATCCACTATGTTACGAGATTGATGTTGCTATGACTTTGCTATGCTTAATGCTTGTCACTAGGGCCGAGTGCCATGATTTCAGATCTGAACCTATTATTTTTCATGAATATATGTGTGTTCTTGATCCTATCTTGCAAGTCTATAGTCACCTACTATGTGTTATGATCCGCAAACTCAAGTGACAATAATCGGGACCACTCCCGGTGATGACCATAGTTTGAGGAGTTCATGTATTAACTATGTGCTAATGCTTTGTTCCGGTTCTCTATTAAAAGGAGGCCTTAATATCCCTTAGTTTCCATTAGGACCCCGCTGCCACGGGAGGGTAGGATAAAAGATGTCATGCAAGTTCTTTTCCATAAGCACGTATGACTATATTTGGAATACATGCCTACATTATATTGATGATTTGGAGCTAGTTCTGTGTCACCCTATGTTATGACTGTTACATGATGAACCGCATCTGGCATAATTATCCATCACCGATCCAATGCCTACGAGCGTTCCATATACTGGTTTACGCTTATTTACTTTCCCGTTACTACTGTTATAATCACTACAAAATACCAAAAATATTACTTTTGCTTTCATTACTCTTTTGTTACCGTTATCACCACTACCATATTACTTTGCTACTAAGTACCTTGCTGCAGATATTAAGTTATCCAGGTGTGGCTGAATTGACAACTCAGTTGCTAATACTTGAGAATATTCTTTGGCTCCCCTTGTGTCGAATCAATAAATTTGGGTTGAATACTCTACCCTCGAAAGCTGTTGCGATCCCCTACACTTGTGGGTTATCAAGCGGTAGTACCGCCCTGTGCGGGGCTGAGCGAGGGTAACAGTTGGATTGTCTCCCCCTTATAAAAGGATGTCTTCTTCTCCAAGTTGACTTACCTCTTTTCCCCCAAAAGCTCCATTGTTGCTCCAAAGCTCATTTTCGCCCGATCTCTCTCCCTAGCCAATCAAACTTGTTGATTTTCTAGGGATTGGTTGAGAAGGCCCAGATCTACACTTCCACCAAGATAAATTTGATTCCCCCCACTCATCCCTTGTGGATCTTGTTACTCTTGGGTGTTTGAGCACCCTAGACGGTTGAGGTCACCTCGGATCCATATTCCATTGTGGTGAAGGTCTGTGGTTTCATTGGGAGCCTCCAATTCGGTTGTGGAGAGAGCCCCAACCTTGTTTGTAAAGGTCCGATCTCCGCCTCCAAGGGCACAAATAGTGGAATCACGGCATCTCGCATTGTGTGAGGGCGTGAGGAGAATACGGTGGCCCTAGTGGCTTCTTGGGGAGCATTGTGCTTCCAAACCGCTCCAACGGAGACGTACTTCCCCTCAAAAGGAAGGAACTTCGGTAACACATCCTCGTCTTCACCGGCTCCACTCTTGGTTATCTCGTGCCTTTACTTGTGCAAGCTTATTTGTGTTGTATCCCTTGCTTGCTTGTGTACTTATTATTATTGCATAATATAGGTTGCTCACCTAGTTGCCTATCTAGACAACCTACTTTTATGCAAAGTTTAAATTGGTAAAGAAAAGCTAAAATTGTTAGTTGCCTATTCACCCCCCCCCCTCTAGTCAACTATATCGATCCTTTCAATTGGTATCAGAGCCTCGTCTCTTTATTAAGGACTTTGCCATCCGAAGAGTATGGTTGACACCGTAGACGGTGGTGAGGGGCACTCCGGTGTGAATCCAATCTCGTCTACGGCCAATGGGGGAACCGTGGTCTCTCGTGAGGAATTCAATGTGGCTTTGGACACATGGAAAACCTCCATGGCGACCGAGGTTGAAAGCATGTTTAAAAATTCATTGAAGGGCTTGAACTATCCACCGCACCGATGAAAGTGGGTGATCCCACTAACAAGGTGACGGATGCTAACTCCGACAAGGTGGAAGCTACTAGTGAAAAGGCTCCTTCTTCTAGTGGTAAAAATGGCACCGGCATCTTTGCCCATGTGGAACCTCCACTTGTTTATGGTGGACCGATTCCTTCCACTCATTTGAATCATGTCGGTCCTCCCCCTAAGATTGTAAAAAATTAGGACTTTGATTCTTGGGTCTATCGGTTTAAGCGTCATTTAAATCATGTGAATACTAATCTTTGGAGAATCATTGAAGAAGGTTTCTATCTGCATGACTGAAGCAACTTCACTCCTAGAGAAGCCGCGGGCAATCAATTCAATGAGAATGCCCTCTTCATCATCCAAGATGCAATTCCACCTGAAGATCTTCCTCACCTTCGGCCCTACGCCATGGCCAAAGATGCTTGGCACCAAGTTGTTTCCCTCTACAGGGGATGCGCAAGCATTCAACGCTCCAACTATGAAGTGGTGCAAGATGAAGCTGATGAGTTTGCAATGAAAGAAGATGAAGAACCTCATGAGCTTTACCAGAGAGTGACCAAACTCGCGGTCTCACTCCGAGATCATGGGTGCAAGGACACGGATGAACACTGGATCAAGCGCAAATTTCTCAAGGCAATGATGCCTTACCACAAGGCCATGTCCTCCGTCATTCGTCAAAGGCCGGACTTCCACAACTTATCCTCGAGTGAAGTGTTGGATGAGTTTGTGGCTATGAGCATCTTGGACAAGACCGCTGACAATGCGGTGCTACGTTCTCAAAGAGCAAAGAAGCCCAACCTTGCGTTAAAAGCCAAGGTTAGTGTGGAAGAAGAGGACGAAGAGGAAGAAGAGGAGAGCAACCCCGAAGATACCAAGTATGCCTATATGAACACATGGCTCTTGCTTCAAGGCAATTTTGGAGCAAGAAGAACTCAAGGTCCAACTTCAACAAGAACAACTCAAGTGTCGCGAAGGTCAAGCAACGTGTGAGGACTTGCTATAATTGTGACAATGTAAGCCATTTTGTTAAGGAATGTCCTTATGAGAATAGGGAAGACAATGGTGGCAAGCTCATCCGAAAGGACAAGGCCAAGTCTTTCCCTAACAAGAGCAACTTCACCAAGAAGACTCCTCCCAAGGCGTTGGTGGTACAAGAAGAGTACAATGAGGATTACGATGATGATGATGAAGATGGTGAGTCGATTGCCATGGCCACCGTTGCCATTGCAACAACTCCTCGGGTGTCTCTCTTCGACTCGCCCAATGAGAACATCACCGCCAAGTGCCTCATGGCTAAAGCCACCAACAAGGTAACCCCCAACATCAAAACTACCATCATTAATAATCCCTCTTTGATGGATTGCATTGATGAACATGAGGGGTCTAATGTGGAGGAGAATGAGTTTGAGTCTTTTATGAGCAAACTCAAGGGTAAATCCAAGAGGCACTTCGTTGCTCTCTTGGAACAACTTGGTGAAGCCAATAACATGATCGAGGCTCATGAAGAGACCATCTCTAGGATGGAGGGGCATAGTAGTGACTATGCCGATGAGATATCAGATCTCTCTAACGCTCTTTAGGAAGAGCGTGGTCATCGTTTGGCTCTTTAGGAGTCGTACAACGATGATCATGCTAAATTAAAGAAAGATCTTGATCATGCTCTTGTTGTATCTCGTGCGCTAAATTCTGAGAAGGCCAAACTTGGGGTTGATCTTGCTAGACTCAAGGAGGAGTTTGATATACTTGACAAGGCTCACAAGGTCTTGAAAGGTGTTCATGCTAGCCTCAAGGAGTCTCATGATCAACTCCAGGTGAAGCTAACCAAGGAGAAAGCCACTTTTCCTCATATGGTTTTAATTGATAATGCAAATGCTACTAACCCTTGTTTTGAGCATATGCATCTTGTTGAGGAGAATGATAAGTTGAAGGAGCAACTTGAGAAAGGCCTTGTGTCATGCATACAAGGTGAGAAGAACCTCAACGACCTTTTGAGCAATCAAAAGGAAGTTGTGGTCAAGGAGGGGATTGGGTTCGCAACCATGCCCAAGAACAAGAAGAAGAATGACAAGACGAAACGACCTCCCCCTCTCAAGCAAACCTTTGTGAAGGAGGGAGAGGGTGCTTCCAAGGAGAAGAAGAACAATGTGAAGGGTGGTGGTGTCAAGAAGGGCAATGCCACCCCTTCCAACAAAGCCGGGGACTTTAACCCTTCTTATGTGTTGTGCCGTGCTAATGATGGGCATGTTTATGCCAAATTTGTTGGTTGTCCTTATGAGTACATTGAATGGTCTATTTGGGTTCCTAATACCCTTGTCACTAACATCAAAGGACCCATTACAAAATGGGTACCTAAAACCAAGCATTGATCGCTTGTAGGTGTTTGCTTCCGGTGGGGGATCATGGTTGCTCGATAGTGGAGCCACTAATCATATGAACGGAAGCAAGGACTTGGTGGTGGACGTTCACAAGATTCCATCTATGCCCACCAATGTCGAGTGGGGTGATGCCTCGTCCTCTAAGGTATTGGGGCTTGGCAAGGTTGTCATTTCTCATGATCTCACGATCGAGAAGGTCATGCTTGTTGAGTCCCTTGCATACAATTTACTTTCCGTTTGTCAACTTGCACTCATGGGTTTTGCCACTTTCTTTGATGTTGATACCGTGGCCCTCTTGTGGAGCAAGACTCTTAAAGTAGCCTTTGTTGGGCATGTCGAGAACGGTCTCTATGTGATTAACTTTTCAGAGCGACCCACTAAGACCGCGACATGCCTAAAGGCTAAAGTTGACGTGGGATGGCTTTGGCATCGCCGTTTAGCCCATGTCAATATGAGATATTTGCAATGTCCTCTCATGGGGGACCACGTCCGTGGACTAAAAAATGTTAGTTTTGCTAAAGATCGTGCTTGTAGTGCTTGTATCGAAGGAAAGCTTCATGAAAAGGCTCATCCTCCCACGACTATCATCTACTCAAAGAGGCCTTTGGAGCTCCTTCACTTGGATCTCTTTGGGCCTCCGTCCTTTGATAGTCTTGGGGGTAGAAAGTATTGCTTGGTGATTGTGGATGATTATTCAAGATACACTTGGGTATACTTCTTCAAGAGGAAGAGCGAGACCCAACAAACCGTCATTGACTTTGCAAATGAAGCCCAACGACAACACAATGCAAAGATCTTGACAATAAGAAGCAACAACAGCACCGAGTTCAAGAACTACACCTTGGATGAGTTCCTTAGTGATGAGGGGATCAAGCATCAATATTCCGCACCATACACCCCTCAACAAAATGGTGTAGTGGAGAGGAAGAACTGGACGTTGATGGATGCGTCAAGGACCATGATGGCGGAGTTCAAGTCTCCATACAACTTTTGGGCCGAAGCCATCAACACCGCTTGTCATGCATCCAGTCAGCTCTACCTCCGCAAGGGCTTGAACAAGACTCCTTATGAGATACTCACCGGTAACAAGCCCAACCTCAAGTACTTCCAGGTGCTCAGGTGTAAGTGTTTCATTCTCAAGAAAGGTGTTCGTTTGTCTAAATTTGAGGCTAGAGCTTATGAGGGCATATTTGTTGGTTATGCCACAAATTCTCATGCTTACCGTGTCCTCAATAAGAACATGGGACTTATTGAGGAGATGTGTAACATGCAGTTTGATGAGAATAACGGCTCCCAAGTGGAGCAAAGTGGCGCTTGTGATGTAGGTGATGAAATTCCTCCCCAAGCCATAAGAAGAATGGGAGTTGGCTTTATCCTACCCATTGAGGAACCCCTTGTGGCTGTAGGAGAAGGACAATGCTCCACCCAAGTGTAGCCATCACCAACCCAAGGCCCACACGCTTCTGAAGAACAAAGTGAAGGCCCTCAACATCATGATCAAGACCAAGGGCAAAATCAATCTCAAGACGGTGTTGAATCACAAAGTGATGCCCAAGGTCAAGTTTTCTCCTCCGAGCAAGTTCAAGATCAAGAGCAAGGTCAAGATCAAGAACAAGCTCAAGACGGCACTCAAGATGATCAAGTGACCGCTCCTCAACTCACCCCCGAGGAGGAACTGGAGCGTTGTGCCGCCAAGATTGCATCCAAGCTCTCAACCAAGGGTCATCTCATGAATAATGTGCTTGGAAGCATTCAAAAGGGGGTAAGCACTCGTAGACAATTGGCAAACTATTGTGAACATCACGCATTTGTCTCTTGTGTTGAACCCCAAAAGGTCTATGAGGCACTCGAAGATCCGGATTGGCTCAATGCCATGCATGAAGAACTCAACAACTTCGAGTACAACAAGGTGTGGGGATTGGTGCCAAGGCCAATGGGGAACCACAATGTCATTGGAACCAAGTGGATATTCAAGAACAAGCAAGATGCTCATGGGACAATAGTTCGCAACAAGGCAAGATTGGTAGCACAAGGCTACTCCCAAGTCGAGGGTATCGACTATGGTGAAACCTTTGCTGCCGTTGCTTGCCTTGAATCCATTCGTTTGTTGATTGCTTATGCTTCTCATCATAACTTTAAGTTGCAACAAATGAATTGCTTATGCTTCTCATCATAACTTTAAGTTGCAACAAATGGATGTGAAGAATGATTTTCTTAATGGTCCTATTAATGAGTTGGTATATGTCAAACAACCCCCCGGGTTCGAGGACCCCTACTTCCCCGATCATGTGTATCAACTCGATAAGGCACTCTATGGCCTTAAACAAGCCCCACGTGCGTGGTATGACCACCTTACCAAGTTGTTGCAAGATCGTGGATTTGAAGTTGGGAAAATCGACCCCACTCTCTTTACTAAGAAGGTCAAAGGGGAGTTGTTTGTGTGCCAACTATATGTTGATGATATCATCTTTGGTTCCCCTAACAAAGCTTTTAATGTGGAATTTGCCGCTCTCATGACCTCTAAGTTCAAGATGTCTTTGATGGGAGAATTGAAGTTCTTCCTTGGATTCAAAGTCAAAGAAAGAAGATAAGGAACCTTCATCAACCAAGCCAAATACACTCAAGATATGCTGAAGAGATTCAAGCTAAGTGATTTCAAGCCGGCTTCCACTCCAATGCCCACCAAGTGCCAACTTGACATTCATCCCAATGGTAAAGTGGTGGATCAGAAGGTATATCGCTCCATGATTGGCTCCTTGCTTTACCTTTGTGCATCTAGACCGGATATCATGTTGAGTGTGGGAATTTGTGCACAGTTTCAAGACGCACCTAAGGAAAGCCACTATGTGGCGGTCAAACGAATCTTTCGATATTTGCCTCATACCCCAAACTTTGGCTTATGGTACCCAAGAGGAGCAAACTTCATGCTTGCAGGATATTCGGACTTGGATTGGGCGGGGGGACAAAGTGGATAGGAAGTCCACTTTCGGAGGGTGCCAATTCCTTGGATGCTCTTTGGTAAGTTGGTCTTCCACAAAGCAAAGTTGTGTGTCTCTCTCGTCCACCGAAGCGGAGTATGTTGCGGCCGGTAGTTGTTGTGCACAACTTCTTTGGATGAGGCAAACTTTAAAGGATCACGGTGTCATTTGTGACAAAGTGCCTCTTTGGTGTGACAATGAAAGTGCCATCAAGACTTCTCTCAACCCGGTTCAACACTTCAAGACGAAGCATATTGAGATTCGGTATCACTTCATCCGGGATCACATTAGGCGAGGGGAGATCGAGCTCAACTATGTCAACACTCATGATAACCTTGCAGATATTTTCGTGAAGCCTTTGGATGAAGCAAGATTTCGCGAGTTAAGGCATGAGCTAAATATCATTGATTCGAGCAATGTTGCTTGAACCCTTGCAACCCCACCATACTCAACTTGTTGTCTTGTTTTGGTGTAGGCATGGACATAGGGGGGAGTGTTGTTCTCTCAATAAACTCTCCCTCCCCCATTATGCATAAATTGATCAAGTCTTTCACATTAGCCATTTTTTATGGTACTTGTGCTTCAAAGACGAGTTTTGGTCATGGGCCCAAGGTTAAAATCTTCGTGGTGCCATACCTCTTGACTCAAACATAGGTGGCCTCAGCCACCGCCCTCTCTTGAAGAGGTGTGTGTTTCTTGTCCTCTCGCTAGTGTTCTCGTTGCTGTGTCTTGGTTCCCTCTTCTTGCCTTTTGTTTTTTCCCTTCTTTTTGAGCTAGCCATTTGGTGTCTAGTCTTTGGGTCTTGCTGGGCGGTACTATCGCTAGTGGTGCGTGGTACTACCGCTTGTGTTGACAAGCGGTACTACCGCCCACACGAGCGGTACTACCATTGAGGGGCGGGACCAAGGGTTTATGTCGGGGCAGGGGAGATTTCGTCTCCCCCATACCCATTCGCACCGCCCACTCATTCATCGTCATCTCTCCAGCGTCGTCTCGCCGCGGGAGGGCTCCGGCGGGCCGCCGTCTCTGGGTCGTCCCTCTCCATTTCCTTCGGTGGAGTCGATCCCCACCCTGCCATCTTGCCATGGATGCCGGTATTGCCCCCGTTCCTCTTCTCCTCTTGTCTAGATTTCAGATCTAGTGTCTTAGGGGCAATAGTGGTTGCATCTCTCAATTTTTGGCTAAATCAAGGCTTGAGTAGGTTGGAGAAGGCGACTAGACTATTTGGATTGAGAATTGGTAGGAGTATTTTTGAATTTGGCATCCCGGTAGTGCCGGATTTGACCACGGTAGTAGGGAACCGCTGTTAGGGCGGTACTGCCGCTTGTTGCCCAATTCCATCCTGTTCCTGCCAATTTTTTATCTCTTTTGCTGCGTTTGGTGGCTTATGCTCGTTCTTTCTGGCTGTTTTGTTTGTCCGTGTGTTCGGTTCCAGGTGTTGGTCCTTCTGAGCAGCATGCGCACCGTGTCAACCCCGGGCGTGCAACTTCCAAGCGCTACCGCACCTCTGAGACAATGGTGGCCTCATCAAGTGTTCCGCCTCCTCCTCAAATGAATAAGATGAGTGCGTCCAAGCCCAAGCCAAGGACCAAGTCTGTGACAGAGTTGTCTGCCAAGGAATTCTGGGAGAAGCGTCGGCGCAACCCCTATGAGGTCGCTCAAGAACCTGCCTTGGTCAATCGCCCGTTTTGGAACCGTTTTCAGTATGCCATCTACTTTGATGTGATCAAATCCAAGAAGAATGTTTTTGTTGATGTTCGCTCCATCGACGTTGACTTTATGGAGAAGGATCTTGTCTACTTTGGGGAGGCTCTTCAGATGTGCTCTCAGTTGAACATCCTCAGGATCATGCAGTTCAACAAGGACTTTGATGCAGATTTGGTGGCTCAGTGTTATGCCACCGTCCATCTTGGAACATATGAGGACAGGACTCTGACTTGGATGACAAATGGCAGGCTGCTTACTGTCAAGTGGAAGGCCTTCATGGAGCTTCTTGAAGTTGAGGATCAAGGTCTTGAGAACCCAATTGGCTTTCGTCCTCATCGCAATGCAACTTCCACTCACAAGCAATCTCTCTGGCCATACTGTACCTGGAGGATTGACCCAGTGACTAAGAAGGAGACCTATGAGTTGCCTGCATTTCTAGACATTCTCCATCGCATCTTCAGGGAGACTATCTTCCCTCGCATTGGCAACTTGGATATGGTACACTCTTTCCTTGTGGACATGCTTCTTTCACAACATGAGAAGGAAGAAAACACTTTAGAATCTTTGGATATCTCTCATGTCATGTGGTCTGAGTTGGTTTCCGCCATCTCTGAGCGAAAGTGCCCTATCTATGGACCGTTTATCATGTTGCTCATTGAGAAGGCCTGGGATCGTGTTTATCCTAAGGTGTTGTTGGAGACTGGGGATCTAGTTTCTCATGAGATCAAGCGTCTGAGGAAGAAGGAGAACTGGGGCACCGCAGCTCCGAGTTCTGGCATTCCGCCTAGAGCTGCTGACATGGAGACCGAGGTTGATGCTGATGACGATGACTATGAGCCTTCTAGAGCAGAGCCCTCTTGGGGAAAGAGGCTCAAGCGCAAGATGAAGAAACTCTTCCGCATGGAGTCTCATGGTCAGTACATGACTCATGTGGCTGAGAAGCAGGCCAGGAGTCGTCACAAAGAGCTCATGCGTCAGTTGGGTGCGACCGTTGCCAGTGGATCTGAGGGAAAGATCACGGATGAGGAGGAGTGGATTCAGCAGCACTGTCCGTGGACCGATTCAGACACTGAGTAGTTTCCGACTGAGGATGGAAGTGCAGACGATCCCGCCGGGATGTGATGATGGAGCCCCTCAGTTTGCTATCACCTGGAGCCATAGCTGCGCTCTTTGCCTTTTTGGTGTCTCAATGCCAAAGGGGAGAGAGCTTAGGGATTTGTCGTGTCGAGTTGCGAGTGTGTGTTTGTGTGGCGTGTTTGCCTAGCCTGTCTTTCTCGCAAACTCTTTTCTCGTGTTTGGCACTTGTTTGGTTTTTGTTTGTGAGAACCGGTACCCTTTCATATGGTGTGAGACATATGCTCCCTTATCCTTGTATTATCTCGTTTGTCAAGTACCTTATGCTTCCTAGCTCTATTTGTTCCATTACCTGTTGCTAATGTCGTCAGACTATAAAATATAGGGGGAGTATTGTTCCCAATGTATGTTCTTTTCTTTACTTTGCCTCCTCTTCTTAGGTGCACACACTCGGGGGGAGCTCCGTCTATATTTTGTAGTTCTGGGGTTCATCTACTTTCTTGTTTTACTTTTTGTGCAAATCCCGTGTTGTCATCAATCCACCAAAAAGGGGGAGATTGTTAAGGGATGTTTTTCTCTAAGTAGTTTTGTTGATTGATGACAACATATTAGCGGACTAATCATGTGCGTTGAGTATTTCAGAGATTCATCATTTGGCACGAGACGATTCCCTCCCCTCGGTGTTTGAAGCAAAGATGGTGTAGCCCTTTCGATTCAGTTTTGGTGGACTTGTGTCGTAGGAGTCACCGTACTATCAAGAGGGGGTCCGCATTGGTTAGTCTAGGGTGGAATCAACACGTACACATCCCCTTTGCACCCTCTGAGCTTTTCCGCTTCGTTGAAGGCTCCCTTGCTGCCTTCTCCCTGAGATCTGGTCCCAGCGGTAGTACCGTGAACACCAGCGGTAGTACCGCTCGAGAGCTACAAGCGGCAGTACCACTCCACAGCGGTAGTACCGCTTGGAGCTCTCAGCCATAGTACCGCTGCGGCTTCGTGCCCCTACCGCCTCGATTCGAGGGTCCTCCTCTCATGTCGGGTTTTGCGGCACTAGCTACGGCAGTAGAGGCGGTAGTACTGCTCTTAGGCGGTAGTACCGCTCTTAGGAGGTAGTACCGCCCTTATCACCGCGGTAGTACCGCCCTGGGTCCAGGTCCTGCTCTACATCCCGCTCTCTTCTCACTGCGGGACAGTATCGCGAGCTGGAACGGTAGTACCGCTAGCCACAGCGGTAGTACCGCCCCCCCCCCCCCAGCGGTAGTACCGCCCTGTGCGAGGCTGAGCGGGGGTAACGGTTGTATTGTCCCCCCTTATAAAAGGAGGTCTTCTTCTCCAAGTTGACTTACCTCTTTTCCCCCAATAGCTCTATTGTTGCTCCAAAGCTCATTTTCGCCCGATCTCTCTCCCTAGCCAATCAAACTTGTTGATTTTCTAGGGATTGGTTGAGAAGGCCCAGATCTACACTTCCACCAAGAGAAATTTGATTCCCCCCACTCATCCCTTGTAGATCTTGTTACTCTTGGGTGTTTGAGCACCCTAGACGGTTGAGGTCACCTCGGAGCCATATTCCATTTTGGTGAAGATCCGTGGTTTCGTGTAGAGCCTCCAATTCGGTTGTGGAGAGAGCCCCAACCTTGTTTGTAAAGGTCCGGTCGCCGCCTCCAAGGGCACCAATAGTGGAAACATGGCATCTCGCATTGTGTGAGGGCGTGAGGAGAATATGGTGGCCCTAGTGGCTTCTTGGGGAGCATTGTGCCTCCACACCGCTCCAACAGAGACGTACTTCCCCTCAAAAGGAAGGAACTTCGGTAACACATCCTCGTCTTCACCGGCTCCACTCTTGGTTATCTCGTGCCTTTACTTGTGCAAGCTTATTTGTGTTGTATCCCTTGCTTGCTTGTGTACTTATTATTGTTGCATCATATAGGTTGCTCACCTAGTTGCATATATAGACAACCTACTTTGATGCAAAGTTTAAATTGGTAAAGAAAAGCTAAAATTGTTAGTTGCCTATTCACCCCCCCCCCCTCTAGTCAACTATATCGATCCTTTCACCATGGCTTATATCTTCTCACTGTTCAGGATATCGGTAGCTGGTACCTTTTAGGTCGGCGGCTGATAAGGGACTAATCGGTGAATCGGACTTTTAACTGAATATATCTACAACCCATTTTTCCTTAGGTTAACTAGGGCCATATGTAATATATCTGAGGCTACATAGCAACATGCATTGTACTTAATGTCTAAATATGCAATCCTAGGCTACATAGCAACAAGGAAGAGTGTTATAATGTTCTAATGATGTCTACATATACGTAGAAGAGTAGCAGCAGCAACATCAACAACACAACCCTGTTTGGATACTCAGCTTAGCTAGAGGTTAGAGTTAGTTTCTACCTCATTACTAACCCTGAACTAACTCCATCCAAAGTGTTGTTTGGATGGCAGGGTTAGATTGACAATAAATACACTAGGAGAACTAGCTCCAATTAGCACCTCTTGGGTTGGATACTAGTTTTTTTGGGTGGGTTATCGATGCAACTAGCTCAAACTGGCCCTCACGTTTAGATATACTTTAGGGCTATTTGAGCCCAAACTAGCTCAAACTAACTGTAAACCGTTGTCAGTGTCAAAACCGGCGGATCTCAGGTAGGGGGTCCCGAACTGTGCGTCTAAGGCGGATGGTAACAGGAGGCGGGGGACACAATGTTTACCCAGGTTCGGGCCCTCTCGATGGAGGTAATACCCTACTTCCTGCTTGATTGATCTCGATGATATGAGTATTACAAGAGTTGATCTACCACGAGATCGTAGAGGCTAAACCCTAGAAGCTAGCCTATGGTATGATTGTTGTTGTCCTACGGACTAAACCCTCCGGTTTATATAGACACCGGAGGGGGCTAGGGTTACACAGTAGTCGGTTACAAGGGAGGAGATCCATATATCCGTATTGCCAAGCTTGCCTTCCACGCCAAGGAGAGTCCCATCCGGACACGGGACGAAGTCTTCAATCTTGTATCTTCATAGTCCAACAGTCCGGCCAAAGGATATAGTCCATAGAAGATTTGTCTTCAGCATTGCAAGGCGGGTTCTTCATTCGAATACTCCATAGAAGATCTTGAACATAAGGATAGTGTCCGGCTCTGCAAAACAAGTTCCACATACCACCGTAGAGAGAATAATATTTCCACAAATCTAATCTGCTGACACGCTCGGCAGCATGATATCATACCACGGCCCGGTCATTATTCGAACCGTTTTTCTCAACCAGCTACTGCATGTATTGCGAGGCGGTTTTCTTGGCACGTCTTGTTGAAGCAGAGATCGTGTCCCCTTATCACGGGGTTATCATCAAATACGGATGTAGGTAACCCAACCGCGCCATCAATTACGGCGCTTGGGGAATAAGCAAGTTTTACTAGGCAAGTGGGAAGGCGTATAGTTCCCTTCGCCCCTATAAAGGGACAAGGATTCCTATTTTTACCCACGCCTTCTTCCTCCTTGCTCATCCATTCTTGCACACTCGAGCTCCAGCACCCAAGTTCACGTTCTTCCCTTCAAACCACTCCAAGCATATCCGGAGCGGGAGGCAAGTGGATGGTGAAGGAGGAGAACATCACAAAGCTACGGGGAGCCGGATATCTGGCCGCGGACATCGCACACTGGCTGCCAGATGCGGGGCAGAGTATCCCTACGCCCGAACCCCATGAGAGGGTGGTTTTCCTTACCCACTTTGTCAGTGGATCGATTTCCTCCACCCGTTTGTCCGTGGGCTCATGTTCTACTACGGGCTGGATTTTCACGATCTGGCCCCCAATTTCATCCTCAACATCTTGGCGTTTATTGTCATGTGCGAGGCCTTCCTTCGCATCAGGCCCCACTTCGGCCTGTGGCTGAAGACCTTCAATGTTAAGCCGAAGGTGGTGGTCGGCCAACAATCGGAGTGCGGAGGCGCCATGGTGGGCAAAATGCCTAATGTCACCTGGCTCGAAGGCTCCTATGTGGAGACCATAAAAGGGTGGCAGTCGGGGTGGTTCCACATCACCGAGCCGCGCGACACCAACTGGGTGGCGGCCCTCGAATTCCGATCCGGAATCCCACGCGGCTCACCTCCTGGAAGGAGAAGGGTCTGTCCTGGGGTTCATCAATGGAGCTGACCGGACTCCAGAAATGCATCTGAAACATGATGAGCAAGAAAATCAAGCTTGTCAACAAGATCTAGGTCATGCTCTTCCGCCGAATCCTCCCGTGTCAACGACGGGCATTCAATTTGTGGGAGTTCGACCCGGCCGAGCACCAGACGTTGCGAGAGCTCTTCGACACGACGCACAAGGACGTTTGGAAGGTGTTGTTCGAGGGCGCCGAGGTACCTCATCCCCTTACCGACGACCGCGGACTCAGTGCAAAGCGCCATGCCAATCTGGTAAGTTTTTTATATCTCACAGGATGATAATTTTCCCCAGTTTAATCATGTGAGGGATCTAAGCCTCCATGCCATTAACAGGACTGGGTAGAGACAGCGGAGCAGATCGATTGCCCAGCCCCCCTGCCTGAGGATCCAGCAAATGCTCTCCTAACGGAGATGCTGGTCCCGGCGCCTTATGAGGTGCCGGTGAAGAAGGCCATGGGGACCCGAAAGGGTCTCCGGCGCAAGGTTATATCGGACTCATCGTCCGAAAACTCCGAGGCGCACTCCTCCCACGAAAATGAGGAGGAGGAAGAGGAAAGTTCTCCCCCCCCAGCCGGGGGAGACAAGAAGAGGAAGGTCGCCCGACCCGGGGAGCCCGAAGGGTCCAATAAGGGAAGGACCCTCCTTCCGGACTGCTCCACGACGGCCGCCTACAACGACGATGAGTGGTTGCCCAGGGACAAGCCCCTGGCGAAGTCGTAAGTATCCGGACACCATAGTAATTCATGGTATGTTTTTATTGCACTGCTTCTCATCATGCTGAACATGATTGTGCAGTCCGTCTCGAGCCCGTATCGACGTATCTTCATCGGATGGTTCTTTGGACCCGTCGGATATGAATAGCGATTCACTTCCGACCGCCTCCACCCCTCGCCCTATGGACAACGTCGAGGTGTTGTCTCAAAGGGCACCGAGCCGAGGGGAGGTAATCCTGGAGGCGCCTCGAGGCGATATTCCGGACCCTGGGCGCAAAGGGAGCAAGACTCCCATGGGCTCCGAGTTCAGTCTCCAGCCGAACACTGCGCCGGAACCTCGAGTGGTTCCGGACTCTATCAGGCGACCCTCCATTAAGAGGGGCAGGCTGACCGTGCCAGTGGCCTCTGTCCATCCAGAGGCACCGAACAATTTGCTGGAAGCGCTTCGCGGTGCTTCCATTGACGAAGAGCACCGCACTATCATGAGTGCGATGATCGAGAAGGTCCAGTCTGCCAAAAGCGGACTAACTGAAGCTTGTGCCAGCCTACTAACAGCCTTTCAGGTAAGTAATCCAATAATAGGAAAATATTACCGCATAGACAGTAGCCCCTGATGCTCTGTTTGGCATTCGCGAAGAAAGGCCGAATAGAGGATCAAATAATGACTCAGGAGTCTAATCAGAATATGTCTATATGCATATGCAGGCTTCATCGCCGCCGCCAAGACGCATCATGCGGAGGTCGCCAGATCAAGCAGACCTTGAGCGGTCCAAGGAAGAGCTCGGCTTTACCAAGAGGCAGCTCGAAGAGAACAAAGGTAAGCGATACCCTGTCTATGTATTAAAAAGAAATTTGGTTGTAAAATAATAGGATCATCATGAATTATCCAGGGGCCACAACCGAAGTGGCGACCCTGAAGAAGGCGCTATCCGAGGCCGAAGAAAAAGCGGCCCAGGAGCGTATCGAGCGAGAGAAGCAAGAAGCCCGGGTAGGCGAGGTGCAGCAAGAGCTCCAGGCTCTTGCCAAAAACACGAGTCCTTGGAGCTTGATTCTAAGATGCGAGAGTCCGAGCTTGCGAAGGCCCTTGAAAGCGCACAAAACACCAAGGCTGAAGCCCACAAGGCCCTCCAGGAGATTGAGGCGGTGAAGAAGATAGCAGCGGGTAAGGCATTCATTATGCAAAGCAAGCATGTGAAGGAAACTTTCCTTTTACTTACCCGAGTTCGGAGCTCTCCAGGAGCACTCACAGATCTTCCCCGTAGTGTGTTGGATGCCGCGGAGTTTTACCGGGCTGAGGAGGGGAGCTCGACGAAGAAGTTGTTCTGGTCTCATCATACTGGGACCGAACACCCAATGCCTTTGAGCGACTAGCTGAAGCAACTATTCGAGCTCCACAAGGCGGCCGAACAGGCCATGAAGGGTCTTGTAGTCCGGATGTGGCCTGGCGATCCCCTGCCTGACAGCTACTTCGGTCTGGTGAGGTAGCTTGTGAATGCATGCCCACGGCTTGAAGTCATAAAGCGGTCCGTCTACATCGAGGGTGCGTATAGGGCTTTTTCCCGGGCGAAGGTGCACTGGGCGAAGCTGGACGCCGTAAAGCTGGTGAAGGAGGGGCCGCCGGAACGCAAGGAGCATCACCACCCCGAAATGTATTATGACAGTGTCCTGAAGGGTTCCCGCCTTGTGGCGGAGGAATGTGCTAAAGATGTAATATTTGAATGAACGTACTCATGTGATCCTGTAATGTGAAACGAGTTCATTTGCGCTATGCAACGCTTTTGAATTTAAAATATTACCTTCTGTGCGGCCGTTTATGAAATCTGAGAGTTGGCCAGTCGTCGGCTTCTGCCCTCATGTAACTAGTACTGAGGTGTTCGGGATAAACCTGAGCACACTTTATCCCAATTTTGGGTCCTTCGAGGGAGGTATTCAGCACAACGAACCAGGCAATCGGACTATAAGGCTTTATCACTCTCACTTAGCCATAGAAGTCTACAATTTTAAATTTTGGCAAAGCCCCTAGTATTCGGAAGGCCGAATTTGGGGCGCTATATACGCCTAAGTCGGGAAAGGCCGATTCCTCGCCCGAAGCGGAAAAAGTCTTTAAGGACGTGAGACCTCTCGAACACTAACCAGCTCTCGCCTTATCATGACAGTCAGTTTTCGGCTTTCTCTACTAAGGTGCTCGTCCGGAAGAACCGGGACACAATCGCAGTAGTTCTCCCAGCGCTACCTTAGCTGATATTGCGAAATGTAAGGTACCAAAACATGGGAGCCGGGCAAACCCAACTATTGACCCAAGACATGATTCGGAGCTGATGCATATAATGCTATAAGTTCGGGGTGCTGCACTGTCGAAAGTGTTCGTACATCTCACGCCGTATTATGGGGTATATTGAGGCTCCTGGCGTACTGGTCGTACCAGAATGTACGGGTGGAAGTTGTCGTAAATAATCAGACAAGAAAAAAGAAGGGTAATGCAATAATAGACTAATGCTACGCATTGTTATTTAAATAATACGTCGAAGCCTGCTGATACGAGTAGTGCAATAAGCAAAAAATAGGACTATTTGACATGTCCTATCCAAGGGCAAGCTGCGTATGGGTATTAAAAACGGATACTTTGATTCTTATCAGAGACCACCTGGGGATACCCTTGTACGTCTTAGGTTCTTGCTTCCTTGGTTGTTCCTTCCCGTAATGTGTCCAGCAATCAGGCTGCCGGAAAGGGCTTACAGAGAGTAAGGTCCTGAAAGAGAGGAAATGATAAAGGTATACAGCCCCTGGGGCGGTTGAGCCGCATTGTGGGACGTGCCTTGGTCGTGCCCCCGCCTATGCCCATGGTATTTTCAGTGCATAATTATGTACGCGCGGCACAGATTTTGTCGCTTGACAGGGACTAGGACGGGGGCTGAATTGCTAGGCAAGCTCTGAAGGTGCCAAGCGATTCTGTTGTAGGTTACTCTGGACTCACTTGAAAGTGTCCAGGGGCTTTATCGCCGAATTGGCGGTTTGCCTTAAAAGGCTGCTTTGCGCCTCAGCTGCGAGGGCCGCATTGTGCTCTCCGTGCGGAGCGCGCGTTCTGTGTTTCCATTGACTGTTATAACCCCACGAGGTCCTGGCATTTTGAGCTTGAGGTATGCATAATGAGGTACCGCATTGAATCTGGCAAATGCGGTTCGCCCGGCGAAGGCGTGATAGCCACCGCGAGCAGGGACGATATCGAAGATTAACTCCTCGCTTTGGACGTTGTCCGGAGATCCGAAGACCACTTCCAGTGTGATTGAGCCCGTGCAATGGGCCTCTACACCTGGGTTAACACCTTTAAAGGTGGTTTTAGTGGGCTTGATCCTCGAGGGGTCTATACCCATTTTGCGCATTGTATCCTGATAGAGCAGGTTCAGGCTGCTGCCGCCGTCCATGAGGACTCGAGTGAGGTGAAATCCGTCGATGATGGGGTCAAGGACCAACGCGGCAGATCCGCCATGTCAGATACTGGTGGGGTGGTCCCTGCGATCGAAGGTGGTCGGTCAAGAGGACCATGGGTTGAACTTTGGGGCGACTGGCTCCATCACATAGACGTCCCTTAGTGCAGGCTTATGTTCCCTCTTGGGAATATGGGTTGCGTATGTCATGTTCACCGTTTTCACTTGTGGGGGGAACCTCTTCTGTCCTCCCGTGTTTGGCGGCCGGGGCTCCTCCTCGTCGTCGCTGTGCAGCCTCTTGTCCTTGTTTTCGGCGTTCAGTTTGCTGGCCTGCTTGAACACCCAGCATTCTCTGTTGGTGTGATTGGCTGGCTTGTCGGGGGTGCCGTGCATTTGACACGAGCGATCAAGTATGTGGTCCAAACTGGACGGGCCCGGAGTACTTCTTTTGAATGGCTTTTTTCGCTGACCGGATTTAGAGCCACTGAATCCGGCATTGACTGCCGTATCTTTGACGTTATCGCCGTTGTTGCAGCGCTTATGTCTGTTACGACGTTGTCTGTCGTTATTATCTTTCGTATCTGAAGTGCCCGGATTCCTTGATGTGTTGTTGCTGCGAGCCAGCCAGCTATCCTCGCCCGTGCAAAAGCGGGTCATGAGTGTCGTGAGGGCTGCCATAGACTTCGGCTTCTCCTGGCCGAGGTGCCGGGCGAGCCACTCGTCACGGATGTTATGCTTGAATGCCGCTAAGGCCTCTGCATCCGGACAGTCGACGATTTGGTTTTTCTTAGTTAGGAACCGTGTCCAGAATTGCCTGGCCGATTCCCCTGGCTGCTGAGTTATATGGCTCAAGTCATCAGCATCCGGTGGTCGCACATAAGTGCCCTGGAAGATTTCGAGGAATGCATCTTCCAAATCCTCCCAACTGCCAACGGAGTCTGCTGGCAAGCTATTCAGCTAGTGGGAGGTACTTGATGGCATGTAGATCATCACCGCGAGCCATGTGGATGTGGAGGAGGAAATCCTCGATCCATACCACGGGATCTGTTGTACCATCATATGATTCAATATTTAGGGGTTTAAAACCCTCTGGGAATTCGTGATCCATTACTTCATCAGTGAGGCATAGGGGGTGTGCGGCGCCTCTGTGCCGGGCTATATCACGACGCAGTTCATATGATTCTTGTCTGCTGTATTCGGCCCGGCCGGATTTACTTTTAGTGGATCCGGCGTGACGGTCTTTCTCCCATGATGGTGCACGCCCCAGTGATTCGTAAATCGATCTTGCATGTTTTGCCTTGTTTTCCAATATATCTCGCAGGTCCCGAGTGTTGCCCGGGCCTTGGTACTTTTGTTTGAGTGGCGGCGGGGTGCAGGCTGAACTTCAGGCTGAAATGCCTCTATATCTCGGCCACGAGGTGGCCGATCAGCCGCATCGTACGCTGGTGATGTAGGTTTCAATGCTTCCTCCTCGAGTCGGGGTAGCAACCTGCGCTTTGGGTAGCTCTTGGAGGGGCGTTCGAGTTCGTATTCCTCAGCCGCAAGGACTTCAGTACATCTGTCTGCTAGCAAATCTTGATCAGCTCGAAGCTGTTGTTGCTTTTTCTTCAGGCTATTTGCTATGGCAATAAGCTGGCGCTTAAAGCGCTCCTGCTCGACGGGATCCTCAGGCACGATAAATTCTTCGTCGCCGAGGCTCACCTCGTCTTCGGAGAGAGGCATGTAATTGTCATCCTCCGTTTCTCCATCTGCTGCTTGTTCTGGAGGGCTAGCTTGTTCATCCTCCCGCTCTAAATCTGGCTGGAGGGGATTGTCGTCGTCTTCGGCACTATCTGGAGTGTTATTGTATCTTATGCCGGTATCACTACTTTTGCTATAGCGGGACTTAGAGCGGCGCTGCTGACGTCGATGCTTGGGTTGCTTCTTGGAGGGGTCATCCTCCGTTGTCTTATCGCCATCGCCTTCTTTGGGGGTATCCACCATGTATATATCATATGGTGAGGTGGCGGTCCAGCGCCCTGTGGGCGGTGGTTCCTGTTCGTCTCCTGCATCGTTGTCCATACCGTCGATGTCGTCGGAGTCAAAGTCGAGCATGTCGGTTAAATCATTGACAATGGCTACTAAGTGGGTGGTGGGTGCGGAGCGAATTTTTTCGTCGTCCGCATCCCATTCCAGCCGGACATAGTTCGGCCAAGGTTCTCCTGACAAGGAGACAGACCTTAATGAATTTAGCACCTCGCCAAAAGGCGAATGCTGAAAGATATCTGCAGAGGTAAACTCCATGATCGTTGCCCAATCGAATTTGATAGGAACGGACGCAGGCGGCTCGGAGCCCGTGGCCGGGGACGAATCCCATGGTTCGGCAACACGGCTCTCGTAATGGGTGAAGTCAGTATTCCGCTCTATCGCCACTAAGAGTGCGGCCTTCATGGTGGGGTCTATCCACCCGTCCTCGGATGGCGCAATTTGTTCCGGATTGAGGGCCGGAGTAGTTGCAGGTGTGATCTCCCGAACACTGTCCGATGGCAGAGTTACGTCATGCTCATCATGATTGTGCAGCGCACCCGACATAGGTTCAAATCCATCGAAGATCAAGTCTCCGCGGATGCCGGTAGTGTAGTTCAAGTTTCCGAACCTGACCTGATGGCCTGGGGCGTAGCTCTCGATCTGCTCCAGATCGCCAAGCGAGTTGGCCCGCAGTGCAAAGCCGCCAAATACGAAGATCTGTCCGGGGAGGAAAACCTCATCCTGGATCGCATTATTGCCGATGATTGAAGGAGCCATCAAGCCTTACGGTGACGGCACAGTGGAACTCTCAATGAAAGCACCAATGTCGGTGTCAAAACCGGCGGATCTCGGGTAGGGGGTCCCGAGCAAGGCGTCTAAGGCGGATGGTAACAGGAGGCGGGGACACAATGTTTACCTGTGTTCGGGCCCTCTCGATGGAGGTAATACCCTACTTCCTACTTGATTGATCTTGATGATACGAGTATTACAAGAGTTGATCTACCACGAGATTGTAGAGGCTAAACCCTAGAAGCTAGCCTATGGTATGATTGTTGTTGTCCTACGAACTAAACCCTCCGGTTTATGTAGACACCGGAGGGGGCTAGGGTTACACAGAGTCGGTTACAAGGGAGGAGATCCATATATCTGTATTTCCAAGCTTGCCTTCCATGCCAAGGAGAGTCCCATCCGGACACGGGACGAAGTCTTCAATCTTGTATCTTCATAGTCCAACAGTCCGGCCAAAGGATATAGTCCGGCTGTCCGAGGACCCCTAATCCAGGACTCCCTCACCCGTGGATACAGCAACAGATAATTTGTAAGAATGAAGTAAAATCCTTCCGGCCCATAATATAAGATGTTAATTCATCTAATATGTGAGTATATTGGATGTTATAAGATACTCCCTCAGTTCCTAAATATTTATCTTTTTAGAGATTTCAAATGGAATACCACATACAGATGTATATAGACATATTATAAAAGAGTGTTGTACTACATCATTGTGCAATTCTTGTTTAGCTTATAATATTAACTTGGTGCTTTTAGGTACATATGTCATTGATAAAGATCTGTGTTTCGACCCTTTCTGTGTATGGGGTAATGAGATATCGATGAACCAGCATCAAGTGAGGAAGCTGATAAAGATTGTTAGTAAAATGGGTCCAAAGATGGCAATTAAACTATTTGTTTACACTTTATCCAAGACAACAGCAAACTGCAGGATGGTAAGTAAGAACTTTGCAGCCTTCTTTTTACTGCCATAATGAGTAGTGTTAGAAGACAATGTCTGGAAGTTTTTCTTTTGCAGTGGTTGCCAAAGCAGTTTACTCAAGATTACCTCTCAAATTACATGATTGGTGGGTGATAACCCACAAGTGTAGGGGCTCGCAACAGCTTTCGAGGGTAGAGTATTCAACCCAAATTTATTGATTCGACACATGGGGAGCCAAAGAATATTCTCAAGTATTAGCAGCTGAGTTGTCAATTCAACCACACCTGGATAACTTAGTACCTGCAGCAAAGTATTTAGTACCAAAGTAATATGATAGTAGTGGTAACGGTAACAAAAGTAACGGAAGCAAACGTAAATATTTTTGGTATTTTGTAGTGATTGTAATAGTAGCAATGGGAAAGTAAATAAGCGAGAACCAGTATATGGAAAGCTCGTAGGCATCGGATTGGTGATGGATAATTATGCCGGATGCGGTTCATCATGTAACAGTCATAACATATGGTGACACAGAACTAGCTCCAATTCATCAATGTAATGTAGGCATGTATTCAATATAGTCATACATGCTTATGGAAAAGAACTTGCATGACATCTTTTGTCCTACCCTACCGTGGCAGCGGGGTCCTAGTGGAAACTAAGGGATATTAAGGCCTCCTTTTAATAGAGAACCGGAACAAAGCATTAGCACATAGTGAATACATGAACTCCTCAAACTATGGTCATCACCGGGAGTGGTCCCGATTATTGTCACTTCGGGTTTGCCGGATCATAACACATAGTAGGTGACTATAGGCTTGCAAGATAGGATCAAAAACACACATATATTCATGAAAAGATAATAGGTTCAGATCTGAAATCATGGCACTCGGGCCCTAGTGACAAGCATTAAGCATAGCAAAGTCATAGCAACATCAATCTCAAAACATAGTGGATTCTAGGGATCAAACTCGAACAAAACTAACTCGATTACATGATAGATCTCATCCAACCCATCACCGTCCAGCAAGCCTATGATGGAATTACTCACGCACGGCGGTGAGCATCATGAAATTGGTGATGGAGGATGGTTGATGATGATGAAAGCGACGAATCCCCCTCTCCGGAGCCCCGAACGGACTCCAGATCAGCCCTCCCAAGAGGTTTTAGGGCATGGCGGCGGCTCCGTATCGTAAAACGCGATGATTTCTTCTCCTTTATTTTTTTCTCCCTGAAAGCAAATATATAGAGTTGGAGTTGGCGTCGGAGGAGCTCCAGGGGGCCCACGAGGTAGGGGGGCACGCCCTAGGGGGGGGGCGCCCCCCACCCTCGTGGACAGGGTGTGGGCCCCCTGGTCTTCATCTTTGGCAAGGATTTTTTATTATTTTAACTAGATGTTCCGTGGAGTTTCAGGTCATTCCGAGAACTTCATTTTCTCGACATAAAACAACATCATGGCAATTCTTTGAAAACAGCGTCGGTCAAGTTAGTTCCATTCAAATCATACAAGTTAGAGTCCAAAACAAGGGCAAAAGTGTTTGGAAAAGTAGATACGATGGAGACGTATCAACTCCCCCAAGCTTCAACCCTTGCTTGTCCTCAAGCAATTCAGTTGACAAACTGAAAGAGAAAGAAATACTTTTACAAACTCTGTTTGCTCTTGTTGTTGTAAATATGTAAAGCCGGCATTCAAGTTTTCAGCAAAGATCATATCTAACCACATTTGCAATAACTCTCAGGTCTCATGATTACTCATATGAATAGCATAATCAACTAACGAATCATAATAATAAATCTCAGATGACAACACTTTCTGAAAACAATCATAATATGATATAACAGGATGGTATCTCGCTAGCCCTTTCTCGAGACCAAGAAACATAAATGCAGAGCACCTTTAAAGATCAAGGACTGACTAGACATTGTAATTCATGGTAAAAGAGATCCAATCATAGTCATACCCAATATAGATTAACAATAACGAATGCAAATGACAGTTGTGTTCTCCAGCTAGTGCTTTTAATAAGAGGGTGATGACTCAACATAAAAGTAAATAGATAGGCCCTTCGCAGAGGGAAACAGGGATTTGTAGAGGTGCCAGAGCTCGGTTTTGAAATAGAGATAAATAATATTTTGAGAGGTATACTTTCATTGTCAACATAACAACTAAGAGATGGCGATATCTTCCATGCCACACACATTATAGGCGGTTCCCAAACAGAATGGTAAAGTTTATACTCCCCCTCCACCAACAAGCATCAATCCATGGCTTGCTCGAAACAACGAAAGTGCCTCCAACTAACATCAGTCCTGTGGGGAGTTTTGTTCGCAATTAATTTTGATTTAGTTTGCATAAAGCATGGGACTGGGCATCCCGGTGACCAGCCATTTTCTCGTGAGTGAGGAGCGGAGTCCACTCCTCTTGAGAATAACCCGCCTAACATGGAAGATAAGGGCAGCCCTAGTTGATACATGACCTATTCGAGAATACAAAACAGAATGTTTATTTGAAGGTTTAGAGTTTAGCACATACAAATTTACTTGGAACGGCAGGTAGATACCGCATATAGGAAGGTATAGTGGACTCATGTGGAATAACATTGGGGTTTAAGGGATTGGATGCACAAGTAGTATTCTCGGTTAGTACAAGTGAAGGCTAGCAAAAGACTGGGAAGCGACCAACTAGAGAGCGACAACAGTCATGAACATGCATTAAAATTAATAAACATTGGACCATGAACATAAATATCGTGAAGGCTATGTTGATTTGTTTCAACTACATGTGTGAACATGTGCCAAGTCAAGTCACTTCAATCATGCAAAGGAGGATACCACCCCATCCTACCACATCACTACCATTTCGATAGCATGTTGGCATGCAAGGTAAACCATTATAACTCATAGCTAATCAAGCATGGCACGAGCAACTATGATCTCTAATTGTCATTGCAAATATGTTTATTCATAATAACCTGAAGCAAGAACGATGAACTCATCATATTTACAAAAACAAGAGAGGTTGAGTTCATACCAGCTTTTCTCATCTCAGTCAGTCCATCATATATCATCATAATTTCCTTCCACTTGCACGACCGAACGATGTGAATAATAATGAGAGTGCACGTGCATTGGACTAAGCTGGAATCTGCGAGCATTCAATAAACAGGAGAAGACAAGGCAATACGGGCTCTTGGTTAAATCAATAATAATGCATATAAGAGCCACTTCAACAATTTAATCATGGTCTTCTCCTATCGACCCCCAAAGAATAGAAAAGAAATAAAGTCTATTTACACGGGAAAGCTCCCAGCAAGCAAAAGAAGAACAGGAAGTATTTTTGGGTTTTCTTTTTAATTACTACTACATCAAGAAAAGTAAACTTGCTAAAAGCTATTACTAATTTTTTTGGTTTTTTTAAGGTTTAACAAACACACAAGAAGAAAGCAGGAAAAAGAAAATAAACTAGCATGGATATTACAGTGAAAGAGTATGAGCACCGACATCTAGCAATGAGTGTGTGTAAACATAAATGTAATGTCGGTGAGAGATACATACTCCCCCAAGCTTAGGCTTTTGGCCTAAGTTGGTTCATTGTCAGGGATGGCCTGGCAGATATCCGTAGGTGTAGCTGGGGTCGTACTGAGATGAAGAAGACTCTGACTGCCATTGGCTAGCAGCCATCTCCGGATCCCAAGAATAAATAGACTGTCGTGGAGGCTCATATTGTGGCTCCGGTTCCGGGGCTGGTGCAGGATTCTGGTAGGCTTGAACTGCAGCCCACGTAACGAGATATGGTCCTTCAAAATTAAACATGCAAGGAGCAGGCAAGGTAATAGTCTCAGGATGATGTTTATGAAAGAATAATTTATATTTGAGCTCCCCTTCCCGACTCTTAACAATAAAATCATGCGCTAGCATACTCTTATAATCTAAATAAGCACTAGGCAGCAATTTTTCTTCTTTCTCATTAAGCCTAATAGGTATGTTAAAATGTGCAGCTAGGCGTGAAGCATAAATGCCTCCAAAGATGGGGCCCTTAGTGCGGTTTAGACTTAACCGTCTAGCAATAATTCCACCCATACTGACAGTGTTATCGCGGTATAAACCATGGAACAAAATAATAATATCAGGAACACTAAGGTTTCCACAGTTTCCACGACCAATCAAGCAACGACTAGCAAATATGGCAAAGTAGTGTAAAACAGGGAAATGTATGCTAGTGATTCTTGCATCAGAAATCTTCCTGGTTTCTCCCACAGTGATAGTGTCAATAAATTCTTCCACATGTTTACGGTGTGGTTCATCTAAGGTACCCTCAGAGGGTATTTTGCAAACCGTGCAAAATTCAGCTAATGGCATCTTTTTAACAACGTCATATAAATGAAACTCTACTGAAGGAGGTGATTCCTTAGGGAAAAAGTAGAAGTTTTGCACAAAAGCATTTGTGAGTAAGAGATACTGATGACGTTGGTCGTAGAGGAAGTCGGTGAGGACGGCATTCTCAATCAAAGAATATAAATCCTCATAAATCCCGGCTCATCTCAAGAAGTCATCGGAAGGCCATTCACACGGTCGGACTTCCGCGGTATGAGGCAAATTATATTTGGGCCTCTGTGCTTCTTCATTTTGTTTTTCCTTTGAGCTTCGGCTAGATGAGCCCCTCAAAAGTCTCTTCATTATTTTCTGAAATAATCTGAAATTTTTAGTAACTTCAAACAAAGGTGAACCAACTTCAATAAAATTGATAGCAACTACTCCTACAAGTGCCTAGAGCCTATATCAAGCATTAGAACTACTTGGAACCATATAAATTTGACATGCAAGCTCAAGAACATGGTCACCTATGCAGCACAAATTTGCAATGAATAAAGCACCAGAACAAAAAATAATTGGACCAATGGAGGAGTCACATACCAAGGAACAATCTCCCCAAGCAGTTTTGTGAGAGGTGCTTTGAGCAAGGAGATCGAAAATCACAGCAAAGTGAGCTAGAACTCGTGCTTGAGCTGGTTATTCATGTTTGTGGGAGGAAGAAGAAGAGGATGGGTGCAGGAATAAGTGGAGGAGGGCCACCGTGGGCACACGAGGCAGGGGGCGCGCCCTCCACCCTCGTGGCCAGGTGGCAGCTCCCCCCGCAGTGCTTTTAGTACCATAAATCCTCAAATATTCCCGAAAAATCATATTAAATTGGCATGGCATTTGGAGGACTTTTATTTTTGGGATATTTTTATATTGCATGGATAAATCAGGAAACAGACAGAGAAAAATACTATTTTTACTTTAGGGTACAGAAGGTTGTGCTTCTAGTTTTATCCGCCTCATGCTCATCAAAAGGAATCCACTAACAAGGTTGATCAAGTCTTGTTAACAAACTCATTCCGCTTAACATGGAACCGGAGAAATTTTGAATGACACTATGTTACCTCAACGGGGATATGCACATCCCCAATAATAAGAATATCATATTTCGTCTTGACAGTAGGAAGAGGAAATTCAAAACCTCCAAATATAATCGATGGAATTTTTCCAATAAAGTTGATACTATGAACTTGAGGTTGTTTCCTCGGAAAGTGTACCGTATGCTCATTATCATTAACATGAAAAGTGACATTGCATTTGTTGCAATCAATAACAGCCCCTGCAGTATTCAGAAAAGGTCTTCCAAGAATAATAGACATACTATCGTCCTCGGGAATATCACGAATAACAAAGTCCGTTAAAATAGTAACATTTGCAACCACAACAGGCACATCCTCACAAATACCGACAGGTATAGCAGTTGATTTATCAACCATTTGCAAAGATATTTTAGTAGGTGTCAACTTATTCAAATCAAGTCTACGATATAAATAGAGAGGCATAACACTAACACCGGCTCCAAGATCACATAAAGTAGTTTTAACATAATTTCTTTTAATGGAGCATGGTATAGTGGGTACTCCTGGGTCTCCAAGTTTCTTTGGTATTCCACCCTTGAAAGTATAATTAGCAAGCATGGTGGAAATTTCAGCTTCCGGTATCTATCTTTTATTTGTAACAATATCTTTCATGTACTTAGCATAAGGATTCATTTTGAGCATATCACCAATCGTGACACGCATAAAAGATAGGTCTAATCATTTCAAAGCAAAGCGCTCAAAATCCTCATCATCCTTTTTCTTGTATGGTTTGGGAGGAAATGGCATGGGTTTCTGAACCCAAGGTTCTCTTTCTTTACCATGTTTCCTAGCAACAAAGTCTCTCTTATCATAACGTTGATTCTTTGATTGTGGGTTATCAAGATCAACAGCAGGTTCAATTTCTACATCATTATCATTACTAGGTTGAGCATCATCATGAACATCATCATTAGCATTTTCATTCGATTCATGTTCATTACTAGATTGTGTTTCAACATCAGAAATAGATATATCATTTGGATTCTCGGGTGGTTCAGCAATAGGTTCACTAGAAGTTTGTAAAGTCCTATCATTTTTCTTTTTCTTCCTTTTAGAAGAACTAGGTACATCAATATTATTTCTCTGAGAATCTTGCTCAATTCTCTTAGGGTGGCCTTCAGGATACAAAGGTTCCCAAGTCATTCTACCAGTTCTAGTAGCCACTCTAACATCATAATCATTTTTCTTACTATTCATTTCATCGAGCAATTCTTTTTGAGCCTTAAGTACTTGTTCTACTTGAGGGGTAACCATAGAAGCATGTTTGCTAACAAGTTTAAGTTCACCTCTAATATTGGCCATATAATCACCCAAGTGTTTAATCATGTAAGCATTTTGTTTTAATTGTCTACCAAAATAAGCATTGAAGTTTTCTTGTTTGACAATAAAATTATCAAACTCATCAAAGCACTAACTAGCAATTTTAGTAGGAGGGACTTCAGCTTTATCATATCTATAGAGAGAATTTACCTTTACTACCTGTGTCGGGATATCAAGATCTGGAGGTTCTTCAATAGGTAATGGATCAAGATCATATGTTTCTTCAACAGGCGGTAAATTAAGACCATGTATTTCTTCAATAGGAGGTAAATTCTTAACATCTTCAGCTTTAATACCTTTTTCTTTCATAGATTTCTTTGCCTCTTGCATATTTTCAGATCGAGAAATAGAACACCTCTCTTCTCGGAGTTGGTTTAGGAATAGGCTCAGTAATTGGAGCAGGAACTGGCTCAGGAGGTGCCCAATTATTTTCATTTGTCAACATATTATTCAGTAGAATTTCAGCTTCGCCCGGTGTTCTTTCCCTGAAAAGAGATCCAGCACAACATTACCAGGTAATCTCTGGAAGCATCGGTTAGTCCATTATAAAAGACATCAAGTATTTCATTTTTCTTGAGAAGATGATCAGGCAAAGCATTAACTAACTTGAGAAGCCTCCCCCAAGCTTGTGGGAGACTCTCTTCTTCAATTTGCACAAAGTTGTATATTTCCTTTAAAGCATCTTGTTTCTTATGAGCAGGGAAATATTTAGCAGTGAAGTAATAAATCTTATCCTGGGGACTACGGACACAACCAGGATCAAGAGAATTAAACCATATCTTAGCATCACCCTTTAATGAGAACAGAAATATTTTAAGGATATAAAAGTAGCGAGATCTCTCATCATTAGTGAACGGGGTGGCTATATCATTTAATTTAGTAAGATGTGCCGCAACAGTTTCAGATTCATAACCATGAAAAGGATCAGATTCAACCAAAGTAATTATATTAGGATCAACAGAGAATTCATAATCCTTATCGGGAACACAAATAGGTGAAGTAGCAAAAGCAGGGTCAGGCCTCATTCTATCTCTAAGAGATTCTTTGTTCCATTTAATTAATAGCCTCTTAAGTTCACGACTATCTTTGCAAGCTAAAATAGCTGCAGAAGCTTATTTATCGAAAATATAACCCTCAGGAATACCAAGCCTATCTTCATCATCACTTTCATCAATATAATCAGATTCAATAATTTCTTTCTCTCTAGCCCTATCAATTTGTTCATCAAGAAATTCACTAAGGGGCACAGTAGTATCAGGCATAGAAGTAGTTTCATCATAAGCATAGCAGAAGTGGCATCATCAATAACATGCAACATATTAGAACAAAGAGCAGAAGCAGGTTTAGGTGTCGCAAGCTTACTCATAATAGAAGGTGAATCAAGTGCAGAGCTAGATGGCAGTTCCTTACCTCCCCTCGTAGTTGAGGGATAAATTGTTGTCTTAGCGTCTTTCAAATTCTTCATAGTGTCCAGCAGATATAAATCCCAAGTGACTCAAAGAATAGAGCTATGCTCCACAGCATGGCGCTTGAAATTAGTCTTGATAACCCACAAGTGTAGGGGATCGCAACAGCTTCTGAGGGTAGAGTATTCAACCCAAATTTATTGATTCGACACAAGGGGAGCCAAAGAATATTCTCAATTATTAGCACCTGAGTTGTCAATTCAACCACACCTAGATAATTTAGTATCTGCAGCAAAGTAATATGATAGTAGTGGTAACGGTAACAAAAGTAAGGGAAGCAAAAGTAAATATTTTTGGTATTTTGTAGTGATTGTAACAGTAGCAACGGGAAAGTAAATAAGCGAGAACCAGTATATGGAAAGCTCGTAGGCATCGGATTGGTGATGGATAATTATGCCGGATGCGGTTCATCATGTAACAGTCATAACATAGGGTGACACAGAACTAGCTCCAATTCATCAATGTAATGTAGGCATGTATTCCTAATATAGTCATACGTGCTTATGGAAAAGAACTTGCATGACATCTTTTGTCCTACCCTGCCGTTGCAGCGGGGTCCTAATGGAAACTAAGGGATATTAAGGCCTCCTTTTAATAGAGAACCGGAACAAAGCATTAGCACATAGTGAATACATGAACTCCTCAAACTATGGTCATCACCGGGAGTGGTCCCGATTATTGCCACTTCGGGGTTGCCGGATCATAACACATAGTAGGTGACTATAGACTTTCAAGATCGGATCAAGAACACACATATATTCATGAAAACAAAATAGGTTCAGATCTGAAATCATGGCACTCGTGCCCTAGTGACAAGCATTAAGCATAGCAAAGTCATAGCAACATCAATCTCAGAACATAGTGGATACTAGGGATCAAACTCTAACAAAACTAACTCGATTACATGATAGATCTCATCCAACCTATCACCGACTAGCAAACCTATGATGGAATTACTCCCGCACGGCGGTGAGCATCATGAACTTGGTGATGGAGGATGGTTGATGATGACGACGGCGACGAATCCCCCTCTCCGGAGCCCCGAAAGGACTCCAAATCAACCCTCCCGAGAGGTTTTAGGGCTTGGCGGCGGCTCCGTATCGTAAAACTCGATGATTTCTTCTCCTTTATTTTTTTCTCCCTGAAAGCAAATATATAGAGTCGGAGTTAGTGTCGGAGGAGCTCCAGGGGGCCCACGAGGTAGGGGGGCGCGCCCTAGGGGGGGCCCCACCCTCGTGGACAGGGTGTGGGCCCCCTGGTCTTCATCATTGGCAAGGATTTTTTTTATTTTTAACTAGATGTTCCGTGGAGTTTCAGGTCATTCCGAGAACTTTTGTTTTATTCACATAAGACAACATCATGGCAATTCTGCTGAAAACAGCGTCAGTCCGGGTTAGTTCCATTCAAATCATGCAAGTTAGAGTCCAAAACAAGGGCAAAGTGTTTGGAAGAGTAGATACGACGGAGACATATCAGTGGGCATGCAAAGGTTAAAGTATTTCTACCGGAACACAATGATGATCTAGATGTTTTCATGAAGACCGTGAAGGATGGGCGATCGGCCATCACAAGGGGTTGGACTAGAGTCGTGCGTGCCTTCTGCATGGAGGATGGCACAATATGGGCATTCCGCTTCACCTTGTTCAGCAACCAGAATATATTTCGCCTCTTTCTTTACCGTCTTTAATAGTACAAGTATACAATTGTGGTTCATCATTCTTTATTTGGTTCTTATGTAATTCTTGAACATATGTACCTATGAATCAAATAATGCATTGGTTGTTTGAACCTGATGGATATGAATAAAGCTGTAGCATACATTCAAATTCAAATCCAAATCCGGTTCAATTTGGAAAAGCAGCAATTAAATTACGGTGAAATTACGCTCTTCAGGTTGTTACGACACACACGATTGGTAAAACACAAACGTTTACGATATGCACCATAATTGGTGACGATTCATAGAGAGGAAATGTGTGCAAGCATGCACACAGTTGCCGTTTGCGAAGCGTGTGCGACGTCAGACAATATTACAAACGGTGCGGGCAAACTAAACATTTGTGTTAGTTGCCTTATCGTACACGATTCGCAACCATGAACTGTTTTTGATGAAGTATGCATCGCAAACGTTGCACCACAGAATAGAGTGTGCGATAGTTGGCGTGTACGACGATGTTACAACGTTTCATAATCATGTCTGACACTCGTACGACGATTAGCTAATCTTCTTAACGGTGAACCATTTGTGATGGGCCGCGCGTCATACATGTTCTATAATAGTGAAGCGTTTGTGATGGGCCGCGCATCGTAAACGTAGCACCACAGAATACCGGCTGTGATGGCAATGCGAGAAGAAACGAGTAGGAGTACTGTAGGGGCCCTATCCCCGACGGTTTCTGGGTCGTGTGGGAAGGACCCCCCTATCGCCCACACTTAATTGGCGACAGTTCCAAATGCCATCGCGGAAAGGGGTAAAAACCGTTTGTTTAGGACCGACGCGCACCAGTGTTTGAGGTGGTTTCGTACCCTACAAACAATTTATTCTTATGTTCTCCGCTAGATAGGAACTTTGGAGTGATCCTTCATCGCACTTTGCGGGGTGGTTATATGATCCAATCATATTAGCATTGTTGAGAGATTGCACTAGTGAAAGTACAGACCCTATGCCTCATTTTCAAGAATTGCAATACCATTTTTGTGCCCGTTTACTATTTCTTACCTTGCAGTTTTTATTTATTCAGATTATAAAAATATATTCTACCATCAATATTACACTTTTATCACCATCTCTTCACCGAACTAGTGCACCCATACAATTTGCCAGTATTGGGTGTGTTGGGGACACAAGAGATTTCTTGTATTTGGTTGCAGGCACGTTTGAGTGCTTCCCACGGATTGATAAACCCTAGGTCATCCACTTGAGGGAAAATTGCTACTGTCCTACAAAACTATGCGCTTGGAGGCCCAACACGAGTCTACAAGAATAAAGTTGCGTAGTAGACATCATGGGAGTACAGGGAATATTTAGTTAAAACAGGGCAATAGAAAAGTGTATTGGTAACTAGAAGTTATTAGATAGGAATATAGTAAGAAACTAGGATAACGATTGGTTGCTTAAATACTACACAATTCATTTGATATTGTTGGGTAAGTCAACATGCAGATACTTGAAAAGAAAACTTTCTTCGAACAAAGTCTGGACGGATGATATCGTCGGGGAAGTTAGCATATATCTCATGACCAGGCCCTTTTATGTGCAGTGCAATTATAGTGCTAGCTTTCATTACATAAAACTTAGAAATTTCTTTCCAAAGGCCAGTGCCAAAATAGGAGTCACCACGTTCATGAAGCCTTACAATAGCAACGATTGTAAATCCATGGTTTTTGTTCAGTATGACATCCCTGCGGTCTTGATTTATGTAAAGGGAAAGATTGTGCACTGCAGATTATGTTGCATAGCAAGGGACGCGCTGCAGAAAATGGTAGGATTGTTAAAGAAAATATGGTAACATGCAAATATGGGCCCAAATTGAAAGAATTGTACAACAGTTGAAATCGGAGGACAAAAATCTATAATTAAACAGTAAACATGATGTCATGGAAATATGAGAGTATTCGAAAGAAGATAAATCATTAATTTGCCTAATATAGAAAGAAGAGGGGGAAAATCTTCTTTGACGTATATGGTGCATGTGGCACCTTTTATCAAAATGTAGCAATATTTAGAATATGTTCAGGAAAGTAGGCCATGCCAACCGATTTAGGGTGAGATTGACATATCGCGCGCATCCTCAATTCATCTGGTACGGTGAGATAGAATGTATGGCGGAGGCCGCAAAGTCCTGATGTGTCCGCGCACTATACACTCTATGAATGAAAGAAAACCCTCAAATCAGCTTGAATAAAAACGAATTCACGGCGATTTCGGCCGGGTGATTAAAGAAGGCAGATGAACTAGGATAAGATATGAGGTAATATCTCATTAAATTAGTTACCTTGTTGTCCATGAGAAAGAACCCTTAGTACGACAGATTCCCCAACCGAGTGGAGCTGGGTCGACCGCGAGCAGCATCGAGAAAATTGATGTCGATAGGCGGCAAGCGGATGTGGCGAAATGCGGTGGGGTTTGCCGGCAGCCTGGCGGCGGCGGCAGACGTCGAGCTTAGTGGTTACCACCGTGATAGGCGGTGCCATGCATAGACACGGAGGAGCTTGTGCAGGTGTGAATAGGGACCGGAGGGGGTGGTGGGCAAGGTGAGGTTTTTGTGACGTGGGGATGGTGAGGTTTTTTTTTGTTTTTTGAATTGGGTGGTGAGGGTCTTCTGTCCCACAAAGAATTTCGGAGGCAACGGTTTGCTAGAGCCAACTGTGTGTGATTGACGCAACAGGGAAAATGAAAGTCATTGCACACAGTCCCAATTTTGGGAACTGTGTGTGATTGATGTACTACCTCCGTCCTGGTTTATTGGTCCCTGTTGTAATTTGTACCAAATTTCGACCAAATATTTAACTAAGAAATGTTTATGCATGTCACCAAAAATTATATCATTGAACAATATCTTCAAATACGCATCCAATGATATAATTTTTGCTGACCTGCACTAACATTTTGTCAGTTAAATCTTTGGTCAAAATTTAACACAAATAACAAAGGGGGCCAATAAACGAGGATGGAGGTAGATTCCATCAACCTAACTGATTGCATCCATATCCCATAGTTAGACATAAGTAAACATAGATTAAACATACTTAGACATAGATAATAAGTGTACACGTACCCAATCATAGTTCAACCATAAGTACATAGTTCAACCGTCATTAAGCATGCTCAAGCATACATAGTTTGATCCCACATCTCATATCACATGCCGGAACGATCCTGAAGCTTCTCCAGGTACTCGGCGTACGCGTCGTGCGCCACCCTGCGAGAATACTTCTGCTTGAAGGAGCCAACGGCCCGTCCTCTTGCATGCGCCAGAACACTTAGATACGCGTCATGAAGCTTGTGGTTGCAAAATGGGCATCGATAGCCGCTTTCCCAGGTCCTAATACGCCTATTATGCATTCTCACATAAAGCTCCCTCAGGATTTGCCTCTTGTACCTCCTCTAGACATCTTCATCCTCATTGTCCACATCATCACACAACAGCTATACAAATAGTAGAAAAAAATGTGGCGTCAAATTAATGTTTACAAACTAATCTCTAGCGAACATTTGACATCAAATCAATGATTACATGCCGTGAAGTAGGATTAGAAATTTATGGCTATTTATTTATACATATCCAGAGATTATGGTTCGATTTTTAAGCACAGTCGTCTATGTACAGAACAATATTGAAGAAAATAATGGCACAAACATATGTAGGTCATTCAATATAAATTGTCAAGTCCTGGCTACGAATTATTAACACAAACTCTAACCCTAGTCGGATTACTAGCAGAAATCATTTGCACAGATGAAACAACTAATCACTTATCACTTGTACCATTCAAACAATCAATACACTACACGGATCTAACGAAACTTACTCAGATTTCATGGATTGGGAGAACATAACCATAGGATTTCTATTCCAAAAAGGGGGAGGCAGGAGTAACTAGAGAAACCCTAGAACCTATTTGACACATAAATGGGTATAGATGACTAACCAGTTGTCCGTCGTCGTCGGAGTCATCGCCAGAGTGTTGTCGGAGTCGTCATCGGGGTCGTCGCATGAGTCGTCACAAGAGTCAGTGTGGAACTCCGCCTCCGGCTGTGGAAACTCGACGCCGTCGACGACATCAGGGTGCAGCGATAACTCGCCAGCGGCGATGGCAACTTCTGTCTCCATCTCCAGGTCATGCTACGGTGCTTCAGCAGCACCGGCGTCGCCACTCCCTCCGATGGGGCGCTTCGGCGGCATCCTCATACACTGACGGCATTGAGGACCGAGAGCGGCGCCGAGGATGCAAGCAGAGAGAGATGATTGTGTGTGTAGTGAGGATGGGTGTGTGGCCGCTCGGGCGCACCATTAATATGGAGTAGTTGGAGAGAGGCGGGCGGCGGCCAAACCGCTGGCTCGCCTCCCGGTGAGCCTGTGCACCAGACTGCTGGCATGCCTACCCACATTTCACACAGCTACTCGCACGCCTCCCGATGAAACTGCACAGCGAGCATGCCTCCATCAATTCACACACCTGCACGCACGCCTCCCAATCCGCCTGCGTGGTGGGCTGCTCGCATGCGTCCCGTCAACACATGCCTGCTTGCATGGCACACGGGTCGTGTGGCGGCACGTATATTGTTTTTTTATTTGGATGATTAATGTGGCCGCTGTATTGCTTAACCGAAGCATGGCACGTATCCATTGTTAGTCTAACGCTCACGGTTCAAATAAATAATCCGTTTGGGATATTGGTGCCCAATTATTATTAATCTCCTGTTTGTCATTAGATAAAGATTACATCAAAACTGGTCTCAAATTTGACAAAAAAAGTACAATGCCACTTTGTATTGGTGTCCATATGACAACATGATAAGTTTCATGAACTTCTAATAAGTTTTGGATGTACTAGAATTTAAAAATGAAGATTCTCAATATTTGTAATTTCTTGCACGAGGAGTAAACATGCACCCAGTGAGACACAGGTATTTTTGCATTCCATTTAGGTGCACTGTCGCGTGTGCATGTAGCTCAAATTTGATTTTTGCACATTATACCCGTAGAAAATTAATCAATTAATGTACTAAAATGTCCTACTGATCTCTATTTTTTTATATTAAAACATCCCTCCTTTGGTAACATATGTTCACTGCGGGATAATTTAACATGCATCATAGTTGCGGTGGATTCACGGTGTGTGCATGTGTGTGTGTGTGTGTGTGTGTAACATCCCAATTTTCAATTTGGATGTTATACATAGGTCATCATATGCATATCATATTTTATTTGCATTTTGGTTGTGATCCTAGAAATCTTAAGCAACTCAAGGACCCAAGGAGAGAGTTGGAGATTTAACAAATTTTCATATTTGTATTTTTTTCTCAAATTTGAAAAGAGGATCGATTTCATTTTAATATTTTTCTCTCCAATTATTTCCAATCATAATAAAAATAAAAGAGAGAAGATAAAATGACTTCTTCAATAAGAGAGGAATATTGGAGAATAAATTTTAAAATCAAATTAATATTTATTTGTATTTTATGTGTATTTTATTTGCTATTTTATTAGAATTAGAAAAGAAAAAAAGCATTTTGAAAATTGCATTTTAGGCCAGAAAAATGTTTATCTTGTCCTAAATATTAGGTCTGGACGACGAAGTTGTTTCTCGTATTTTTAGAATTATTTTTATATTTTATTAGAATTTTTCTTTTGAGCAAAATTTTATTTAAAAAAAAACTTCGTCACCCGACTGGGCCGAAAGCCCAGCCGCCGCCAACCGCCTTCGCCGCCCCGTACTGGCGCCGGACTCCGCTGAGGGGAGTCCGGGTCAGACCTGCACTGCCGCCACCCCCTCTCCTCTCCTCCCCATCAAGCCAGCCGCCGCCGCCAAAGCCGAAGCCCGATCCGCCGCCGCCGACGCCGAACCCGCCGTTGACCTCGCCGCCCGTTTTGACCGGTATTAAAACGTTCGGTTTTTCTCTGGTTCTTTCGGTGTTTTTTCGATTAGTTAGATTAGATCGGTTTTTATTTTAGTTTGTTAATTAACGGACGTTCACCCGTTAGATTATTTTAATGAACGAATTCGTTCGTTTAGATCTGTTAGCGAACATTCGTTCGTTAGATTTTTCTTTTTCTGTTTATTTTCGGCCAGGGACCTATATCCGCGAATACTTTTATCACAGGTTAGTCCCTGATCTTCAAACTCTCGCTACTTTTTACTCATTTGTCCAAATCGAGTGAAACCAACGCCAAAATCTTCGTCTTGTTCCCTTCTTTCCAGTTAATCAACTTGAACATGATTTTAACAAATAAAAATTTGGTTTCAAGATGATTTTAATTAGTGCTTCTTTTGATCGTAGTTTGAGTTTCATAGCTCCGATTCAATTGATTCTTTTTGCAAATCGAAGCTCTTCAGTTGAACTTTTCAGTTTAGATCTTTTATCTTGAGTTTTACCCTTGCATCTTATGCTTGAGTACTTATTTATGCTATTGTTTTTTCACGATAGAGTTTCTGGAGTGCGAGGCCTGCTACTACGAGTCACTAGGGTTATCAGATCGTCAGCAAGGCAAGTAACACTTTGATCGTACCTCTTTATCACCCAGCTTTTATGCATTAGTTTCCATCCTCAAACACTGCATGGTTAGGACTTGATAACATCTGGGTATTCGGGAAGTAGTTGATGAGGTAGAACCTATTGTCTGTTATTTCAAACCCTGGGTGTTACTATGTTATGCTTATACTGCTATGCTATGCTCGTAGACGTGGATTGGTTTGAGTGTATTCTTGAAAGATGTCAGAGATTATTGTTAACTAAGGTTTAACTTAAGGTGGCTACTTTAATACACATCTGGGTGGATTGGTTGAGACACCCTGGAGCACCCAGTGGTTGTCTGGGCACCTGGAGCAATCCAGCTTTGTCCTAGGATATCCCGAAGTATCAGTGTGATCATCCTATGGTATGCCACCCAGGCTCAAAGGGATCATAAGATTATTCATGCTAGAAACTTCCGTGTGTAGCCACAAGCCATTACGGGCTCTGGCATAGTTGAGTAAGCTGTGGGAATCCTTTCCATGATGGGCTAGCAGATGTAGGGGATTGTAGGTGTACCGGCCTATCTATCGGTTAAGGGGACCTCTTCGGAAACACTGTGTCTCAGTCATCCGTTTCTCAAACATCATGTAGTGCGAGAAATTCAACGGAGGAGATCGAGTCTTGTGGGGAAAAGTGCTCAAACCTCTGCAGAGTGTATAAACTAATCATGGTTAGCCGTGTCCCCAGTTATGGGCATCTTGAGTATCTGATACTTGAATTATTGATTTGATCTCATCACTTTACTCAATTATTTTGTTGGGTTATAATTATTATCTTGGGATTGAGTTGGAGGAACCTTCTCAATATTTCAACACACTTTGTAGTTAAAATAAATATATTCCTTTGTTTTAGGGAAAAACTAGCTTTATGCAAATGATAACCATAGAGCCTCCACCAGCCATATATGCATGTAGTGAGAGTTGTTATCTGTTCATTGCTCTATAGTGTTATCTTGCCAGCATATTCCATGTGCTGACCTACACAGGCTGCAACATATTATGTTGCAGAGTTTTTAGACGAAGAGTAAGGTGCGCTAGGTCGTTGTCATGCACTCAGCTATGCCATTGGATTTGATGGACTTTACTACCTTCGAAGCTTCCGCTATTATCTTATTTAGATGGCCTTCAGCCATATTATTGTAATAAGTTATCTTTTGAGACACTCGATGTATTAAGTGTGTGATTGAACTCTGTTATAAATCCTCGAGTACTGTGAGTGTCAGCATTACCAATCCAGGGATGACACTTAGGCACAGAGATTTGACCGTCTGAGGTCGCTACAAGATGGTCACACGCTGACTGTAGGACGCGACCACTAAGATAAGCCATAGGACACTCTTCTCTACTCATTTCCGACTCTTCTCCATTTTCTACTCTATAGATGGCGGACCCAAGGAACAAGTTTGCTCAACCGGATGAAGACACACCTTCTGGACGACACTTGAAGGAAGCCACTAGATACCTGAACATTGGAATACCAAGTTTCACTGGGACCTACACCACCACTTTACCAGAAGAGGAGTACTGGATGATTCGAGTTCATGTTCCAGGAAGGACATTCACGCCAGTTACCGAGCCCATAGAGTTTTCCTTGGATGCACCAATCTGGAGTCTAGGAAAGAGCATGGCAGCCCACATCGCCATGGGACGCATCGACGAGGTATACCACAAGGATCTTAAGGACACCATCTACCAGATATGTGGACGCCGAGATGAGCAATGGGAGATGATTTGCACACGGAGGATAAATCCATTGCAGCCTACATCCAGGAGTTAAACCAACACATTCGTCGTCAGGAGAACCAGATGTGCGCCAGCATGATCGACATGAAGAAAGTGATGACCAGGAACATGGAGCTAGAAGAGGAACTCAAGTCTACACGAGATGGAAATAAAGAAGAAATTGCAGTACTACTAGAAAAGAATGAAGACCTAAAGAAGAAGCTGGGAATATTCATGGGAGATACCGCACCAGAGGAAGACAACCACCCAGAAGACTACATCATCATCGACGACACCGACTCCGACCCCGATAGTGATGATGATTATGAAGACGAAGCTGGAGCGGATATCATGGAATCTTCCACCGACCAAAATTTCTAGTCGACCACCATATTATCAGTAGTATTCCCCCATGTATATAGTAATAGTCCGAGTATTTTGTAATGGTAGTTAAATCGTTTGTATGCCCTTG